>JAQPZY010001469.1:0-407500 GCA_029931535.1 Margaritifera margaritifera
GAATCTTCAAGTTTGATGACAAACTGGAGCACCATACAAACTCTGTCCCATATATTTCACATTTGAAGGTCACCAGTGTCGACCCACACATATCTTGACAAACTACATATCTCACTCCATAATTTCCCACATATTTCACATATCAAGGGTATCTCACCAGTGTGCACCCTCACATGTCTTAACAAAGTAGAGCTTTGTTAAAACAATTTCCCACATATTTCACATTGCAATGGTTCTCACCAGTGTGGATATTCAAGTGTGACAAGAAACTAGAGCTTTGACCAAACAAGTTCCCACATATTTCACATTTGAATGGTTTCTCAGCAGTGTGGACCCTCACATGTCTTAACAAACTACAGCTCTCAATAAACTATTTCCCACATATTTCACATTTGAAGGGTTTCTAACAACTGTGTATCTTCAAGTGCTTTGACAAACAAGAGGTGTGGCTAAACAATTTCTCATATACTGAACATTTGAGATGTTTGTCACCAGTGTGTATATTCATGCATGATGACAAATGAGAGCTCTGTCAAAATAATTTCCCACATATTTTATATTTGAAGCGTTTTTCACAAGAGTGTATCATCAAGTGTGATGACTAATTAGAGCTTTGGCTAAACAATTTCCCACATACTTTATATTTGAAGGATTTCTCACAAGTGTGTATCATCAAGTGTGATGACAAATGTGAGCCCCGACACCTTTCTGATATTTTCCTGTAATATATGATATCTAAAGAACACATACTGTGTATATTATGCATATCAAAGGTACATTTGAGGTAGATTTGGATGTTTTGTGTAACTGCCAGTGTGAATCCTCACATGTCTTGACAATTCATAGCTCTGGCTAAATAATTTCCCACATGTTTACCATTCAAAGGGTTTCTCACCAGTGTGAATCTTCAAGTGTCTTGACAAACTAGAGTGCTGGATAAACAATTTCCCACATATTTAACATTTGAATGGTTTATCACCAGTGTGAATCTTCAGGTGTTGTGACAGATTTGAGCGTTGGCTAAACAATTTCCCACATATATCACATTTGAATGGTTTCTCACCAGTGTGTATCTTCAAGTGTCTTGACAAACTAGAGTGCTGGATAAACAATTTCCCACATATTTCACATTTGAATGGTTTATCACCAGTGTGTATCTTCAAGTGTGATGACAAACTAGAACTATGTCTAAACAAGTTCCCACATATTTCACATTTGAATGGTTTCTCACCAGTGTGTATCTTCAAGTGTAATGACAAACTATAGCTCTGAGTAAACAATTTCCCACATAGTTCACATTTGAATGGTTTCTCACCAGTGTGCACCCTCACATGTTTTGACAAATTAGAGCTATCGCTGAACATTTTCCCACATATTTCACATTTGAATGGTTTCTCACCAGTGTGTATCTTCAAGTGTCCTGACAAACCAGAGTGCTGGATAAACACTTTCCCACATGTTTCACATTTGAAAGGTGTCTCACCAGTGTGTATCTTCAAGTGTGCTGACAAATGAGAGCTATGTCTAAACAAGTTTCCACATATTTCACATTTGAATGGTTTCTCACCAGTGTGCACTCTCACATGTGCTGTCAAATTAGAGTTTAGACTAAACAATTTCCCACACATGTCACATTTGAATGGTTTCTCACTAGTGTGTATCTTCAAGTGGCTTGGCAAACTATAGCTATGACTAAACGATTTCCCAGACATTTAACATTTGAATGGTTTCTCACCAGTGTGTATCTTCAAGTGTCTTGATAAACTATAGCTATGACTAAACAATTTCGCACATATTTCACATTTAAATGGTTTCTCACCAGTATGCATCATCATTTAAAAAAAAAATCTCATCAGACCATGTGAAGAAGAATATTATGTTTGATACACATTTGTATGTTTTGTCTCCGTGTGTATTCCGATGTGAATTGCCAAATAAGTGGTCAGGTTAAACAAATTCAACCAGATTTCAAATTTGACTAGTTTTCCAGCAGTACGTATACTCTCCCTATTCTGTTTTGACATGCGCAGCGTATGGTACTGGATAGAGTTATTTGACAACTAGCATTGCAAGTCAAAGTACGACACAAATCTAAATACGGCATGTTACGAATTAGGCGGATGTGACGCAATGCGTAATGACCTAAGGCAAAAAAAAAAAAAATAATAGCCTATTAAACTAACGGTACTAATTATAGGGAACAATTGTGAACCAATCTAGAAATGGGTATATACGGGTTTGGTGGTCCATAATTGATTAATAATGAAAAGTAAAATTTTAGTAAAAAATAATTTTGAGAGCTTATCCTATCAGTACCTAAAAAAAAAAAATGTAGACAAGATTCTATTGATGCAGTTTTATTATTTGTATAGACATGACTTAAGAACAATCAATAACAACACTAGCACCTGATTCATAACATGCAGAATGGATAACACATGTTTCATGTACACGTAGATCCCAAAAAATATGGCGCGGCTCATGTGGTTTTCTTAACACAAAAGCTTGCATCAAGGATGGGTCTATACTGATAAATATAGGTTTGATCATGAGCATTTAGAAATTTAAAGTTATTGAATTTTTAATATCATGATGTTTCCATAGGTTTACTATGGGAGTTGAATTAGTACCGTGAGTCCTCTACGGACAAACTTTGTAACATGGCTAAGTTTCAATATGCAGAGTTAGCTGAAGACGATGTTTCCGGTACGAAATTACCTTACAGCCTAATAGAAAGTCACTATGTTATATAAATGAAAGGGTGGTTACGATGTCATTTCTCTACAAGTGAAAATTGAAGTAAATTCATGATCTTTATTTCAGTCATTTAGGCTACTGTCCCATAATACATACAAAGAAGGTTACTGTGTTAGAGCGCAATGCACTTCCTAAAGTATAACTATCACACATTAAGTACAGGGTTTTGTCTAGGTAACAAATGGTATATAAACTGTGAAGTTTTAGATGAAATCAAAGCTATAACATTTTTTCTAAAGATGAACTGACACACCAAGGTTTGAACTTAATATTTTCTTTCTTTAATATCTTGGGAAAAAAATACGCAGTGTTCGTCACGAACTAATAGTGCAGTTATTTCTAGAACAGAAGTTACAAAAAAACTCTCTGAAGCAATGTCACCTTCATATATACCTGAGTAGTTATATGAGGTGACTGAGCCTCAAAAGAGGAGCTAAGGCCTCAAGGGGAAATTAAAATGGGGGAGGCGCTTCAGCCTCAAAAGTGTTTATAGCCTCAAAAGTGTTTATAGCCTAAAAAACAAGTCTCCATGGCCTCAAAAAGGTTTATAGCCTCAAAAGTGTTTATGGGGTAGAAGTGTTTGTGTGTAGAAGTGTTTATGGGACACAAGTATTTTATACGGACAGAATATACACATAAATCCAACAAACAAATAAACAAACATTGAAACACTATTGGCAATTTGATTTCTTTTCTAATGTGGGTGGCCCTGAAAAGGACAGTTGGAGTTTGTTAACCAAGTTAACACATATCACACCTCTTCACTGGTCTTCTTCTCCTTAAACTTCTACGCACTTCAGGTCCGTAGATTAGCACCCGCTTCAGACACCCTTGTCTCACCACATACATTCGTCTCTTCCAAATAGCTGTAGCCGTAATCTTAGTGATATTCCATGATGTTTTGACATACATCGGATAGTGCAGGTTGAACAGTATGCCCGATACGATCGATGATGACTCTACACTTGAGGTCATAGTGACGATACATGTAAACCTATGGGTCTATGAATTTATAGTCTCAAACGGGAATGCTAACCTTAAAATGTTTAGATACAATCCAAAACACCACATATACTATCGAACAGTCGCTTTTTGACTACAACACACTCCCTACAGTCCAGCACCCACTTTTTGATTACTGTCCAAACAAACCCCCATACAACCCATCGCCCTCTTTTTTTAAAATTACAATTAAAACATACACCCCTACACTCCAACAAAGAGGGTCCAACAAAAAGGGTAGGAGAGCTTATAGACACACTGCTATACCCTAACACAAACATAATATACAATCACGCACAAGTAGGCAAGGGTAGGTGTGCTTATAGACACACTGCTATACCCTGACACAAACATACTATCACAAGAGAAGGGGTTTTAAATTTTAGTGTATAACATAGACAAAGACATACACAAACATAAAAAATATTCGCAATGATTCAAGGTTGACAACGTTGTAACGTAAGACTAGAGCTGCAATCATTTAGTACAGTGTCATTTTTGCCATCGATGCAAAGACTACGTTTCTAAGCTAACGAAAATAGATAACCATAATGTTCACAAAACCACTTTTCTATTTTTTGCGGCATTATAGGACAAGGAGAAATTAACATTAGGTTACCCTTTTTTGAGTCTCTGAAGGCAAGGGTAAATTCTACGTTACAAATGTTCATTGGAAATTTTTTCATTTATCAGTTTCCAAACAGTAGTGTTATATTTATTGTCGAATGACTACAGTAACATTTGTTGTATGCCTCCCAAATATTTAAGATATGTTACACACGCCTTGAGACTACAAACAATGTTACAACATTTCCCAAAACTATAGACGGGAGAACAGTAAAAATACATCTTGTTCAATTGGCAGTCTAAAATGGACTGACTAAAAATAAAACATACATTGTTACAGTTTTACTGAACGCATGTTTTTGTTCTAGAATGAGAGTGCAGAATAGGACGGGTCATAGAGTGCAGAACTGGATGGGTCATACCCGAGTCATACTTACAGAGTAAAGCTGTTTCCTGTTGTTGTTTTTTTTTTTTCTCCTTTTTACAACGATAGATCTAGAAATTTTTTCGTGACACATTGCAGTGCCAAAATAGGACAAAGCTAAGATACCTGACATGCTCAAGCACAATTAAACTCAAGATTTTATATAATCCAACCATTTACCTATGAAAGAAAAATCGTTCAACAGTTTTTTGGGGTGCAAGTTTTTGAAAATATTACAAAACTAACGTAACATTTCACGTAATCAACGTAATCGTTGTGACTACTGCCAACAGTTTTGGAGAGGTATCTTAAAACGGGAACAGATACCATTATGATTTCAATCCAAATCATTTTATAAGAAACTTAGTGTGTGTGTTTGTGAAACAGAGATAATTGACATTACGAGAGAGAGAGAGAGAGAGAGAGAGAGAGAGAGAGAGAGAGAGAGAGAGAGAGAGAGAGAGAGAGAGAGAGAGAATATTTTATTCCTACTTTTAAAAATATCACGACAGTTACGTTTTTAAGGTATATTTCCATAAGAAATTTCAAAAACACACATCCTATTTACAGAATCACATCGATAGGAAAAATCCGCTTTTTCGGTAAATTATCACAAGATTGAATTGGAGACATAGTCTACTAAAATCCTTCTTTTGAAAACGTAGATGTAAAGTTCTCACAAAATATTACATCCAAATATTCCGTGATGTATTTTGACTTAACGCTGACACAGTTTCCATTGATCACAAATTATACGATTGGTTTGTGCGTTAGCTTTTATTTTGTAAAGAGACTAACTGTCAGGCACAGAAGAAGAAAAAAACGTAAAATCTTCTCACTGTGTCAATAGCAACTGAGGGTGATTCAAAGTGAACGCGGTAAGAAAATATTTGTAGGCAATGAAATTACTTATAATGAGTGACGAAGTGTTTTGCTATAGATTCCAGACAGGCAGTTTGGCAAAATAATGCCCTATGGTCTGTCTTTTTACGATTGCGATGCAGACAGACTAGAGGGAATTTGCAATCATGTTAAGAATTCGTGTACTGTAACATTTTTTCTCGCCACGCTAAATACTGAACTGTAACATTATTGGCTCGGGTTTTGAAACTGCCGAAAATGTTGTCACTGAGTCATTTTCACATACAAACATAGGTAGAGAGAGTGAGAAGGGCTACACTATTTAGGGGTCGTTTTCTTCAAACGTGAATTTGGAGGCTTGTATGAAGTTACGATTTCTGGTAAAGTTACAAGTTTGTGTGTTTGGAAAACGGCAAATATCGGATAGACATTTGTGTCGTGACACAGGTAAAGTTGAGAGTCTGTACAAGTTTCAAAATTAACGTCACATAGCTTTCTATTGCTCGTAGACATTTCCACTTTGGCAAATCTTAAGTAAAGCAAGCCATTATCACAAACATAGTTAGAGACAGGGGTATATATATATAGAGTGAACTAACGGAGATAAATCATATCTGAATCAACAATCAAGATGAAACGATGACACAATTTCAGTGAGAAACCGTAAGAAGAAGAAAGTAAGAGACCACGACGACGACTTTCCGTGCCGCCTCATACACCGCTAGCTGAAGTGTTAGATCAAGTCCATGCCAGCGATTTTGAAGAGGACATGAGTGAGCCTGAAACAATACTTTCCACCCCCACAAGACCAAGAGAATCCAGAGCCGTTAGACAGCTCCAGAAAATTACTATCACATTCGAGAGACGCAAAAAGTGGTATTCAGAAAATAAATTTAGAACCACAGCTTACACCTACACAATAAACTTTAAAGATTTCAAGTCAGAAGTACCCCCCCCCCCCCCCAGAAAGCTGTTGGTTTCATTACCGATTTGTGGGATTCTTTGTTAGAAACATTGAAACGACAATGCCACACGAAAGAGGACGATCGGTTGAGACTTTACATCCATCACGATAATTTGAAGTCTCCTGTCTGAATCGAGTTTAGTACCCCGGCAGAATTAACACTGTCTAAAGTCATACACAAAATTGAACACGTTCAACAATCCAATGACGAGTTTACCATCACCGATGGAAAAGTCACACTTCACATGACCCACGTTTCACATCCTAGAGGTAACGGACCAAGCAGAAAAGTGTTATTGGTGGACGACATTCGCAGTACCAAACGCAGTATCGTCCAAATTGACAACTCCCAAGACCAGATGTGCTTAGCCCGTGCCATTGTTGTGGGGCGAACGTATGACAACAAAAACGAGACTGCAGAATGGAAAAGAGCATGGGAGAGCATTCGACAATCGGACAGAGCCAAACAACGAAAAGAAGCAGAACTCCTGTTACAACAAGCAGGCATATCTAAAGAGACCGTGTATGGCATTCCTGAAATGCAACAACTTCAAGACGTCTTGGCTCCTGGGTATACATTGAAAGTATACCCTCAAGTGGTTCGCGGAGCTCTGGTGTGTCGAGGACCCGATTTCCCCGAGGGAAAATACATTCACGTGTATCATCATCAAGAGCATTTCGATGCCATCACTAGTATCACATGATTTCTTGGATGCTCTTACTACTGCGAGAAATGTGACCAAGGATTTTGTAGTTGTGACCAACACATTCATTGCGGAGAGAGATGTCGGGGCTGTTTAGCTTCCAAACCATGCATTCCTGAAGAACACATTCATTGCTCTTCTTGCCAATGAACCTTTGTCAGTCCCTCTTGTTACGAACAACATCGCATGAAACAAGCTCACCAGCAGAAAAGTGCTTGTGACTTATTGAGATTGTGCTCCAGGTGTGGACAGCTGATTCGAAAAAATAACCCCAAGGCGGACGTTTGTCCCGGAAAGAAAAGATGTCGTTTTTGTGACCAAATCTAAGATTTTGAACATCAATGTTGCATTCAAAAATATGACAATACACTGCAGAAAGAGTTAAAGTGTGATCAGAACAAGAAGAACAAGACACACGTGGATTTTATCTTTTTTGACTTTGAATATATGCAAGAGACAGGTATTCACATCCCTAATTTCTGCGTCGTTCATCGGGCTTGTGAGAAGTTCATACAAGAACCTATCTATTTTCACTGTCCCCATTGTAGTAAGATTCCAGGAGGACGTGAAAAAATCTTTTGAGGCCCCGACACTCTTGCCGATTTTGCTCAATGGTTTTTAGACCCTACCGACGTCACTTGGAGCGAAGAGGACATTCAACGTTACGGGGACTGTCGTCGATACGCTACAGTGATGGCTCACAATTTCTCGGGATACGATGGACAGTTTCTGTTTAAATATTATTCGGAACAAGGTACCGAATGCCCCCCAAGTCACCATGACGGGAGCCAAACTCATCTACGTGAAAGTGGGACAAGTACAATTCAAAGATTGCATGAGTTATTTGGCCATGCCTTTGAGTCGAATGCCAAAAACATTTGGAATGACAGAAATGGTCAAAGGGTATTTTCCCCACTTTTTCAATACCGAAGCCAATCAACACGAAGTGCTCCCAGATTTGCCTGACCTTCACTATTACGACCCCGATGGGACCGCACACCGAACACCGAGAAGCCTTCTGCGCTTGATACCACGCTCACGCTTCAGACCCTTTTGATTTTCAAGAAGAAATGCTCAAGTATTGCCGGTCCGATTTGGACATTTTACGCCATTGCTGTGGAAAGTTTCGACACTTATTTCTAGATCACAATGAAGTCGATCTTTTGAAGAAAGCTTGTACCCTGGCCAAAGCGTGTAGATTAGTGTGCCGAAAAAAGTTCATGCCCGAGAACCAACTAGGCTTCATATCCCCTAACACTTATCTCTCGGTCATCCGCCAATACTCTGCCAAAGCTTTGCGTTGGTGCATTACTTGTGTGAAAAGGAAGACACATGGATACAACATGCAAGAAACGGGGGAGAAAAGAAAATTGGAAGTCTTTTTGTGGATGGTTGGGATTTAGAAAACCCCCAGACGGTGTACGAATTTCAGGGATGCTTAATTCACGGATGCCCTACCTGTTTTCCTCAACGAGACCTAAAAATCCTTTAACAGGGGTCACCATGGAAGAGTTGTACGAACACACATACCAACGGCGCCTGAAGTTAGAAAGTCAAAGATACCAAGTGGTAGAAATGTGGGAGCACGAGTACGATCGACGTGTCAAAACTGATCCAGAATTTAGACGCACTGCCGAAAGTTACGACGTGGTATACATCGAACCTTTGGACCCACGCCACAGTTTGTTTGGAGGACGAACCAATGCCACACGCTTGCTGTACGACGTAGATGAATCTCGAGGAGAAGAAATTAAATACATCGAAGTGTGCTCGTTGTATCCTTGGGTGTGCAAATATAAGCGATTCCTTACCGGGCACCATGAAATCCTGACAGAACACATCGACGTGGAACCCATTCGTCAATACGAAGGATTGATCAAATGCAAAGTCTTACCCCCGATCCACTTGTACCATCCAGTCTTACCCGGTCATAGCCAAGGAAAACTGATGTTTCCTGTTTTCCGTGCGTGTACTGAAACATGTAATCAAGTTCACCCTTGCCACTACACGAAGGAAGAGTGCGGTTTGACAGGAATGTGGGTCAGCGTCGAATTGTTTCGGGCTCTGGATCGGGGATACCGCTTGTTGAAAGTATACGAAATTTGGCATTTTCCTACCACCGAACAATACCAAAAGGATGAGGCCTCGAATCCAAGCATTTTCTCAAGCTACGTCAACGAATTTCTCAAACTGAAACAAGAAGCCAGTGGCTATCCCTCTTGGTGTCAGACGCCAAAAGACCAAGTCAAATTCAAAGAACAGTACCGTTCTGTTGAAGGTATCACTTTGGAAGACGTGGAAAAGAACGAAGAAAGAAGATCGTTTGCCAAAGTCATGTTGAATTGTTTGTGGGGAGAACTGGCAGAACGTCCGAGATTGCCCAAGACGGAGTACTTGTCAGACCCAAGCCGCTACTTTTAACTGGTGAACGACAAAGGGAAACTAATGAAACACGTGGAAATCATCCATGAAAATTTGATCTTGGTGAATTACGAAGAAGAACCAAAGTTTGTACTCCCCGACGACTTTAGCAATGTGGTCATTGCAACCTACGTGACAGCTAATGCTCGCTTACAATTGTACGATGAGGCTTTAGAAGTGTTAGGAGATCTAGTGCTGTACTTGATACCGACAGTTGTGTGTACATCCATCGCCCTGCTAGCCAACACCCCACCATTGAAGGAGATCGCTTAGGTGCATGGACTGACGAGCGCCCACAAGACGATCATCAGTTTTGCCAGCCGTGGCCCTAAAAATTACGGTTACCAACACAGAGACCGACAAGCCCAACTTCATACCAAATGAAAAGTCAAAGGATTTACACTGAATTATCGAGCGAGTCAACGAGTCAACTTTGGTGTCTTGAAAGAAGCTTTACAGTCCGGACAAGATCAAGACTTTCGAGTGAAAACAGTTGAGCCCCACAAAAGTGTACGTTTGCCAAACCACCAAATCGTCAGTCGCCCTTTAGAAAAAGTGTATAAAATTGTCTACCAGAAACGAGTGCGACTTCCAGACCACAACACTTTACCGTACGGACACGCCGATCTTCATAAAACTGGTGTTAAAATAAAGTGATCGTCACTCTTTACGATGGCCAACAGACAAAGGAACCGAATTTTTAAACCAAGCTTTTCGTAAAGAATTGAAACAACGCCACATTCATTTTTTTACCACAGAAAATCCTGAAACCAAAGCCAGTATCGTGGAACGTTTTCAAAGAACTTTGAAAGAACGCATGTGGAAATATTTTACACATCAACACACTCTCAAGTACATCGACATCGACGTGTTACCACGTCTGGTTAAAGCTTACAATCAATCGTACCATCGTAGCATCGGATGTGCCCTCGAAGCAGTTACCCATGGAAACGAAGTGAGGGTGTTTGATCGATTGTTTGGAACGCCCAAGATTGGACACAATAAATCAGTGGTGCTCAAGACGGTAGATTGGGTTCGCATTGGAAAAACCAAATGCACTTTTGACAAAAGGTTATTTACCTAACTGGATCACCAAATTGTTTCGTGTCACTGGACAAGTTCGTGGACGTGATCCTCCTGTCTATAAATTGGAAGACATGCATGGAGAAGTGTTAAAAGGAACTTTTAACCTGCCTGAGTTACAACGAGTGACCAAAAAAGAAGACGACTTGTACGATATCGAAAGCATTCTCGAACGAAGATCACGTAAAGTAGGCAAACGTCGAGTGGAAAAAGTGAAGGTGCGTTGGAGAGGATATCCTCCTAGTTTTGATTCTTGTATTGCCGCTTCCCAAGTCGTTGACTATAAAAAGAAGTAACCAACCAACATGCCGTTCAACACAGCAGCTACCTCTTCTTCGCAGAGTTCCTCTCTTCAAGAATTAAAAAAACAACCTTTGTGGGTGTGGTGCGGAGAACGTGTACCTAAAAATAAAATCGTATTTTTCTGCCAAATCTTTGTAGTGTATTGTGTCATCGGAGCAGTGATTGCCAATTTGAGTTTGCAACGAGGGGACAAACAATTGTGGACCATTTTACTCAGCAGTTGCATCGGTTATCTTCTGCCTAGTCCTTCCTTGAAATATACGACGGACAGTAACAACAACAACAACCACAACGGTGCGGATACGCCAGTCATCCATCTTCCAGTCACAACAACAGCAGTCCTCTTTTGGAACATTTTGAACATCATTCTCCTTCGACAACGAGTGACTCCTCGGACACCAAAACCATCGAACTACTATGAATAACCAATTTTATTTAACCTTACCCAGTGACAGTTCTATGGATGTGTTTCCCAAAAATACCTTATGTTTTTTCACTGCCAAATTACCTCAGTCCGTACAATTGGATCACGAAGCTGATTGGGAAGTGGCTTTGGTAGAAATCATTCATCCTACGCAAGCCCTCAATATCAACGAAGGTCAAAACACTTTCATCGTGGATATCCTGAAGGAGCAAGTGCAAGAACACTTGGAGAAAAATATTATCCTGTCATTTACGAATCCCAAAAACCGTTACACACCAATCCTCCTTCCTTGACTAATTTGCCATGAGAATTCCTGTGGGGTATTATTTTAATGCTCAATATTTGGTTGATACCATTGCGGCTATTTTCAACGAACACTGTCCTTATCGAGTACCATAAAGTTGCACATCGTCTTAAAATGCATTTTTCGGACTCCAGAATATTGTCCATCACTTTTTGTCCTGGGTTGTTTGATATTTTGGGTGGATACAAGTTTTTCTCGTTACCCTGAGACGTCGACACCCCTTCAGAGCTCATAAACACGGTGTTCAGAAAAAGAATAAGAAAAGAAGAACGGTCAGAGAATTAGACGTGTTTGATTACTAACTGGGAGGGAAAAAATGATGCACCGAGATTCCCTCGAATGTACCAAATCAGAACTGGATCTGTTTGCCATGCCACCTACCATGATGACGATGCAAGAATCCTAATGGGTAGAATTTCATCCTGTATCGTCTTAGACGACTTCAGCCCCTATCGAATTTGAAATCAAAGGACAAACCGAAGATTACATCGATCTGAATAGCAGTCACATGTACCTGAAACTCAAAGTGCTCAAAACGGACAAAGTAGCTCGCGTCAATAATTTCATGCATTCGTTGTTCAGCGAAGTGGATTTGTACTTGAATAACAAACTGGTCAGCAGCAGCATGGATACTTACCCTTACCGTGCTTACTTGGAAAATCTCTTGACCTACGGAAAAGAAGCCAAGAATACCCATCTGGATGCTTCCGTGGTATGGAAACCTAACACCTCGGAAAAGCTCAACGACACAGGGTTGACTGCAGATGACGATGCTCACAATGTGGGATTTAACGATCTTCGAAAGAAAATCAAACGATGGCGCACTTTAGAACTGATGGATCGTTTGCATTTGGACATGTGGTTGCAAGACAAGTAGTGTAGTATCATTTATTTTCGTGGGGCTCAATTTTCGTGGTTTTGTAAAAAAAGACATTTTCGTGGGTACTTACATTCGTGGTTTGGCCTGTCAAAGTTTGCATATTACTAAGTGTTTAATTTCGTAGTTTAACCTATACAAATACCCAAAATAAAGAATACAAAAGAATAAAACTCTGCCGGTGCAAACGGCTGTCACTTGAATGTTTATAACAATACTTTCACATGTATGAGCACAAATCAAAAACCTGACAAGTTCAATATTGACACCGTGTTTTTGTCCAAATGAATAACATCAAGAACACTAAAACAATACTACCGCCTCTATGATCACAAATAACACACCTGTCAAGGTCAATCACTTACACAGTGTTTTCGTCTGAGTACTCAACATCAAAGGAAGCCTACGCAGACTACAACACTAAGTCAATCGGTTATTAAAGTAACCTGTATGATCTCTAACTTAAAACACTATCCATAAAGGGAACAAAAACACGTGACCGGCTGAGCTTTGCTCAATGCAATCAGCAGACAGTGGGAATATTTGATGTGTCTAGAGCCCATCAATGTGAGAACTTGCTATCTAAATTAAAAGACAGTGGAATCACGCGTTTGTTTGTGCCTGTCCCATGAACAGACCAACTCAACGACTAGACTTGAAAATAAATAAAGAGTACAAAGAATAATTAAAATCACACTTCCATAACTGGCATGCTAAACAGGTCATGGAGGCCATCACGAAAAAAATGAAGATGCTACTGGTGACGATCATTGATTGCAGCCTCATTAATCAAGCCAATTCGGGCTAAATGGATAATTGCAGCACATGCGACAATGAGTGAAAGATGCGACCTAATTATCAGTGGTTTGGAGAAAGCTGGACTTGTTTTATTCAAGCATTTGTGTGTACATTGAGACTTGATTGACACGATGTTGATACAGTGGCTTTGTCCGAAAATCAGTGAAGTGTGAGCTTTAATACTCTGCTGTAATTAGAGTATATACGAAGTGTTTCATTAATAATATTGCTTCAAGCAAAAGTTCTAGTATTTTAAGGCTTGTTGTTCTTTTGGATTAAAAATGCATGGATAAAATGAAATGTGGTTTCAGGAGGATTTAAACTGGGTACACTGAGACTTGATTGACACGATGTTGATACAGTGGCTTTGTCCGAAATTCAGCGAAGTGTGAGCCTTAATATTCTGCTGTAATTAGTGTATATACGTAGTGTTTCATTAATAATAGTGCCTCAAGCAATAGTGATAGTATTTTACAGGCTTGTTGTTCTTTGGATCAAAAATGCATGGATAAAACGAAATGTGGTTTCAGGAGGATTTTAAATTGTTTAACAACAGTTGTACTCGAGTGAAGAATCGATTTGAACAAGTATTTAATTTAATTTTCATATACTATTATTTTTTATTATTCTTTCTTTCATTTTCAACATTACTAGTGTTTGAATACCTTTAGCTTTCTCTTTTTTCTCTCTGTCCTTACCTATCTCGCATATCGATTTAAGGCAGTGAGTGGAAATTACACCTACCGGATATCTTATCGACAAGTGTGCATTGGCACAATATAAAATGCTTTATAATTCTTTTTTCAAAGGTTAAAAATAAAACAAACACGTGTAAAAGCTAATATTTTATTTCCAAATTACAGCATTAACGTTGATTTATGAAATACTAGTAGGTTCCTTAATCTCTAGGAACGACACACAGTAAGAAAATGAGCCGGGGGGCGGGGTGCCGCCATCATCATACGTGGCTAATTTTTCGTTGGGTATTCAAATTCGTGGTTCGGGGTAACAACGAAAACCACGAAAATTGGTCCCCCACGAAAATTGATGATACTACAGAATTTGTTAAACGGAGTGGATGAACGCCTGAAACTGAATCGCAGTAGTACCGTCTTTCATTTCATGGCTAATGCGAACGAGTACAAAACCATCATCGAAGAGGCCAGACTTTACGTGCGACGTGTAGAAATGTTACCTAAAGTAGCCAACGACATCGTCAAACTTTGAGCAGAACCACCGCCAAATATCCTGTGCGACTTGTGGAAGTGAAAACGTTTACCATTGCCTCTGGACTCGGATCCAAAGTCGAAGATCATGTGTTCCAAGGACAGCTCCCGAAACGTTTCCTGATTGGCATCGTTAGTAATGCAACCCTCAACGAAGCCATCGATCAAAATCCGTTCGACTTTCAACTCTTCAACGTCTCCAAGATAGAAGTCACTCGAGATGGCCAGATGTTGTGTACCAGACCTTTTGAACCTAACTTTGCCCAGAAAAATTACTTGAGATCTTACTTGACTCTGTTTGAAGCCACAGGACAGTTAGGCACCAACAGCAGCCACGGTATTTCGTACGAGGATTATGCAGGAGGATATGCTTTGTGGGGAATTGATTTCACTCCCGACCAAGGCAGCGACGAAGGACATTTCCACCCTATAAAATCAGGTCAACTTCGTATGGAACTTCAGTTTGCCACAGCTCTAGCCAACACCGTGAACGTCATCTTGTATGCAGAATTTGACAATAGTCTAGAAATCAACAGTTTGAGAGAAGTGATTCTAGACTATTAGAGATGCAATACGAAGAACCTATGGAGATAGAAGATGAGGAATGTTGTGATCTAGAATCACCACAGAAGTTACAAACCACAAGTGAAGAAGCGAAAAGAGAAAAGTAGTCGGAACAGTAGTGCTGCAAAGTTTACTGGATTTACCCAATGTAAGCTGTCAAGATGGCCAGAACAAGAACAACATTTAGTCTCCCGTTTTGCTACGGACTTGACTGAAATAATTATACGTCTGACCAGAGAACATTGTTATGGATGTCAAATCGATCATCCGAGCCAGAAACAGCACGACAAATGTATGATGATAAGTCAAGAAGAAAAGTTGGAAGAATATCTAGATGAGGCATGGTCTCTGATCTCAGAAGAAAAGGTGTTGAGAAAGTGGTACAAAAACTTGATTGACCATTCAATACCTCCACTAACTTCTCTGGAGACCCAACGCATCGAAGCTCTCTTGCAACAGAGTACAGAGACTACCCGTGGTTCATCGACTTACTTGATAGACATATTCAAGCATAAAGTCAGGTGTGAACTGATGATTTATCATTACCTGTGAAAAAAATGGATACCTGGGAACTTCATTACCTATTGACTCGCAGTTCGTACACCGCTTCTTGGAATCTTGTGGTGTGTGCTAAAGATGAACTTCCTCATCACAAAGTAAAGACGTAAAAGCCTATGTCATCAATACCGACGACAGTGATCGACCGGAAACCCACTGGGTGACAGTGTGCTTTCCCAACGATCACAGTGTGGAATATTTTGATTCTTATGGATTACCTCTTTGGAAGACGACATCATTGACTTTATGAGAAGAAATGCTGTCTCCACTCGATTCAATAATGTGAGATTACAAGGATCAGATTCTATGGTGTGTGGACAATATTGCGTACATTTTCTTCATCAACGCAGTCTTGGATTTCCCTTAGAACATTTAGTGACTTGTTTTGATAGGGAGTACGCTACAAACGATGCTAAAGTAGAAAGATGGTTTTGTGAACATTATGGTTATCTCTTGTCTTTAGCTCAGAAACGTAGTGTGCATCGAGGGCAAAATGACTTAGAACAGTGGAAGTAGAGTTTGACTTCACAACGTTGTCAACCCTGTAAATACGTTTATGTTTAAAAATGTTTGTTTGTATTTTGTGTTAGAGAAACTTCTTCTTGTTTATTAAAAAATGTTGATTTTTGAAAAAAATTGTGTTATGTTGTTTATTTATTGAAAAAAATGGAATGCATATGCTCTTTCGCCATCTCTCTATCGATCTGAGGTACCTACTCTTTCATATTTCTCTCCATCGATTTGGTGGAAGAAGTCCTGCGAGAAGAGATCATCAGGGAAAGAGCGGAATTGGAGGAGAGACAAAGAATGCAGCTACAACAAAGGCAGCAACAACACCAGACAGCTACAACAACAACTCTTGCAGCAGCAGAAGCAACAAGACGGAGAAGTGTCATGTAAGATGGACTATGAGGAGTTTGCCTTCTCCTTCACAAGCGCCCCTGTCCTGCGGTGAGACCTGTGGTGAAACGTGGCCGTCCTGCCAGAAGTTAAACTTCTCACCAAACACACCCAACAGCCCTTTTCCGGGCCACCCAAATCTCTAGAAAAGTTTACTCCATGATTGCCTAAAAAAATTTGTGTTTGTATGTTTGTGTCTGTCTTTGTCTTTTTTTCCCCAACCAAAAAATCCCTTTTCGCAGTGTGTTTGTATAGTGTCTATCAACACTCCCTTACCCTTCCTATGTTAAAGTGTTTTCTTTTAGGTCCGCGCGCTTGGTGTTTGTATTTTTTATGTGTGTTGGTTGTATTTTCTGGTGTGAGGGATGTTTTCCTTCACGTCCGTGCTTCCAGCATATAAAGTGACTCATTCACCAGTCGGGCTATTCCCTTGCATTGTCAACAAAGAAGACGAGTAGTGCAAGAAAACTAATGGAGATTCAGGTTCACCTGGAACATGTTCGGCGCCTCCTGGATGAACTGGTCCTCGAGATATTGAAGGACGAGGAGGATCTAGAAGAGAAGAAGAGGGAAAAAGAGCAAGAAGAGAAGAAGATGAAAAAAGAAAAGTTTCTGCCTCATATCGTGATGAAACCCTTCTACAAAGTACAACCCATGATGAGGACTCAGCCACAGCCGAAGCCACAGCGACAGCAACCCCCACAACAGCAACCACCCCAGAGGTTCAGTGTCCGCCAGACAGAGAACTGGGATCGGGAGGAGCAGCAAAAACAGCATCCGAAGCATCCACAAAGGCGAAGAGTGTATAGGAGGAGGAGACAAACATTTACCGTCCCTCAAACCGAGCATTGGAAAAATGAAGCCGCCCAACCACCCTCCGTCTTTCCCATCTCCATCAATCCCTGGGGTGGAGATATATGGAGTGGAAGATGTGCGAGTTGTGGTACTAGAGCCGGGAGGTGCGGACATATCTAGGTGTACGCAACCAAACGGCCCTTTTCAGGGCCAACCCAGTTTCTTAGAAAAGAAATCTTATTTGCCTAAAATTTGTGTTTGTATGTTGGGTGTATGTTTGGTGTATGTATTTTTTTTTTTAATCACTTTCCCTTGTTTGTTTGTAGAGTGTGTTTGTATAGAGTGTGTCGATAAACACTCCCTAACCCTTCCTATGCTAAAAAAGTGTTTCTTTTAGGTCCGCGCGATTTATGTTTGTGTTTTCTGTGTGGGTTGTATTTCTGGTGTGAGGTATGTTTTCCTTCACGTCCGTGCTTCCAGCATATAAAGTGACGCATTCACGAGTCGGGTCACCCTCATGGAGCACACAAGGCAGTGACCACTTCCCAATATTAACAACAATACATCTAAAAGTGCACAAAAACTACACCACAACTACACCCAAATGGAGATTTGATAAGGCTGACTGGGGGACGTTTCGCTCTCTATGTGAGGGGATGGACAGTGCCATGCTATATAACGACAATGTTAACACCTACAACGAAAACATCGTCAAAATGCTGTCGTCGGCAGCGAAACGGTGCATCCCCAAAACAGGAGGGCGAGGCAACAAAAGATCAGTCCCCTGGTGGAACGAAGAATGTAGGCAGGTCATACGAGGAAAGAAAACGGCCCTAAACAAATTCAGGCACTCCAAAATTTCCGATGATTTCTTCGCCTATAAGGAAAAGGAGAAATTAGTAAAAAAAAAACAATATTTACAGCTAAACAGAACTCATGGAAGGAATTCTGCTCTACATAAAACCATAAAGCAAACTCTAAGCAAGTGTGGGCAAAGATTAAACGAATTAGGGGCAAAGCTACCTTCTCGACCCCAAAACTCCCCGGGCTCATCACTGATGGGAAGAAAGCCGCAAAATTAGCCACCCACTTTGCCGAAATGAGCAGTAATTCTAACCACTCAGAAAAGTTCCAAAAATATAAAAACAAAATAGAGAAGGAACAACTGCAATTGTTCACCGATAGAGGAAACCACTCAAGCCCCCTAAATATAGATTTCACGGTATATGAGTGGCGTAAAGCACTCAGTAAAAAAAAAAAAAAACAACGTCTCCCGGAGAGGACCAACTAGGCTATGAAATGTATAAAAAATCTCCCGGAAAATATTGAACTGTCGATACTGGGTCTGCTGAGTCGGATTTGGAAATCGGGAGAAATACCGACACACTGGAAACAAGCGGTTGTCATCCCAATCCCGAAACCCGGAAAAGATCCAGCGGATATCAATTCGTACAGACCAATCTCCCTCACTACTAATGTATGTAAAATCATGGAAACCATGATAAATAATAGATTGAACACCACCTGGAAAGAAACAATTTAATATCTCAAAACCAAAGCAGTTTCCATAATAAAAGATCCACAATAGACCAATTAGTACAGTTAGAGTCCAGCATAAGACTGGCTTTTAATGCAAAAAGGAAAAGCGATCGTAACCTTATAGCAGTATTCCTTGACTTAGAAAAAGCATATGATCTGATTTGGACAAAGGGACTAATTGCGAAACGAAACCATTATGTACTCACAGGCCGCATGCATAAATGGTTATCAAATTTCTTATCAGGCCGAAAAATCCAAACCAGGGTGGGCACCAGCTACTCCGAAACAATTGAACTAGAAAACGGTACACCCCAAGGTAGCGTCCTAAGCCCTACCCTCTTCAACATCATGATTAATGATCTAGATCGGTCAATCGACCCTGGTTATCTGGACCTCTCGCAATTTGCTGACGACAGTGGAATCTGGAAAGTGGGAAACCCCTCCAGTGAAACTGTGGTCAGACGATTGCAAAGGGGGCTGGATGGGATTGGTCGATGGGCCGATAGGTGGGGCTTCAAACTATCACCAGGTAAAACTGTAGGGGTAATGTTTACACCAAAAGTAAACTTAAAGAAGCAACCACCGAAACAAAACCTAAATGGTAGGACGATTAAATTTGAAAAGGTGGCTAGGTTCCTAGGGATGCTATTCGATGAGCATCTGACATGGAGCAACCATATAACAGAGCTAGTGAGACGGTGTGGACAAGATCTGAACCTTTTAAGAAACCTCAGGGGCACTGATTGGGGGACAGATCAGTCCACACTACTCACACTGTACAGGTCACTTATCCGATCCAAAATTGATTATGGATGCCACGTGTACGCATCAGGCAGACCATACATACTAAAAAAATTGGATAGCATACAACATAAAGCTCTTGTTATCTGCACCGGTGCTCTCAATAGCACATCTAGGGACGAATGTAGGATCCTAACCAGAGAACCACCACTAAACCTAAGACGAGAGGAGTTACTCCTGAGGTATGCGACCAGGATTTCAATACATGATAAGTCACACCCTACAAAAGTTATAATAGAGAAATGCAACAAGCCCTCACGACACAAACTTTGCAAGAGTTTGCTAGGAGGAAAAAAAATCCATGACCTTAAAAAGGAATTAGACATCCCCAATTTACAAGCGGAAGTCATATAATATCCTGATCCCGCTCCATGGACCAGTAAAACACCAAAAATAAACCTAAATGCACTGTCTTATGGAAATAAACAAGAGCAACCCATAGAAATAAGGGCTAAAATTCTCTCTGAAATAGAAAGTAGGTATGAGGGATACATCCAAATATACACAGATGGCTCCAAATCCCCAGACCCAGGACGGACTGCAGCAGCAGCAGTGATCCCTGAGAAAAACATCATCCTGGGGGCGAGGCTACCAAATGGCAGCTCTATTTATACGGTCGAATTTTGGGCTATAATCCAAGCAATACAATGGATACAAACTAGCCAAACACCGAAAGCAGTCATAGTTAGCGACTCCCTCAGTGTGCTGCAGACTCTGGAATCAGGTAACTCAACCAATCGAGAAAACATGGTTAGAGAAATCTACTTAAGACTAAAAACCCTTGAGCAAAACAACCAGAATGTAGAATTCATGTGGGTGCCCTCCCATATAAACATCCCTGGAAATGAGAGGGCATATAAAGAAGCAAAAAATAAACTTAACGACCCAGAAGTGCACCACCTGGTCTACAGCGTATATGAGATCTACAGCATAATAACACAAAAAATTGAACAAAAATGGCAGGGGGAATGGGATAGTACACAAAAAGGGGGCAAATTATACAATATACACAAACAGGTTTGTAGAAATATCGTCGTCCCAAACCTGGCAAATCTGATTGACATCAAAATCATAAATAGAATAAAAAACCGGCAAAACACTCCTGGCCAGTAGTTTTGGAAGATTTGTGCCATGGATAAAAGAGAAAGGAATCAGCTGCCCTCACTGTCCCACCCAAGAGACGCTAAACCATGTATTCAATGAGTGTCCAAAGTACAACGAAGCAAGGAAAAAATTCGAAGAAAAACAAGAAAAACTGAAAACCGCAACCCGATATCCGAATTTCCTTAATACAGGAATCAACAAGGCAAACATCAACCTAGTGTACGCAAACATCCTGGGCTACATTTCGGACATAGGAAAAAGAGGAAAAATTTAGCTCCCCGGTTAGAAATATAAAATTAAAATCCCGCTAAGGGAAAGAGGTAAAAAAAAGGGCAACAACAATAACCAGAATGTAAAACAATGGCAAACCCGAACAGTCATAGGCGGGAGAGGAGGGGCCCTTCCCAGAGAGGAAGGAATTGGGATGCCGGGACATTAGGGTCTACAGGTACGCAAAGACGAACCAATCTCGGCCCCCTTGGGATGGAGAATCTCCACTTCCATGGATATGACTTAGGGGCAAGCCAAAACGTAAACTAAAACTCAACTCACTATCAACATTTTCGAGACCATATTATCAATAATAACAGACAAATCATCATCACCTTTTTATTTTTTTTTTTTTTACGTTGATACTAACACATGGTAAAGGTGTCCGGCAGAAATCACAAGGGACAACATAGAATAACCTGACCTCTCAAAACTTAGCACGATATAAGGTGGTCCTAAGCCCAGACCATCAGGCCCAACCGCACAAGGTAGCATCTAATTGAACACACATAGAACAACCTGACCTCTCAAAACATTAGCACAATATAAGGTGGTCCTAAGCCCAGACTATCAGGCCCAGCCGAACAAGGTGGCAACTATAGAACATCAAAATAATGAAACTTGACCCTGTAAACTGGTCCTCAACAAAACTAAAAATATAAAGTGGCCTAAACCCAGACCACTAGGCCCCCACCGCTCAAATGCGGGAACTGATGAATCAAACTCCGCAAAATCTAAAAAACTGATGTAGAAAATGGTAAGCATATGCGCCACAATGGAATAAAACACTAATAAGATCCAACTAAAAATTAGAATATATAAGGTGGTCCCAAACCCAGACCATCAGTCCCCGCCGCACAAGGTGGCATTAACCTACCAAACCCAACGAACTGACCCAAACAATTAAGTGAATAAGGTGGTATCAAGTCCAGACCACCAGGGCCCTACACACAAGGTGGTAACTACTTCTGGAATCACCCCTACATCAGTTAACAGAGATAAAGGGTCGGTGCATGTGCTTGCTATAAGTATATATCAACCCCTTGGATCGAACCGGACATCTATCTATCTATACCTTAACAAATCTTCACCCACTCTAACTAACCAAAACCTATAGCCACAAATGCCGAGTTAATATTCAAAATTTAAAAATTCATAGATAAGGTGCAAGACGACAATCTTTCTTGATTTGGCAAAATAAACACAAAATTCTTAACCCTGGACCAGTTGGAGCCATCCTGTGACATCAAGGCGCCATCTGCAGCTCTTTCCGGCCTTTGCCACCTCCGGACATGAGTAACTGATAAGTGTGTGGTGCACACAATAAAGCGATAAATTAAACATTGCACGGTGTGCAAACTAACAACTCGTACATGGCCTAATGGCCGCACATGAGTATAATTTAAATTAAGTAAGTAAGAGTCGGATACGCCGCAAAGACGAACCAATCTCGGCCCCCTTGGGGTGGAGAATCTCCACTCCCATGGATATGACTTAGGGGCAAGCCAAACCGTAAACTAAAACTCAACTCACTAACAACATTTTCGAGATCATATTATCAATAATAACAGACAAATCATCATCTTTCTTTCTTTTTTTCCTTCTCTCGTTTTTACTTTGATACTAACACATGGTAAAGGTGTCCGGCAGAAATCACAAGGGACAACATAGAATAACCTGACCTCTCAAAACTTTAGCACAATATAAGGTGGTCCTAAGCCCAGACCATCAGGCCCAACCACACAAGGTGGCATCTAAATGAACACACATAGAACAACCTGACCTCTCAAAACTTTAGCACAATATAAGGTGGTCCTAAGCCCAGACTATCAGGCCCAGCCGCACAAGGTGGCAACTATAGAACAAAAAAATAATGAAACTTGACCCTGTAAACTGGTCCTCAACAAAATAAAAAATATAAAGTGGCCTAAACCCAGACCACTAGGCCCCCACCACTCAAATGCGGGAACTGATCAATCAAACTCCGCAAAATCTAAAAAACTGATGTAGAAAATGGTAAGCATATGTGCCATAATGGAATAAAACACTAATAAGATCCATCTGAAAATTAGAATATATAAGGTGGTCCCAAACCCAGACCATCAGTCCCCGCCGCACAAGGTGGCATTAACCTATCAAACTTAACGAACTGACCCAAACAATGGCAGTGGATTTATTTCTAACGTTTTAAGGTGTAAAGTGAGTAATTTCATACTGCTTTGTTTTTGTCTAAAGATGTAAACTACCAAATGTTTGACAGGTATGATGTTGCAGCTTTCAAAATGGATGGTCATGAATGACACTTACAGATGTTTCTAAGACTTGTGAAGTGATTTTCGAATGTCGAATTTTAAAAAAAATGCTTTTGCCAAACAGGTAAATAGTCATATTTTTTATCCAGGTTACAAAGTACATGTTGCTGCATGTAATCTATTTCAGTGGATGGTACCTGAATCATACAAGAAGCAGGGAAGGATTTAGGTTTTTATTCTGAGAGGTGTTTCAGTGTAATTCAAATGGCTAACATTCTTGTTTTTCACCTAATAGTGTATGATTTTAATAGATGGTGAGGGGGAACCTTGAACCATCTGATAACAACCCCCTCCCTAAAATGGATTTCTATATGGAATTGAAGTAAAAAGTGTCTAACCCCATACAGAAAAAAATATGAAGATTTCTCATATATTCAAGAAAGCAGCTGTGAGAGATTCCTTTGACAGAAGATCTTGCCTCTCTATGTACCACATATTCGAGAAAGTGGCTGTGAGAGATTCCTTAGACTGAAGAGCTTGCCTTTCTGTGTATCAGCCTGAATTTTCTGGAATCTTTCCTTAATAATAGACTGGATATGATCTAGATCACACATCCACTATGTCTCCTTAATTTGCTCCGTGTGCAACAATTTTGCAAGGAACGGATTAAAAAGACAACATAACAGCTAATGAAATATATTTTGTGTACAGAGTGTTTTACAAAAGAAATTGAACAGAATATCAGTACATCATGGTACTCTATTGAGAAGTTTCATTTTAACGAACTTTTAAATGTTATGATAGAAACTACTGATATATTGCACAAGTGTATAAAAGAATGTTTAACTTTGATAAATACAGTTTTAAGCACTTAGGGTTTGTCCATAAAGGACGTCCGCAGATAATACCTGTTTTCCTACCCCCCCTCCCTTTGTCCGCATGTGGCTTAACCCTCCCCCCCCGGCTGCGGACGTCCTCTATGGTCTGGCAGTGTAATAGCTGGTGCTCTCAAAATACAACGCTCACTGATCTCATCACAACATGTAGCTCAAAACAAAGAAAAAAATAAACAGAAAGTTCTTTCTTTAAAAAAGTCTTTATTCAGGCACTAGCTCTGCAGTCGCATGGTCAGCCAACACATTCATATATATTCTGTGGCACGAATCGTACAAATTGAAATTAACAAATAATTTATACTTAGGGATCACCCATAAAGGATGTCCGCAAAGCATACTGGAATACATTCAGTAGGCCTAAAGCAGCTGTTCAACACAGAATATCATAACAAAAAATACTAGCTTGCGGACGTCAGCAAGGTCCTTTACACCCCCTCCCCCCTTGTCCACATTTGAACAACCCCCCCTCCCCCCATCTTTGCGGATGTCCTTTAGTGTTTTACAAAAGAAATTGAACAGAATATCAATACATCATGGTACTCTATTGAGAAGTTTCATTTTAACAAACTTTTAAATGTTATGATAGAAACTACTGATACATTGCAAAAGTGTACAAAAGAATGTTTAACTTTGATAAATACAGTTTTATGCACTTATGATAAATATTGTTTCAAACAATTATGAATTAGTATTCATCCCTTCCACTTCGTTTCCTTTGATTTATTCAGATTTTAGGGGTCCTCAGTAAAACTGTATGATTAACAGCAAACAAGCTGGATTATGTGTAATGAGTTCTATAAAGTGTGCATATGTAAAACAAGATACATGGCTCAAAATTAGGATTTTTTCGCTAACCCACAGGATCAATAAAATAATATTTGTACTGATCCTGTCTAAATTTCACTGATCCAGCTAAAATCAAACAGAAGCCAGTTCAGTTTTTATTTCAACATTTATTATTCATTAACATCAACTCAAAACAATAACTGTATTTCACCAACAACACAGTCTATCCTGTGTCAAACTTTAGCCATTAGTGTCCATTTTCTCCGCATTTCTGGGACTTTCTTAGTCTCTTATGTCCATCATATATGTGATCACATTCCCTTGTCATCTAATTATTGGCAGCTGCACACCGTACAAATACTTCTACATGTTTACAATTGTCACTGCATAATGCACTGAATGTTAATCAACAATGATATAAATATTAAAACATTGTTTGGTATAATTTTGGAGTATTCACTGAGTCAATGAAAGCAACCTTTTCTGATTGGTCAATACTAGCCTGAGACCCTATACCTTTTGTTATCATCAGTAATGAAATCAGGGCTTGGATGTTGTACACCTGGCTAGTTTCAAGTGCGTGATAGCCAATGCTTTCAAAATAATCACACTAATTTACTTGTGGTTTTACGCCTGCCCATTTGTGCCACGAGCATTTTGTTGCAAAATACATGTGATATAATAAATATAATAATTGAAAATCATTATTATCACATATATATATACGGGTTGTCATTTATTCTCATGTGAGAAACCTCACCAAAAACATGCATAATTGAACTCGAATATGCTCATCTTCACTAGATTTTAATATCACTCTGAAAATCTCTTTATTGCTGCTAAATAAAGTTTATTATAGGAACTTGGTTCTTTTTCATTCTTGTCAAAAATATTCATCAAATACAAATCAAATTCTAGTCGTTTTTTTTCCGTACTGCTCATGTGAGCAAAATCTTGCTCATGTGAGCAAAATCTTGCTTACATTAACCATTTCCGCTCATGTGATTTTCACATGAGCAGACTTGCTTATGTGAGGAAATGCTTGCTCACGTGAGCAAAATCTTGCTCATATTAACAATTTCTGCTCATGTGATTTTCAGATTTTGTTAGATTCTATGGCTCATGTGAGTTCTACCTAATTTGCATCTTAAAATGCACATGAGACTAACATGAGTTAGATCTCACTTGAGAATCTTATGTGCAAAAGGTTACCCAAATTTGGTGTGGGCAATGTGCATCTTCAAATGTGATGACCACTATAACTGTGGTCAAACAATTTCCACCAAATTTCCCATATGAATGTTTTGTCATTATAATGTGTATATTCAAATGTGATGACAAACTTGAGTTTCTGGCTAAACAATTTCCCATGTATTTCCCATCTCAGGGCTGAGCAAATCCCAGAGCCCCATGTCCCGGACTATTCATTTTCGAAGTCGAGGAAGTAACATTTTCCAAGTCGCTCGTCCGGAACAAGTGCTTTTTAAAAAAGTTGGGCAAGTCCTTATTTTCGTGCTTTAATCACTATATCTACCTTGATTTGGCCAATCATGCCCTCCGGGCATACTGAATACTTGATTCTACCCCTCTTCGTGTATACATTTACATCCTGTTATCGCTTGACTGCATATTGGGCTAAGCGACCAAATTATTGGCAAATCAAAACGAGTCAAACAAAAGAAAGCCAGTATGATCAATTAGCAGTATTTAAAAGGGCTTTGTTGCATTGTGTTTACTCAAGCCAGATTATCATGAGTGGATGGCTATGATTTTAATCCATTGAGTCAGTGTAATTATATTAATGAAAGGTACTTTACCGACATCAGTGTTGGTTTTCTTTATGAACTGATTAAATGACAGTAATGATTCTTTAATTTATAATTGATTATACAGATGATTAACTTCCACGTGCGATATTGCGTTTGAAGCGAAACAATTACGCAAATTAATGAGCTGTCTCTGTTCGTATTTAAAAGAGAAAATGTATGCTATCATCACTTTAGAAGTAGTTGTCAAGCAAGCTGATAGTTACTCTGTGGATAAAATGAGTTTGCTAAATTATTTTCGCAAGGAAGGTAATAAGGGCGATTCAGAGAAGGAAAATTTGTTTGAAAGTGGAGGGATAAAACATAAGACTGCTACTGAGAGTTAGGTAGCTATTTCTCCAAAGTTAAATGCTGGCTTAGTGCTGGTACAGGTGGCAGACATATTCATGGAAATTTTTTCAAATCCATCAGCTAAAACATATATACATGAACCTGAAGAAGCCAAATGTATAACAACCAATGTTTATGAAAAATTAAATTCTTTTAAGAAATAATTATGTTGTATATTATTTCGTTTGTTTTTCTATGGATTAAGTACATACATCTCATCAAATCTCAGCAAGTGATTACCATTTTGGGACCAGTGAAAACTAAGGTGGGACTAGTGAAGAGTAAGGTGGGACAAGTGAATTTTCTGAAACCACTTGTCCTGGACTAGTGGTTAAAAAAAAAATTGCTCCGCCCTGCATCTGAATGGTTTGTCACTAGTGTGTATCTTCAAGTGTGTTGACAAATTAGAGCTAAATATCAACAGAATTTTCCACATACTGCACATTTGAAGGGTTCCACACTAACTAGTGTACACACTCACATGTGCTGACAAACTACACATATGGCTAAACAATTTCCCACATGTTACATTTGAATGGTTTGTCAGCAGTGTTCACCTTTAAACATAATAACAAACTAAAACTCTGGCTAAACAGTTTCCCACAAAATTTCACATTTGAAAAGTGTCACCAGCATGCATCTTCAAATGTGATGACAAATTAGAACTCTGGGTAAAAAATTTCCAACAAATTTTCACATTTTAATGGTTTGTCACTAGTATCTTAAAGTGTGTTGGCAAGTTAGAGTTATGTCTGAACAATTTCCCACATACTGGTACTGCACATTTGAAGGGTCTCTCATCAGTGTGAATCTTCAAGTTTGATGACAAACGGGAGCACCATATAAACTCTGTCCCATATATTTCACATTTGAAGGTTAGCAGTGTGGACCCACACATATCTTGACAAACTACATATCTCACTCCATAATTTCCCACATATTTCACATTTCAAGGGTATCTCACCAGTGTGCACCCTCACATGTCTTAACAAAGAAGAGCTTTGTTAAAACAATTTCCCACATATTTCACATTGGAATGGTTTTCACCAGTGTGGATATTCAAGTGTGATAAGAAACTAGAGCTTTGACCAAACAAGTTCCCACATATTTCACATCTGAATGATTTCTCAGCAGTGTGGATCCTCACATGTCTTAACAAACAACAGCTCTCAATAAACTATTTCCCACATATTTCACATTTAAAGGGTTTGAATGGTTTCTCACCAGTGTGTATCTTCAAGTGTGATGACAAACTAGAGCTCTCTGTAAACAATTTCCCACATATTTCACATTTGAATGGTTTATCACCAGTGTGTATCTTCAAGTGTGATGACAAATTATTGCTCCGATTAAAGAATTTCCCACAAAGTTCACATTTGAATGGTTTCTCACCAGTGTGCACCCTCACATGTTTTCACAAATTAGAGCTATGGTTAAACATTTTCCCACATATTTCACATTTGAATGGTTTGTCACCAGTGTGTATCTTCAAGTGTGATGACAAATTAGAGCTGTGTTTAAACAATTTCCCACATAGTTCACATTTGAATGGTTTCTCACCAGTGTGAACCGTCACGTGTACTGACAAATTAGAGCTATGGTTAAACATTTTCCAACATATTTCACATTTGAATGGTTTATCACCAGTGTGCATCTCTATTTAAAAAAAAATCTCATCAGACCATGTGATGAAGAATATTCTATATGATTCACATTTGTATGGTTTGTCTCCGTGTGTATTCCAATGTGACTTGCCAAATAAATGGTCTGGTTAAACAAATTCAAGCAGATTTCACATTTGAATAGTTTTCCAGCAGTACGTATACTCTCCCTATTCTGTTTTGACATGCGCAGCGTATGGTACTGGATAGAGCTATTTGACAACTAGAATAGCAAGACAAAGTACGACACAAATCTAAATAGGGCAGGTTACGAATTAGGCGGATGTGACGCAATGCGTAATGACCTAAGGCATAAAAATAGCCTCTAGGACTCACGGTACTAATTATAGGGAACAACTGTGAACCAGTCTAGAAATGGGTATATACGGGTTTGGTGGTCCATAATTGGTTAATAATGAAAAGTAAAATTTTAGTAAAAAATTATTTTGAGAGCTTGTCCTATCAGTACCTATTAAAAAAAAAAAAAAAAAAAAAAAAAAAAAATAGAGGCAAGATACTATTGATGTTTAGTATTTTTATAGACATGACTTAGGAACAATCAATAACAACAGTAGCACCTGATTCATTAGGTGTTGAATGGATAACACATGTTTCACGTACATGTAGATCCAAAATATGGCGCGGCTCATGTGGTTTTCTTAACACAAAAGCTTGCATCAAGGATGGGTCTATACTGATAAATATAGCTTTGATCATGAGCATTTAGAAATTTAAAGTTATTGAATTTTTAATATCATGATGTTTCCATAGGTTTACTATGGGAGTTAATTAGTACCGTGAGTCCTCTACTGACAAACTTTGTAACATGGCTGATTAGTTTCAATCTGCAGAATTAACTGAAGACGATGTTTCCGGTACGAAATTACCCTACAGCCTAATAGAAAGTCACTCTGTTATATAACTGAAAGGGTGGTTATGATGTCATTTCTCTACAAGTGAAAATTGAAGTAAATTCATGATCTTTATTTCAGTCATTTAGGCTACTGTCATTTAATACATACAAAGAAGGTTACTGTGTTAGAGCGCAATGCACTTCCTAACGTATAACTATCACATATTAAGTACAGGCTTTTGCCTAGCTAATAAATGGTATATAAACTGTGAACTTTTAGATGAAATCAAAGCTATAACATTTTTTCTAAAGATGAACTGACACACCAACGTTTTATCTTAATATTTTGTTTCTTTAATATCTTGGAGAAAAAAATACGCAGTGTTCGTCACGAGAAAATATTACCGTTATTTATGGAACAGAAGTTACAAAAAACTCTCTGAAGCAATGTCACCTTCATATCTACACGAGTAGTTATTTGAGGCAACTGAGCCTCACACGAGGCGCTATGTCCTCAAGGGGAAATTAAAATGGGGGAGACGCTTCAGCCTCAAAAGTGTTTATAGCCTCAAAAGTGTTTATTGCCTAAAAAGTGTGTATGGGGTATAAGTGTTTATGGGATAGAAGTGTTTATGGGACACAAGTATTTTATACGGACAGAATATACACATACACCCAACAAACAAACAAATAAACAAACATTGAAACACTATTGACAAATTGATTTCTTTTCTAAGAGATGTGGGTGGCCCTGAAAAGGACAGTTGGAGTTTGTTAACCAAGTTAACACATATCACACCTCTTCACTGGTGTTCTTCTTCTTAAACTTCTACGCACTTCAGGTCAGTAGATTAGTACCCGCTTCAGACACCCTTGTTTCACCACATAAATTCGTCTCTTCCAAATAGCTGTAGCCGTAATTGGAGTGATAGTCCATGATGCCTTGACATACATCGGATAGTCCAGGTTGAACAGCATGCCCGATACGATCGATGATGACTCTACACTTGAGGTCATAGTGACGATACATGTAAACCTATGGGTCTATGAATTTATAGCCTCAAACGGGAATACTAACCTTAAAATGTTTAGATACAATCCAAAACACCACATATGCTATCCAACAGTGGCTTTTTGATTACAACACACTCCCTACAGTCCAGCACCCGCCTTTCGATTACTATCCAAACAAACCCCCACACAGCCCATCGCCCTATTTTTTAAATATTACAATTAAAACATACACCCCTACACTCCAACAAAAAGGGTAGGAGTGCTTACAGACACACTGGTATACCCTGACACAAACATACTATACAATCACGCACAAGTAGGCGAGGGTAGGTGTGCTTATAGACACAGTACTATACTCTGACATAAACATACTATACAATCACGCACAAGTAGGCAAGGATAGGAGTGCTTATAGACACACTACTATACCCTCACACAAACATACTATCACAAGAGAAGGGTTTTTAAGTTTTAGTGTGCAACATAGACCAAGACATACACAAACATACAAATATTGGCAATGATTAAAGGTTGACAACGTTGTAACGTAAGACTAGAGCTGCAATCATTTAGTACAGTGTCATTTTTGCCATCGATGCACACACTACGTTTCTAAGCTAACGAAAATAGATAACCATAATGTTCACAAAACCACTTTCTATTTTTTGCGGCATTATAGGACAAGGAGAAATTAACATTATGTTACCCCTTTTTGAGTTTCTGAAGGCAAGGGTAAATTCTATGTTACAAATGTTCATTGGAAATTTTTTCATTTATCAGTTTTAAAACAGTAGTGTTATATTTATTTCCAATGACAACAGTACAATTTGCTGTATGCCTCCCAGATATTTAAGATATGTTATATTTTGCTGCACACGCATTGAGACTTCAAACAATGTTACAACATTTCCCAAAACCATAGACGGGAGAACAGTAAAAATACATCTTGTTCAATTGGCAGTCTAAAATGGACTGACTGAAAATAAAGCATACATTGTTACAGTTTTACTGAACGCATGTTTTTGCTCCAGAATGAGAGTGCAGAATAGGACGGGTCATAGAGGTCAGAATTGGATGGGTAAATCTGTTTGCTGTTTTTTTTTCTCCTTTGGACAACGATAGATCTAGAAATTTTTTCGTGACACATTGCAGTGCCAAAATAGGACAAAGCTAAGATACCTGACATGCTCAAGCACAATTAAACTCAAGATTTTATATAATCCAACGATTTACCTATGGAAGAAAAATCGTTCAACAATTTTTAGGGGTGCAAGTTTTTGAAAAAATTACAAAACTAACGTAACATTTCACGTAATCAACGTAATCATTGTGACTACTGCCAACAGTTTTGGAGAGGTATCTTAAAACGGGAACAGATACCATTATGATTTCAATCCAAATCATTTTATAAGAAACTTAGTGTGTGTGTTTGTGAAACAGAGATAATTGGCATTACGACGGAGAGAGTTAGAGAGAGAGAGAGAGCGCGCGAGAGAGAGATAGAATATTTTATTCCTACTTTTAAAAATATCACGACACTTACGTTTTTAAGGTATATTTCCATAAGAAATTTCAAAAACACACACCCTATTTACAAAATCACATCGATAGGAAAAATCCGCTTTTTTTCGGTAAATTATCACAAGATTGAATTGGAGACATAGTCTACTAAAATCCTTCTTTTGAAAACGTAGATGTAAAGTTCTAACAAAATATTACATCCAAACATTCCGTGATGTATTTTGACTTAACGCTGACACAGTTTCCATTGATCACAAATTATATGATCGGTTTGTGCGTTAGCTTTTATTTCTAAAGAGACTAACGGTCAGGCACAGAAAAAAAACACGTCTAATCTTCTCACTGTGTCAATAGTAACTGAGGGAGATTCAAAGCGAACGCGGTAAGAAAATATTTGTAGGCAATGAAATTACTTATAATGAGTGACGAAGTGGTTTGCTATAGATTCCAGACAGGCAGTGAGGCAAAATAATGCCCTATGGACTGGCTTTTTACGATTGCGACGCAGACAGACTAGAGGGAATTTGCAATCATGTTAAGAATTCGTGTACTGTAACATTTTTTCTCGCCACGCTAAATACTGAACTGTAACATTATTGGCTCGGGTTTTGAAACTGCCAAAAATGTTGTCACTGAGTCATTTTGACATACAAACATAGGTATAGAGAGAGAGAGAGAGAGAGAGAGAGAGAGAGAGAGAGAGAGAGAGAGAGAGAGAGAGAGAGAGAGAGAGAGAGAGAGAGAAGGGCTACACTATTTAGGGGCCGTTTTTTTCAAACTAGTGAATTTGGAGGCTTGTATGAAGTTACGATTTCTGGTAAAGTTGCAAGTTTGTGTGTTTAGAAAATGGCAAATATCGGATAGACATTTGTGTCGTGATATAGGTAAAGTTGAGCGCCTGTACAAGTTTCAAAATTAACGTCACATAGGTTTCTATTACTCGTAGACATTTCCACTTTGGCAAAATTAAAGTAAATCAAGCCATTATCAGAAACATAGTTAGAGACAGGGGTACAACATGCGAGAAACGGGGGAGAAAAGAAAATGGGAAGTCTTTCTGTGGATGGTTGGGATTTAGAAAACCTTCAGACGATGTACGAATTTCAGGGATGCTTGTTTCGCAGATGCCCTACCTGTTTTCCTCAACGAAACCTGAAAAGTCCTTTTTCGTAGTTCACCATGGAAAAGTTGAACGAACACACATACCAACACCGTCTGAAGTTAGAAAGTCAAGGATACCACGTGGTAGAAATGTGGGAGCACGAGTACGATCGACGTTTCAAAACCGATTCAGAATTTAGACGCATTGCCGAAAGTTACGAAGTGGTAGACATCGAACCTTCGGGCCCACTCCACTGTTTGTTTTGAGGACGAACCAATGCCACACGCTTGCTGTACGACGTAGACGAATCTTGAGGAGAAGAAATCAAATACATCGACGTGTGTTCGTTGTATCCTTGGGTGTGCAAATATAAACGATTCTTTACCGGATACCCTGAAATCCTGACAGAACACATCGACTTGGAACACATTCGTCAATACGAAGGATTGAAAAATGCAAAGTCTTACCCGCGAGCCACTTGTACCATCCTGTCTTACTCCATCATTGCCAAGGAAAACTGATGTTTCCTTTATGCCGTACGTGTGCTGAAACATGCAATCAAGATCGCCCTTGTCACCACACAGAGGAAGAGCGCGCTTTGACAGGAACGTGGGAAAGCATCGAATTGTTTCGGGCTCTGGATCGGGGATACCGATTGTTGAAAGTTTACGCAGTTTGGCACTTTCCTACCACAGCACAATACCAAAAGGACGACGCCTCGAATCCAGTCATTTTCTCAAGCTACGTCAACGAATTTCTCAAACTGAAACAAGAAGCCAGTGGATATCCTTCTTGGTGTCAGACACCAGAAGACCAAGTCCAATTCAAAGAACAGTACCGTTCTGTAGAAGGCATCACTTTGGAAGATGTAGAGAAGAACGAAGGAAGAAGATCGTTTGCGAAAGTCATGTTGAATTGTTTGTGGGGAAAAATGGCACAACGTCAAATCTTACCCATGACGAATTACTCGACAGATCCCAGTAACTACTTTCAACTGGTGGACGACAAAGGAAAACTGATAAAACACGTGGAAATCATCCGTGAAAATTTGATCTTGGTCAATTACGAAGAAGAGCCCAAGCTTGTTCATCCCCCGACGATTTTAGCAATGTGGTCATTGCAGCCTACGTGACAGCCAACGCTCGCTTAAAATTGTACGATGAGGCTTTAGAAGTGTTAAAAGATCGAGTCCTGTACTTTGACACCGACAGTTGTATGTACATCCGTCGCCCTAGTAGCCAACACCCCACCATCGAAGGAGATCGTTTAGGAGCATGGACGGACGAGCACCCACAAGAGACGATCATCAGTTTTGCCAGAGGTGGCCCTAAAAATTACGGTTACCAACACAGAGACCGACAGGGACAACTCCATACCAAATGCAAAGTCAAAGGATTGACACTGAATTATCGAGCCAACCAAGTGGTGAACTTTGATATCTTGAAAAATGCTTTACAGTCTGGACAAGCTCAAGACTTTCGAGTGAAAACCTTAGAACCCCACAAAATCGTACGTTTGCCAAACCACCAAATTGTCAGTCGCCCTTTAGAAAAGTCTATCAAATTGTGTACCAGAAACGAGTGCGTCTTCCAGACCACAACACTTTACCGTACGGACACGACAATCTTCAGTATAAAAAAGGGAATACTAATTCCACACAACCACCGAGTGAGGAACTCACTGTGAACTTCAAGTTCAATGTGGAGGCCAGTACACATACACCGATACTGACGACCTCGACACAGCCACCAACTAAGGGGTCTACTGTGAACTCCAAGTTCGATCACAACATAGTGTGCGATGCAATGCCTTGCGATGAGACTGATGCCGTACGCTTTGACATCAGCGATGCAGCACGACCTTGCCGCTCCTCTGGGACCATCGAAAGCGATGCCGTTCGTGTGCCTTACCGACCCACTAGCGAAAGCGATGCAGCACGACGCCCTTTCTTCTTTATTGGTCAATGTGATGCTAAGCGTGTACTACCTGCGGATACCATCCATACACTGGCGAAGAATTCACATTGCCCGTGGCTTTGCCTAGCTATTGTGACTTTGAAAGTCGATTCCAGACGTTCAAAGACAAATGGCCTAAATGTCTGGAAGGACCTACTTAAAAAGCTTTAGCCAGAGTTGGATTTGTCTACTTGGGAGAAGGAGATAATGTTCAGTGTTTCAGTTGCGGTGTGACACGTCACCAATGGGAGTATAAAGACTAAGCTTACTTGCAACATGCCAGATGGTAGCCGCGCTGGTCAGTACCTGCCTTTGGTCGGTCCAAAGAAGTAATATATCGGATACGTTAATTGTGTGACTATTTCATCAAAAATAAAGACGTGCCTGTGAATGACTAGTGTAGAAGAGCACATTCCGAATCTGCCTTTGGAGCTGCGAGAACGCATTTACAGAGAGTTTGTCAAGATACAAGTGAAACGCAAACTTAAAATAATTTCTCGATTTTTAAACTATTGCTATTTCCACAGTATAAGAAGATCGATTCTTGGGAGAAACTATCACAGACGCCTTGGGGTAGACTATCACCAAAGATACAAACCTTGTGAACCTGGATATAAAAGCTGACCATGCCACGACCGTTGTGTTCAATCGTGGAACGAATTGCGTGGAAGGAAGTCAATGATAGTGTTCACACCTTAGAGGATTACAAACTACTGATACACGAACTGTTTCCATTGAATTTTGGACGATATGTGGTGTGTGTGTGTTATTGACTACTTTTCTTGGATTTCGTTTCCCAGGAAATTCGTTGTGGATTTTTTTTGACGAACAGTATTTGTTGTCGACTATTTATGAACGGTACATGCAACAAAGACCTGGCCATTCACACTTTATCGGTGCACGAAAGACAAATTGTGCTCAAAGTGTTGAGAATCGTGATGAAAACAAGTTATGTACCACCGTGTGAAGAAGACATTTTGTCAAACTTTATCCACATTTCATACTTTTCAAGAAGTGTGTATCGCTAGTTGGTTACACCAACAACTTTACGATTGGAAAGATGTACGTGACTGGAAAAGTTTTGGTTTCGATGCTTGGCTACAAGAAGTGGCACACTATGCCAAAGACCTTGCGTGCCACTACTCATCAAAGACAAAAAGAACAGATGAACTTAGAACCAAAGTAAGTAAAATGACATTTTTTGCTTTTTGTGTTTTCGTGTTTTAATTCTGAATATGTAGATTTTTTGTTTGTTTTCAAAACATTAAAACTGTATGAAATGTACAAAATGTCTTGTGGCTTTCATGTTCCTCTCAAATCTCTTCATACCTCAGTCATGGCTGCATCCTCTCCTTCCTCCTCTTCTGTTGTCAAAGTGATTGACGAAAAGTTAGATCGTCAAAGTTGAGAAGTTTTGTATCTGGGCCATCCTTTTAACATATTGACTACTGGACCGAGTGGTTCAGGCAAAACCGAATTTGTCAAACGTTTGATCGAACACAAATATCATTTGTTTGATAGTCCTCCTCAACGCATCGTGTGGTGTTGCATAGAGTGGCAATCATCTTACACTTTACTCCAAGAAAGTCAAGGAGAAGTCATTTCGTTTGTAGAAGGCATTCCTCGCGAAGACGATGGGATCGTGTCTGACTGCAGTCAAACACATCTGGTCATCTTCGATAACATGTTAGGAGCAGACGAAGAAGAAATTAAACTTTGGTTTACACGAAAAGGACATCATCGTAATGCCAGTATGATTTATATTACTCAAAATTTATTTAAACAAAGTAAAGCCCATCGTACCATCAGTCTCAATGCTCATTATGTGGTGTTGTTTAAAAGCCCCAGAGACAAATCTCAAGTGCAAGTGTTAGCCAAACAGTTAGGCACTCCTTGGCTGAATTATGCGTACGACGATGCCACTCCAACACCTCATGCGTATTTACTCATCGACCTAAAACCCACCACTCCCGATTATTTGAGATTTCGTATCCATTGTTTCACCATTGGTGTCATTTACACGTCCCCATCGGCAACTCTCTGAAAGAAAAAAAACTTATAAAAACATCCACCACGTCATTTCTTTCCCACAGTCTTCAAGATGACTTCTTTTCAATCACATCCTCCTGCCAAATTGATTCGTGCTCGGAATGGCATCAGTCGCGAAAAAAATGCACAAGTCCGTGCCCATTTGTTAGAAGCTAGTCTTAAAGAAGTTTTACGATGGTTTACTTCGACGGCACGTCAAATTCTTCAAGGCATCATTGACATACCCCATCAAACCCAACTTTTCAAAAACATAAAAGTGCGTTGTCACAACCAGGCAGATCCAAGAATCGATCCACACACTAAAAAAACAAATCATTTTGAAACCTGGTGGCAGTGGTTCTTTAGGAGGTGTCATTATTCGTTCTCTTTTGAAATGGGATCCTAATGCCCAAGTCAAAGCCAACAAGAAAAAGAAAAAACCAAATCCCCTCAAAGACAGGCACATAAAACTACCACAAACAAGAAAAAGAAAACCTACAAGATTAAAAGCCTAAAGAAGAAAAGCTCCTCCAAGAAAAACCCAACAACAACATATCCTGCTGCCCAAAAGAGAGGTACTGCGGCTAGGACGCGCACGTACTCCCGAAAGCCACGCAGTGTGACGACGGTGTCTACTTCTCCTGCCACTTCTTCTTCTTCTTCGCCCTTCGTGATGATGCCTGCCAAACCTGATTTAAGACCAGTGTTTCCTAATCTGATGCAGAAATGGAAACCCATTTCGAAATACACTTCTCCGGGGGCCTTTACGTCGGCTGTTCTGGCCACTGCGGCAGCCGCTAAAAAGGTGGCCTCACCTACAACCATAGTCCAAGAGAGAACCGGCGTGTTACAAAGTTTACTGGATTTATCCAGACAAGAACTGACACGATTTAGTCCATTGAAAACATCTCAACGTCGAGTGATGCCAGTTTTGAAGTTGGTACGCCGTGCTGACCATCAGAGGAGACGTGTTCCAGTATAAGAAAAAGGTGTGACATCGGAATGACCTCAGTTCTATTTTGCTCCTGACACCAAAGATGGTCCCAAAAAGAGCACACCACCTAAACCCTAGTCGTCCCAAGAAAGTCCAAACCAAAAAAGGACTTCCAATTCGTCTAGCAAAACATTGGGATGTGTTGTCCGTCCTGACTCAATCCAATCCCCCATGCGAAAACAACTCATTGAAACAGCCCCCAAAGAAATCATTGATATCGTATGTGAATGTTATTTGAATGTGTTGAAAGGAACGGTACCTTTGTCCAAGATACAGAAACAAAAATTAGGAAAACATCGAAGCGTTCTTCGCCAAATGGTCAAAAAGAAAATACCTCTTAGTCAAAAGAAACAAATGCTGGTGCAACGAGGAGGATTTCTACCCATGCTGATAGGACCGTTGTCAAAAAATAGCGACTCCTTTGTTAGGATCGATTGCCGGACCCCTTTTAGGAGGAGTCATGAGATAAAGACGAGAAGAAAAAGAAGATAAAAAGGACACCCTTCTCTGGAAAGACAACATACTTGTACCTTTGGATCTTATAGAAGGACGATAAATGACTTTAGTTCCTTACAAACGATGGATGGAACTCCATCGTTGGTACGAACAACGGATACCTCATTTACCTGCCAATCCTAATCTCAACGAGATGTCTCAGTTACAGCATGAATTACAATCGTTAATAGATCTAAGTGATTTGTCAGAAGCAGAACAATTGCAACGGTATGGTCAACTATTACAACGTCTTCAACTCTTTCACCAGAAAGCTTTAGACGAAACAGCTAAACCCTCTCTGAGAGATTTCAAGGCCATGATGAAAAGCGGACCTAAAACTACTAAAACAGACAAACCCCACGGGGACGACAGAAGAAGACGACACACGAGAAGTGTTTCAAACTCCGTCTGCTCCCACACCTAGTAAGATTCAGCTTCCTTGTTGACACCCTCCCCTACGCCACAACGAGAAGAAATGAAAGCTTGTGTTGAAAAGATGATGTCCACCCCTTCTAAGCAGAAGAAAAAAAAGAAAGAAGGGAAGACAGAAGTGAAAAAAGACACAAAAAGTCACTTCTTCATAACCCACTCATGTGGCTCGTCGGACGCGTCAAGCTTTGTCCAGAAGTCAAACCAAAGTGGTTGGCATCGATCATCAATGGCAAGCAGATTCAGCTGATGTCTTTCAGTTGGCAGCCTAAAATCGTTGTTACAAATATTTGTTTTGTGTCATTGACGTGTTTTCCAAATCCGCTTGGGTCATTTGTTTGACTTCTAAAAGCAGTGCCGTGTTAGTACGCGCTTTAAAACTGGTGTTAAAACAAAGTGGTCGTCACCCTTTACGATGACAAACAGACAAAGGCACCGAATTTGTAAACCAAGCTTTCCAAAAAGAATTGAAACAACGCCACATTCATTTTTTTACCACTGAAAATCCTGAAACCAAAACCAGTATCGTGAAACGTTTTCAAAGAACTTTGAAAAAACGCATGTGGAAATATTTTACACATCAACACAGTCTCAAGTACTTCGACGTGTTACTACGTCTGGTCAAGGCTTACAATCAATCGTACCATCGTAGCATCGGATGTGCCCCCGAAGAAGTCACCTCTGGAAACGAAGTGAGGGTGTTTGATCGATTGTTTGGAACGCCCAAGATTGGACACAAGAAATCAGTGGTGCTGAAGACGGGAGATTGGGTTTGCATTGGAAAAACCAAACGCACTTTTGACAAAGCTTATTTACCTAACTGGAGACCTGAATTGTTTCGTGTCACTTGACAAGTTCGTGGATGTGATCCTCCTGTCTATAAATTGGAAGACATGCACGGGGAAGTGTTATAAGGAACTTTTAACTTGCCTGAGTTACAATGAGTGTCCAAAAAAGAAGACGACTTGTACGATATCGAAAGCATTCTCGAACGAAGAACACGTAAAGTAGGCAAACGTCGAGTGGAAAAAGTGAAGGTGCGTTGGAAAGGATATCCTCCTAGTTTTGATTCTTGGATTGCCGCTTCCCAAGTTGTCGACTATAAAAAGAAGTAACCAACCAAAATGCCGTTCAACACAGCAGCTACCTCTTCTTCGCAGAGTTCCTCTCTTCAAGAATAAAAAAAACCCCAACCTTTTTGGGTGTGGTGTGGAGAACGTGTACCTAAAAATCAAATCGTATTTTTCTGCCAGATCTTTGTAGTGTATTGTGCCATCGGAGCAGCAATTGCCAATTTGAGTTTGCAACAAGGGGACAAACAATTGTGGACCATTTTACTCAGCAGTTGCATCGGTTATCTTCTGCCTAGTCCTTCCTTGAAATATACGACGGACATTAACAACAACAACAATCACCACAACGGTGCGTATAACGCCAGTCATCCTTCTTCCAGTTACAACAACAGCAGTCCTCTTTTGGAACATTTTGATCATCATTCTCCTTTGACAACGAGTGACTCCTTGAACACCAAAACCCTCGAACTACTATGAATAACCAATTTTATTTAACCTTACCTAGTGACAGTTCTATGGATGTGTTTCCCAAATGTTGTTTCACTGCCAAATTACCTCAGTCCATACAATTGTATCACGAAGCTCATTGTGAAGTGGCTTTGGTAGAAATCATTCATCCTACGCAAGCCCTCAGTATCAACGAAGGTCAGAACACTTTCATCGTGGATATCCTAAACGAGCAAGTGCAAGAACACTTGGACAAAAATATGATCCTGTCATTTACGAATCCAAAAAATCGTTACACACAAATTCTCCCTCCTTGACTAGCTACACCATGAGAATTCCTGTGGGGTATTATTTTAATGCTCAACATTTGGTGGACAACATTGCGGCTATTTTCAACGAACACTGTCCTGATCGAGTACCATAAAGTTACACATCGTCTTAAAATGCATTTTTCGGACTCCAGAATATTGTCCATCACGTTTTGTCCTGGGTTGTTTGATATTTTGGGTGGATACAAGTTTTTTTCGTTACCCTGTCGAATTGAACGATGGACTGAATGTATTGTTGTGTACTCCGATGTGGTGGAGAACAACGTGGTAGGAAACGTAGCAGCTCCGTTACTGAGAGTCATTCCTTTCATAGCGGATTCTGCCGCCACTGCGTCCGAGGAAGGTGGAAACACGTATCACGTACACCGTGAATTTGTACATCCTCATTATCTTCCAGTCAGTAAATTGTATTTTGACAGTGTCAACATTAGTATAAAAGGAGATCTGGGACAAACGTTCTATTCACTAATGGAAAAGTCACGATGAAACGACAATTTCGAGAAAGGTTCTCCAGTGAATTGTAACACTAAAATGTATCCTGTGTACCGAGGAGTTGCTAGACAACTAGGACATGGTTTAGGAGATATGTTAAAATCCGCTTTTCGTACGGTAGCCCCCATCTTGAAACCCATCGTGACTCGAGAATTGCATGCCTTAAAAGATGCCGCTTTGACGCAAGGAAAAGAATTTCTTCAAAACGTCCTCATCGACAAACAAAATCCTAAAGAAGCCGTTATGACAGCAGGAAAAAATGTGTTGCTTCACACTGTAAAAGATCTTTTGGGTCGCCGAGAGTCCGTTATAAATTCGCTTCATACTTCTGGCCCGGCATTACTTCTTCCTCAACGCCACAGCAAGGACAAGGCAGAAAGAGACGTCGACACCCCTTCAGAGCTCATAAACACGGTGTTCAGAAAAAGAATAAGAAAAGAAGAACGATCAGAGAATTAGACGTGTTTGATTACTAACTGAGAGGGGGAAAAAAATGATGCACCGAAATTCTTGCGAATGTACCAAATCAGAACTGGATCTGTTTGCCTGCCACCTCCCATGATGACGATGCAAGAATCCTAATGGGTAGAATTTCATCCTGTATCGTCTTAGACGACTTCAGCCCCTATCGAATTTGAAATCAAAGGACAAAACGAAGATTACATCGATCTGAATAGCAGTCACCTGTACCTGAAACTCAAAGTGCTCAAAACGGACAACTCCAATCCTGGTGCCAATGCCAGAGTAGCTCCCGTCAATAATTTCATGCATTCATTGTTCAGCGAAGTGGATTTGTACTTGAATAACAAACTGGTCAGCAGCAGCATGGTTACTTACCCTTACCGTGTTTACTTGGAAAATCTCTTGACCTACGGAAAAGAAGCCAAGAATACACATCTGGATGCTTTCGTGGTATGGAAACCTAACACTTCGGAAAAGTTCAACGACACAGGGTTGACTGCAGATGACGATGCTCACAATGTGAGATTTAACGATCTTCGAAAGAAAATCAGACAATGGCGCACTTTAGAACTGATGGATCGTTTGCATTTGGACATGTGGTTGCAAGACAAGTATTTGTTCAACGGAGTGGATGTACGCCTGAGACTGAATCGCAGTAGTACCGTCTTCCATTTGATGGCTAATGCGAACGAGTACAAAACCATCATCGAAGAGGCCAGAATTTAAGTGCGCCGTGTAGAAGTGTTACCTAAAGTAGCCAAAGATATCAGTCAAACTTTGAGCAGAACCACCGCCAAGTATCCTGTGCGACGAGTGGAAGTGAAAACGTTTACCATTGCCTCTGGACTAGGATCCAAAGTCGAAGATCATGTGTTTCAAGGACAGCTTCCCACACGTTTGATGATTGGCATCGTCAGTAATGCAGTCCCCAACGAAGCCATCGATCAAAATCCTTTCGACTTTCAACTCTTCAACATCTCCAAGATAGAAGTCACTCGAGATGGCCAGATGTTGTGTACCAGACCTTTTGAACCTAACTTTGCCCAGAAAAATTACTTGAGATCTTACTTGACTCTGTTTGAAGCCACAGGACAGTTAGTCACCAACAGCAGCCACGGTATTTCGTACGAGGATTATGCAGAAGGATATGCTTTGTGGGGATTTGATTTCACTCCCGACCAAGGCAGCGACGAAGAACATTTCCACCCTATAAAATCAGGCCAACTTCGTGTGGAACTTCAGTTTGCCACAGCTCTAGCCAACACCGTGAACGTCATCTTGCATGCAGAATTTGACAATACTCTAATAATCAACAGTTTGAGAGAAGTACTTCTAGACTTAGAGATGCAACACGAAGAACCTATGGAGATAGAAGATGAGGGATTTTGTGATCTAGAATCACCACAGCAGTCACAAACCACAAGTGAAGAAGAGAAAAGAGAAAAGTAGTCGGAACAGTAGTGCTGCAAAGTTTACTGGATTTACCCAATGTAAGCTGTCAAGATGGCCAGAACAAGAACATTTAGTCTCCCGTTTTGCTACGGACTTGACTGAAATAATTATAGGTCTGACCAGAGAACATTGTTATGGATGTCCAAGAAAACAAATCGATCATCCAAGCCAGAAACAGCACGACAAATGTATGATGATAAGTCAAGAAGAAAAGTTGGAAGAATATCTAGATGAGGCATGGTCTCTGATCTCAGAAGAAAAGGTGTTGAGAAAGTGGTATAAAAACTTGCGTGACCATTCAATACCTCCACTAACTTCTCTTTTGACGGAACGCATCGAAGCTCTCTTGCAACAGAGTACAGAGACTACCAGGGGTTCATCGACGTACTTGACAGACATATTCAAGCCTAAAGTCAGGTGTGAACTGATGATTTATCATTACCTTTGAAAAAAATGGATACCTGGGAACTTCATTTCCTATTGACTCCCAGTTCGTACACCGCTTCTTGGAATCTTGTGGTGTGTGCTAAAGATGAACTTCCTCATCACAAACGTAAAGACGTTCAAGCCTATGTCATCAATACCGACGAAAGTGATCGACTAGGAACCCATTAGCTGGCAGTGTACTTTCCCAACGATCACAGTGTGGAATATTTTGATTCTTATGGATTACCTCTTTGGAAGACGACATCATTGACTTTATGAGAAGAAATGCTGTCTCCACTCGATTCAATAATGTGAGATTACAAGGATCAGATTCTATGGTGTGTGGACAATATTGCGTACATTTTCTTCATCAACGCAGTCTTGGATTTCCCTTAGAACATTTAGAGACTTGTTTTGATGGGGAGTACGCTACAAACGATGCTAAAGTAGAAAGATGGTTTTGTGAACATTATGGTTATCTCTTGTCTTTAGCTCAGAAACGTAGTGTGCATCGAGGGCAAAATGACTTAGAACAGTGGAAGTCGAGTTTGACTTCACAACGTTGTCAACCCTGTAAATACGTTCATGTTTAAAAATGTTTGTATTTTGTGTTAGAGAAGCTTCTTCTTGTTTATTAAAAAATGTCTATTTTTGAAAAAAATGGTGTTGTTTATTTATTGAAAAAAATGGAATGTATATGCTCTTTCGCTATCTCACTATCGATCTGAGGTACCTACTCTTTCACATTTCTGTCTATTGATCTGAGTCATGTTTTCCATCGCGTCCGCGGTTCCAGCATATAAAGCGGTGCGTTTGCCAGTCGGGTTACATTCCATTTCATTGAATGGATACAAGGAACTAAAAAGCAAAAAACAGTGATCGTTAGCGACTCCCTCAGTGTGCTGCGTTTCCTGGAATCAGGAAACTCTACCTGCAGAGAGAACCTACTACGAGAGGTCTGCTTCAAACTGAAACTCCTGGAACAAAACCACCATACTGTTGAATTTATGTGGGTGCCCTCTCATATCAACATCCCTGGGAATGAGAGGGCCGACAAAGAAGCCAAAAACAGACTAAATGAGCCCACAACACAAGAACTGGACTATAGCGTCCATGAAATTTACAGTATAATCAGGAAAAAATTAACCAAAAATGGCAGTCGGAATGGGACAACTCCAAAAATGGACGCAGACTATACAGCCTCATGGTACAATGGTAACTTTCAAAAATTATAATAAGATAATAAAAATTACTAGATACATCAACAATTTTCTTTTTGGCCAAAATATATGAAAAAAACTGAATAACCCTGGTCCAGCCGGAGCCTCCTGGGACGCAGAGGCGCAGCCAGCCATCCTTTTCCGCCTTTGCCACGTCCGGACAGACTCAACTTATCAATTAAGTACTCCTGTAAACATTGTGTTTATATTCCTATGAACAGGAAAATTTAACTATACCCACACTGCTATATCGCTCCTTCAATGAACCCCCGCAGTGGGGAAACCCTGTAGCGATGGAGCAGTGCGAAAATAGCGTCCCTTTACGCATCAAAGCGTCTAGTGGGTTGCAGCCCGGTAACCCACTGGACGAAAATTAAATAAGTGTGCTCAGCACACATTTCAATCCCCCAGTGCGTGCGAAGCACGCACTGGGGGTAAATAGACGTACATGGTCGAATGACCGCACACGTCTTTAATTCAAAGATCGTCATCATCATCATCAGTCGGGTCACTCTCGTTGACTCGTCAACACCTCAACATGACTGCGAAGATTAGTAAACTGAATGAAGCGATGGTGAACATGCATAGAGATTAGACATAACCTGATTCAGAAGAGCCCAGAGAAGAAGACGATGATCTTCCTGCAAATGGCCCAGGACCTGGTGGAAGAAGTCCTGTGAGAAGAGATCATCAGGGAAAGAGCGGAATGGGAGGAGAGACAAAGACTGCAGCGGCAGCAACAGCAACAACTCTTGCAGCAGCAGAAGCAAGAAGAAGAAGTGTCATGTAAGATGGACTATGAGGAGTTTGACTTCTCCTTCACAAGAGAGCGCCCCTGTCCTGCGGTGAGACCTGTGGTGAAACGTGGCCGTCCTGCCAGAAGTTAAACTTCTCACCAAACACACCCAACGGCCCTTTTCAGGGCCACCCAGATCTCTAGAAAAGATTACTCCATGATTGCCTAAAAAAATGTTTGTTTGTATGTTTGTGTCTGTCTTTGTCTTTTTTTCCCCAACCAAAAAATCCCTTTTCCTTGTGCGTTTGTAGAGGGTTTGTATAGAGTGTCTATAAATACTCCCTTACCCTTCCTATGTTACAAAGTGTTTTCTTTTAGGTCCGCGCGCTTGGTGTTTGTATTTTTTTTATGTGTGTGGGTTGTATTTTCTGGTGAGGGATGTTTTCCTTCACGTCCGTGCTTCCATCATATAAAGTGACGCATTCACCAGTCGGGCTAGATGATAGATGATACAACAGGCCAAACAGCCAGAAGTTGCCACAACGACTTTGTCATGGTCTTAGAAGCTGCGAAGAAAACTAACAAAGGAGAGAAATTTCCGGAAAAATTGACGGCAAAAGATCAACAAGCCAAGGTAAACATCAGGCAGATGGGGAAAAGATTTAATGAATGCCCTATTCCCCTAGTGATCTTGATGATAAACTGCGCCATAGATCTCTTCAAGTTGCCGGAATCCCCTATTAAAGTCTAGGCACCATTGTACCAGCTAGTGGTGGCAGACTTGAGTGATCCTGATAAAAACAAGAACAGAAATAGAAGAAAGTTCGAGCCACCTGAAGAACTGAGGACCTACTTGATACCGCCGATGGAAGATTTCCAGTAGTCCATTGAATGGATGGGCCGAATTGCCTAGTGGTTTTCGTTTTGGCTTGAAAACCTTTTCGAATATAACTTAATTACAACGCAAATATGATCAATTATCCACCGAATCACATGATAACTTGATAATATCTGATTAACCCTTTTCATACTGAAGCCCATTCAGACAGGCAGTTGTATAGAACTGGAAATTTTTCAGTCAGTGGTTTATGCAGCATGAGAGAATGCAGTGACGTTGGTTAATCTGGCTTTACAGTACAATTTTTTGAAATTATTTTTCAATGTTGTATACCATTTTAAAAAGCATAAAATTTTCCTTAAGGTCATATATATCTTGACTGAAAATTTTCAGACGTAAAACTTCAGTTGAAAGTAAAGTTATGTAAGCAAAAATAAATGCTTTACATTTTTTTGTAATAACTTACTTTCAATGCAATTTTCCTATCTGCAATATTCATTTTACCTCCTCTATGTAAGTGTATGAAATGGGGGGAATTTTATACCATTTAAGAAGGTGACAAAATAGTAAAAATCCATCAAGAATATCTAAAGTTATTACAATTTTATTAAATTTACTCGCATGAGAATTGGAGAACAAAAAACAGGATAATCCTTACTGGTAAGTCGACAAAGCTTTTCATTTTGGTTCAGTGTTTTTATTCCACAATATATTTTAATGTAATAATATAAGAGTTATATTGGGTGTATTTTGGTCCATTTCCAGGGATGCAGGAAATTTTCATAATATTATGCACACACTCAACATCGGTATATGTGCTAACTTTATGAGAAGTGAAGTTCTCAAAATGTCCAGTTAGCTTGAAAAGCAACCACGTCTTCATCATCGTCAATATCCCAGTCAAAAATACCAATTAACTATTTATCATCAGCTCAGTTCATTCGATGCAACCAAGATAACGATCCCCACTGCCTAAAATATAAATTTCCCCCACAAAATTGTCTACATTTTCATCAAAATCGGTATCAGCATCACGACCGCTTCAGTACTGTCCGCCATTTTGAATTACACACGTTAAAATTCAGTTTTGAAATCAAATTTTCTACTAACCAGTTCTCATCATCTCTGTTCATTTCGTCGAAGTGAAGCTCACGATATGCACTGCTTACAACATAAAGTTTCCCCATAAAATTGTCTATATTTTCATCAAAATCGGCATCCACATCACTGCCGTAAATTGCTGTTTCAGCGCTGTCCGCCATGTTGATCTCCACACATTAAAAGTCGTGTTTGAAATCAAATTTTCAAATAAACAGTTATCATCAGCGCCGTTCATTTTGAAGAAGTAAAGATAGCGATCCCCACTGGCTAGAATGTCAATTTTCCACGTGAAATGGTCTTTATTTTCAACTAATTCAGTAAGCACATAACTCTCTTCAATTCCCTCTTCAGAATATCACCGCCAAATTTTATCTCTGCACGTTAAAACTCGATTTTGAAATCAAACTTTTACCAGTTTTGGGGTCTTTTAAACACAATCATGCAACAACATGTGCACCTTCTACCTTTATTTCCTTCTTTTCAAAAGATTACACGTAAACTGATGACGTTATATACAGTTAAACACGTGTCTGCAAATGTTGGTAAGGAAATTTAGTGAACATACGACCGGAGTCGTATCCCGCTGGCAAAGTAAAGTACGACTGGAGTCGTATCCCGCTGTCAAAGGGTTAAAATCACAAACATTGAATGGATTACTTAAACCAAAATTTTTTCATTGTTTTCGGAAAATGTATGTTCATTCTGTACACGAAATTCCAAAATTGATAGGGGATTAGGAAAATTGATAAAACTGATTAAATGTGACCGCAATTACAATATGTGGCTAACACACAATTGGTAATAGGGACAGCCCGTTTTAGCTAACTGGGCAGAATTTGATCATCTACGGTCATGGCGTCTCAGTATTTTGTCACGCTTCGCGCATCCCTTGCCTAGCCCGTGCTGCCTGCCACTCCTGACATCAATAAAATAAGTGCGCATCGCGCACCCCTGTAAACCTATAAACATTGTGGTTCTATTCCTATGTACAGGTACACCCTCCAATATCGCGCCTTCAATGAACCCCCTTAGTGTGGAAACCATGCTGCGATGGAGGGGTGTATAAACAGCGTCCATACACTTTAACGTGTCAGGTGTATTGCAAACTGGCAACACGCCTGACCACAATTAAATTAAGTGTGCTTAGCACACAATTCAACCCCCTGGTGCGTGCTTCGCATGCATTAGGGGTAAATAGACGTACATGGTTGAATGACCAAAAACGTCTCTAATTCAAAGATCATCATCATCAGTCGGGCTACCCCCATTGACTTGTCAACAAAGAAGATGAATAGTGCAAGAAAACTAATGGAGATTCAGGTTCACCTGGAACATGTTCGGCGCCTCCTGGATGAACTGGTCCTCAAGAGATTGAAGGAAAGGAAGAAAAACAAGAAGAGAAGAAGATGAAAAAGGAAAAGTTGCTGCCTCATATCATGATGAGACCCTTCTACAAAGTACAACCCATGATGAGGACTCAGCCACAGCCGAAACCACAGCGACAGCAACCTTCCCCAGAGGTTCAGTGTCCCCCAGACAGAGCACTGGGATCGGGAGGAGCAGCAAAAATAGCATCCGCAACATCCACAAAAGCGAAGAGTGTATAGGAGGAGGAGACATTTACCATCCCTCAAACCGAGGATTGGAAGAATGAAACCACCCAACCTCCCTCCGTCTTTCCCATCTCCATCAATCCCTGTGGTGGTTATAGATGGAGTGGAAGATGTGCGGCTTGTGGTACTAGAACCAGGAGGTGCAGACATGTCTAGGTGTACGCAACCAAACGGCCCTTTTCAGGGCCAACCCAATTACTACAAAAAGGAAATCTTATTTGCCTAAAATTTGCGTTTGTATGTTGGGTGTATGTTTGGTGTATGTCTTTTTTTTTTTCTTCAAATCCCTTTCCCTTGTGTGTTTGTAGAATGTGTTTGTATAGAGCGTGTCTATAAACACTCCCTTACCCTTCCTATACTAAAAAAGTGTTTCTTTTAGGTCCGCGCGATTTATGTTTGTGTTTTCTGTGTGGGTTGTATTTCTGGTGTGAGGGATGTTTTCCTTCATGTCTCTGCTTCCAGCATATAAAGTGACGTATTCACGAGTCGGGTCACCCTGATGGACTCGTCAACCCAAGAAGAAGAATGGAAGCCATATGGGATTTGCAAGAAGCAGTAGATTGCATGGTGGGAGCGGAGTATCTGGTAGAAAAGACAAAGGCTGAATGGCAATACCCGACCACTTTACACATTGTGAGAAGGGAAATGGAAGCCCTTACAAGAGCCAAATGTCTTGTCCCAGAAGTCATGGCCGAGGAAGTGATGAAAATAGACAGCCTCAGTAGTTCTACTATGTAATGTGGGAACAATTAATGAAGCAGTCGATTTGATGGAAGGGGTGGAAAATCTTCTCCAACAGATACAGGCCTATTGGTGCTACCCATCTTTCAGTAGTGTAGTGGAAGAAGCAGCCCTTAAAACAGGGAAGAACCTTGTCAGGAAAATCATGGAGCAGGAAGTAGTGAAGATCAAGGCTACCTAGGCCAAGGATAGAAAAGAATAAACAACAAGACTTTCAGCGCCTGAACAAGAACTAGATGAAGATCCAGGAGAAATTTAGGAAGATTGGTCATCCCGATTGGCTTCTTGATGAGAAGAAGGAAGATCTGGTGGAAGAAATGGCACCTAAGGAAGAAGAATTAAAAAGAAAAACAAACGGTTCTTTTCAAGGCCACCCACATCTCTTAGAAAAGATTACTCAATGATTTCCATAGGTGTTTCTATATTTATATGTTTGTCTTTTGTCTATTCTGTCCCCATAAACACTTTTGACCCTATAAACACTTTTGACTCCCAAGTGCCATCTCCTTGTTAATTTCCCGTATGACCCCCAAATGCCATCTCCATGTTAATTTCCCGTATGACCTCCAAGTGCCATTTTTGACCCCCAAAGCCCACATATAACTACTCATATCACATTCTACATTGATTTATTCAGATTTTAGGGGTCCCCAGTAAAACTATGATTAACAGCAAACAAGCTGGAGTATGTGTAATGAGTTATAGAAAGTGTGCATATGTAAAACAAGATACATGGCTCAAAATTAGGATTTTTTCACTAACCAAAAAGATCACCAAAAGAATATTTGTATTGATCCTGTCTAAATTTCACTGATCCTGCTAAAATTAAACAGAAGCCAGTTCAGTTTTTATTTCAACATTTATTATTCATTAACATCAACTCAAAACAATAACTGTATTTCACCAACAACACAGTCTATCCTGTGTCACACTTTAGCCATTAGTGTCCATTTTCTCCACATTTCTGTGACTTTCTTAGTCTCTTATGTCCATCATATATATGATCACATTCCCTTGTCATCTAATTATTGGCAGCTGCACACCTTACAAATACTTCTACATGTTTACAATTGTCACGCATAATGCACTGAATGTTAATCAACAATGATATAAATATTAAAACATTGTTTGGTGAAATTTTGGATTATTCACTGAGTCAATGAAAGCAACCTTTTCTGATTGGTCAATACTAGCCTGAGACCCTATACCTTTTGTTATCATCAGTAATGAAATCAGGGCTTGGATGTTGTACACCTGGCTAGTTTCAAGTGCGTGATGGCCAATGCTTTCACAATAATCACACTAATTTACTTGAGGAGTGAACAAGTGGTTTTACACCTGCCCATTTGTGCTGCGAGCATTTTGTTTCAGAATACATGCGATATAATAATTGAAAATCATTATTATCACATATTTATATACGGGTTGTCTTTATTTTCATGTGAGAAACCTCACAAAAACATGCATAATTGAACTCGAATATGCTCATCTTCACTAGATTTTAATATTACTTTGAAAATCTCTTTATTGTTGCTAAATAAATTTTATTATAGGAACTTAGTTCTTTTTCATTCTTGTCAAAAATATTTATCAAATACAAATCAAATCCTGTTTGTTTTTTTTCTCCTATTGCTCATGTGAGCAAAATCTTGCTTACATTAACCATTCCCACTCATGTGATTTTCACATGAGCAGACTTTTTTGTTAGATTCTATGGCTCATGTGAGTTCTACCTAATTTGCATGTTAAAATGCTCATGAGACTAACATGAGTTAGATCTCACTTGAGAATCTTATGTGCAAAAGGTTACCCAAATTTGGTGTGGGCAGTGCGCATCTTCAAATGTGATGACAACTATAACTGTGGCCAAACAATTTCCACCAAATTTCCCATATGAATGTTTTGTCATTATAGTGTGTATCTTCAAATGTGATGACAAACTTGAGTTTCTGGCTAAACAATTTCCCATGTATTTCCCATCTGAATGGTTTCTCACTAGTGTGTATCTTCAAGTGTGTGTTGACAAATTAGAGCTAAATATGAACAGAATTTTCCACATACTGCACATCTGAAGGGTTTCTCACTAACTAGTGTAAACACTCACATGCGCTGACAAATTACAGATATGGCTAAACAATTTCCCACATGTTACATTTGAATAATTTGTCAGTAGTGTTCATCTTTAAACATAATAACAAACTAAAACTCTGGCTAAACAGTTTCCCACAAAATTTCACATTTGAAAAGTGTCACCAGCATGCATCTTCAAATGTGATTACAAATTAGAACTCTGGGTAAAAAATTTCCCACAAATTTTCACAAATTTAATGGTTTGTCACTAGTATCTTAAAGTGTGTTGGCAAGTTAGAGGGTCTCTCACCAGTGTGAATCTTCAAGTTTGATGACAAACTGGAGCACCATATAAACTCTGTCCCATATATTTCACATTAGAAGGTCACCAGTGACGACCCACACATATCTTGGCAAACTACATATCTCACTCCATAATTTCCCACATAATTCACATTTCAAGGGTCTCTCACCAGTGTGCACCCTCACATTGGAATGGTTCTCACCAGTGTGGATATTCAAGTGTGATCAGAAACTATAACTTTTTATAAAAAAGTTTCCACATAATTCACATTTGAATGGTTTCTCAGCAGTGTGGATCCTCACATGTCTTAACAAACTACAGCTCTCAATAAACTATTTCCTACATATTTCACATTTGAAGGGTTTCTCACAAGTGTGTATCTTCAAGTGCTTTGACAAACTAGAGGTGTGGCTAAACAATTTCTCATATTTTGAACATTTGAGATGTTTGTCACCAGAGTGTATATTCACGCATGATGACAAATGATAGCTCTGTCAAAACAATTTCTCACATATTTTATATTTGAAGGGTTTTTCACAAGTGTGTATCATCAAGTGTGATGAAAAATTAGAGCTTTGGCTAAACAATTTCCCACATACTTTATATTTGAAGGATTTCTCACAAGTGTGTATCATCAAGTGTGATGAGAAATGTGAGCCCTGAGACTTTTCTGATATTTTCCTGTAATATATGATATGTAAAGAACACATACTTTGTATAGTATGCATATCAAAAGTACATTTGAGGTAGATTTGGGTGTTTTGTGTAACCGCCAGTGTGCATCCTCACATCTCTTGACAATTCATAGCTCTGGCTAAATAATTTCCCATATGTTTCACATTTAAAGGGTTTCTCTCATGACAAATAAAATGTCTATCTAACCAATTTCTCACATACTTCACAATTTGCAGTTTGTCACCAGTGTGAATCTTCAAGTGTTGTGACAGATTCGAGTGCTGGCTAAACAATTTCCCACATATTTCACATTTAAAGGGTTTCTCACCAGTATGCACACTCAAATGTCTTCGCAACATACAGCTCTCAATAAACAATTTCCCACACATTTCGCATTTTAAGAGTTTCTCACCAGTGTGTATCTTCAAGTGTGATGACAAATTATAGTGCCATCCAAACAATTTCCCACATATATCCCATTTGAATGGTTTCTCACCAGTGTGTATCTTCAAGTGTGATGACAAATTATAGTGCCATCCAAACAATTTCCCACATATATCACATTTGAATGGTTTCTCACCAGTGTGTATCTTCAAGTGTGATGACAAATTATAGTGCCATCCAAACAATTTCCCACATACATCACATTTAAATGGTTTCTCACCAGTGTGTATCTTCAAGTGATATGACAAACTAGAGCTATGATGAAACAATTTCCCGCATATTTGAAAGGTTTTTCACCTGTGTGCACCCTCACATGTTTTGGCAAAGTAGTGCTCTGGCTAAACAATTTCCCACATATTTCACCAGTGTGTATCTTCAAGTGTGATGACAAACCAGAGCTCTGGCTAAACAATTTCCCATATATATCACATTTGAATGGTTTCTGACCAGTGTGTATCTTCAAGTGTGATGACAAACTTGTGCTCTGTCTAAACAATTTCCCACATATTTCACATTTAAATGGTTTCTCACCAGTGTGTATCTTCAAGTGTGGTGACAAACCAGAGCTCTGGCTAAACAATTTCCCACATATTTCACATTTGAAGAGTTTCTTGCCACTTGCCAGTATGTATAATCACGTGTTGTGATAAATTAGAGCTACGACTAAACAACTTCCCACACATTTCACATTTGAATGGTTTCTCACCAGTGTGCACCCTCACATGTTGTGACAAACTATGGCTATGGCTAAACAACTTCCCACACATTTCACATTGGAATGGTTTCTCACCAGCGTGTACCCTCACATGTTTTGACAAATAAGAGCCATGGCTAAACATTTTCCCACATATTTCACATTTGAATGGATTCTCACCAGTGTGTATCTTCAAGTGTCCTGACAAACTAGAGTGCCGGATAAACACTTTCCCACATATTTCACATTTGAAGGGTGTCTCTCCGGTGTGTATCTTCAAGTGTGATGACAAATGTGAGTTATGTCTAAACAAGTTTCCACATATTTCACATTTGAATGGTTTCTCACCAGTGTGCACCCTCACATGTTTTGACAAATTAGATCTCTGGTTAAACATTTTCCCACATATTTCACATCTGAAGGGTGTCTCACCAGTGTGTATCTTCAAGTGTCCTGACAAACTATAGCTATGTCGAAACATTTTCCCACATTCTTCACATTTGAATGGTTTCTCACCAGTGTGTATCTTCAAGTGTGATGACAAACTAGAGCTATGTCTAAACATTTTCCCACATATTTCACATTTGAATGGTTTCTCACCAGTGTGCACCCTTACATGTTTTGACAAATTAGAGCTCTGGTTAAACATTTTCCCACATATTTCACATTTGAAGGATGTCTCACCAGTGTGTATCTTCAAGTGTCTTGACAAACTAGAGCTATGTCTAAACATTTTCCCACATATTTCACATTTGAATGGTTTCTCACCAGTGTGTATCTTCAAGTGTCTTGACAAATGAGAGCTATGTCTAAACAAGTTTCCACATATTTCACATTTGAATGGTTTCTCACCAGTGTGCACCCTCACATGTTTTGACAAATTAGAGCTCTGGTTAAACATTTTCCCACATATTTCACATTTGAAGTGTTTCTCACCAGTGTGTATCTTCAAGTGTTTTGACAAACTATAGCTATGACTAAACGATTTCCCAGACATTTCACATTTGAATGGTTTCTCACCAGTGTGTATCTTTAAGTGCCTTGTCAAATTATAGCTATGACTAAACAATTTCGCACATATTTCACATTTGAATGGTTTCTCACCAGTGTGTATCTTCAAGTGTCTTGACAAACTATGGCTATGACTAAACAATTTCGCACATATTTCACATTTGAATGGTTTCTCACCAGTATGCATCTTCATTTTTAAAAAAATCTCATCAGACTACTTGAAGAAGATTATTCTGTATGATTCACATTTGTATGGTTTGTCTCGGTGTGTATTCCAATGTGACTTGCCAAATAAGTGGTCTGGTTAAACAAATTCAACCAGATTTCACATTTGACTAGTTTTCCAACAGTACGTATACGCTCGCTATTCTGTTTTGGGCAATATCGCTAAATTTCCCCCGATGATCCAATTAGGGGAACATATAATCCGGTCATGATCTTGATCACAGAAACGCTTGCAATTTATTAAACACTGTAAGCCGTAATAGTACTAATAAATAGCACAAAACGGATTCATGTATAATGCAATCAATGAAACATACCTGGAAATTAATGCAACGAATCAAAGTAGGTCTTATTATACATAATAAAAATCATGATTATCAACACATTTTTACTCCATAATAATTATGTTTATTCCGTTAAACAGACATGGAAATGATTACAATTATTCACATTAGTTTGTTTTTTTTTTTTGTTTTTTTACATGGAATCAACCCCAGAATTATAAGCATTACGAAAAGACGCCGAACTTATTGAGATGAATAAAAAAAAATAGTCTTCTTATACGGAATAAACCTAAATTGTATAAGCACATTCCTGCATAAAAATGAGGTTGATGCAGCATGAAGCCCTTTCTGCTTTACTGGTCAATATGATGCTAAGCAGTACCTGCCAACGGATGCCATCCATACATGGGAAAATAATTCACATGTCCTGTGGCTGTGCCTGGTTATTGTGACTTTGAAAGGCGATTCCAGACGTTCAAAGATAAATGGCCTAAATATCTGGAAGGATTTACTCCCAAAGCTTTAGCCAGAGCTGGATTTGTCTACTTGGGAGAAGGAGATAAAGTTCAGTGTTTCAGCTGTGGTGTGACACTTCCCGAATGGGAGTATAAATACTCAGCTTACTTGGAACATGCCAGATGGTCTCCGCGCTGTTACCACCTGCCTTTAGTCGGTCCAAAGAAGTAATATGTCGGATACTTTAGAAGAGCACATTCGTCGTTTGCCTCCGGAGCTGCGAGAACGCATTTACTAAGAGTTGGTCCAGATTCAAGTAAAACGTAAAGAACAATTTCATCCTTTACGACATAGACGTTTTAACCATTGGTATCTGAATGCTGTAAAAGTACTGATTAGTTTCAAAGTGTCCAAATGCTCAGACATTCATGACGGACTACACGACACCTTTAAGAGATTGGATGACACAACCTACAATATGATACTGTTACACAGAATGTCATGGAACGAAGTTCAGGAAAAAGTTACAAACTTAGAGGAATACAAAAAACTTTTAAAAGAAATGTCACCTGAAGACGAAACGCCTTCACGCCGTCTGAGGTGTAGAAATTTAATCACTGAATGTCTTGGATATTCTTCACCACCAGATTCCATTTGGAAATTGTGTGACTATTTTTATAAAATTAAAGTCGTGCCTGTGAATGACTAGTTTAGAAGAGCACATTCCGAATCTGCCTTTGGAGCTGCGAGAACGCATTTACAGAGAGTTTGTCAAGATACAAGTGAAACGAAAACTCAGAGTCATTTTTCGATTTTTAAACTATTGCTATTTCCACAGTATAAGAAGATTGATTCTTTGGAGAAACTATCACAGACGCCTTGGGGTAGACTATCACCAAAGATACAAACCTTGTGAACCTGGATATAAAAGCTGACCATGCTACGACCGTTGTAGAAAGTCAATGATAGTGTTCACACCTTAGAGGATTACAAACTACTGATACAGGAACTGTTTCCATTGAATTTTGGACAATATGTGGTGTGTGTGTGTTATTGACTACTTTTCTTGGATTTCGTTTCCCAGGAAATCCGTTGTGGATTTTTTTTGACGAATAGTATTTGTAGTCGACTATTTATGAACGGTACATGCAACAAAGACCTGGCCATTCACACTTTATCGGTGCACGAAAGACAAATTGTGCTCAAAGTGTTTAGAATCGTGATGAAAACAAGTTGTGTACCTCCATGTGAAGAAGACATTTTGTCAGACTTTATCCACATTTCATACTTTTCAAGAAGTGTGTATCGCTAGTTGGTTACACCAACAACTTTACGATTGGAAAGATGTACGTGACTGGAAAAGTTTTGGTTTCGATGCTTGGCTACAAGAAGTGGCACACTATGCCAAAGACCTTGCGTGCCACTAATCATCAAAGACAAAAAGAACAGATGAACTTAGAACCAAAGTAAAAAAAAAAGACATTTTTTTTGCTTTATGTGTTTTCGTGTTTTAATTCTGGATATGTAGATTTTTGGGTTTTCAAAACATTAAACGTGTATGAAATGTACAAAATGTCTTGTGGCTTTCATGTTCCTCTCAAATCTCTGCATACCTCAGTCATGGCTGAATCCTCTCCTTCCTCCTCTTCTGTTGTCAAAGTGATTGACGAAAAGTTAGATCGTCAAAGTTAAGAAGCTTTGTATCTGCGCCATCCTTTTGACATGTTGATTGCTGGACCGAGTGGTTCAGGCAAAACCGAATTTGTCAAACGTTTGATCGAACACAAATCTCATTTGTTTGAGCGCCCCCCTCAACGCATCGTGTGGTGTTAGAAAGAGTGGCAATCGTCTTACACTTTACTCCAAGAAATTCAAGAAGAAGTCATTTCGTTTGTAGAAGGCATTCCTCGCGAAGACGATGGGATCGTGTCTGACTGCAGTCAAACACATCTGGTCATCTTCAGTGACATGTTAGGAAAAGACGACGAAGAAATTAAACTTTGGTTTACACGAAAAGGACATCGTCGTAATGCCAGTATGATTTACATTACTCAAAATTTATTTAAAGCTTAGTAAAGCCCATCGTACCATCAGTCTCAATGCTCATTATGTGGTGTTGTTTAAAAGCCCCAGAGACAAATCTCAAGTGCAAGTGTTAGCCAAACAGTTAGGCACTCCTTTTCTGAATTATGCGTACGACGATGCCACTCCAACACCTCATGCGTATTTACTCATCGACTTAAAACCCACCACTCCCGACTACTTGAGATTTCGTACCCATTTGTTTCACCATTGGTGTGAAGAAGGAGGCCTGTCATTTATACGTCCCCATCGGCAACTCTCTGAAAGAAAAAAAAACTAGAAAAACATCCACCGCGTCATTTTTTTCCCACAGTCTCCAAGATGACTTCCTTTCAATCTCATTGTACTGCCAAATCGATTAGTGCCCGGTATGTCATCAGTCGCGAAATGCACAAGTCCGTGCCCATTTGTTAAAAGCTAGTGTCAAAGAAGTGTTACGATGGTTTACTTTGACAGCACGTTAATTACTTCAAGGCATCATTCACATACCCCATCAAACCCAACTTTTTTTCAAAAACATAATAGTGCGTTGTCACAACTGGCAGATCCAAGAATTGATCCACAGATCATTTTGATACCTTGTGGCAGTGATTCTTTAGGAGGTGTCATTATTCGTTCTCTTTTGAAATGGGATCCTAATGCCCAAGCGAAAACCAAAAATAAGAATAAAAAACCAAATCCCATCAAAGACAGGCACATTCAACTACCACACACAAGAAAAAGAAAACCCCCAAGAAGAAAAGCCCCTCCAAGAAAAAAACAACAACAACAACATCTCATGTTGCCCAAACGAGAGGTACTGCTGCTAGACGCGCCGTTACTCCCGAAAGCCACGCAGTGTGGTGACGGTGTCTCCTGCCACTTCTTCTTTTTCTTCGCCCTTCGTGATGATGCCTGCCAAACCTGATTTAAGACCAGTGTTTCCTAATCTGATGCAGAAATGGAAACCCATTTCGAAATACACTTCTCCGGAGGCCTTTACGTCGGCTGTTCTGGCCACTGCGGCAGCCGATAAAAAGGTGGCCTCACCTACAATCATAGTCCAAGAGAGAACCGGCGTGTTAAAAAGTTTACTGGATTTATCCAAACAAGAACTGACACGATTTAGTCCATTGAAAACATCTCAACGTCGAGTGATGCCTGTCATGAATTTGGTACGCCGTGCTGACCATCAGAGGAGACGTGTTCCAGTATAAAAAAGAAATGTGACATTAGAATGACCTCAGTTCTATGTTGCTCCTGACAACAAAGATGGACCCAAAAAGAGCGCAGCACCAAAACCCAAGTCGTCCCAAGAAAGACAAAACCAAAAACAGGACTTCCACCTCGTCTAGCAAAACATTGGGATATGTTGTCCGTACTGACTAAATCCAGTCCTCCCATGCGAAAACAACTCATTCAAATAGCCCCAAAAGAAATCATCGATACGGTGTGTGAATGTTGTTTGAATGTGTTGAAAGGAACGGTACCTTTGTCCAAGATACAGAAACAAAAATTAGGAAAACATCGGAACGTTCTTCGCCAAATGGTCATAAAGAAAATACCTCTTAGTCAAAAGAGAAAAAAAATGCTGGCGCAACGAGGAGGATTTCTACCCATGCTGATAGGAACGTTGTCAAAAATAGCGGCTCCTTTGTTAGGATCGATTGCTTGACCTCTTTTAGGAGGAGTCATGAGATAAAGACGAGAAGAAAAAGAAGATAAAAGGACACCCTTCTCTGGAAAGACAACATACTTGTACGTTTGGATCTTATGGAAGGACGAAAAATGACTTTAGTTTCTTACAAACGATGAACGGAACTCCATCGTTGGTACCAAGAACGGATACCTCATTTACCTGCCAATCCTAATCTCAACTCGATGTCTCAGTTACAACATGAATTACAATCGTTAATGGATCTAAGTAATTTGTCAGAAGCAGAACAATTGCAACGGTACGGTCAACTATTACAACGTCTTCAACTCTTTCACCAGAAAGCTTTAGACGAAACACCTAAACCCACTCTGAGAGATTTCAAGGTCATGATGAAAAGCGGACCTAAAACCACTAAAACAGACACCGCCACCGGGACAACAGAAGAAGAAGACACAAGAGAAGTGTTTCAAACTCCGTCTGCTTCCATACCTAGTAAGATTTCAGCTTCCTTGTTGACACCCTCCCCTACGCCACAACGAGAAGAAATGAAAGCTTGTGTTGAAAAGATGAAGTCCACCCCTTCTAAGCAGAAGAAAAAAAGAAAGAAGGGAAGACAAAAGTGAAAAAAGACACCAAGAAAAAAGTCACCACTTCACAACCAACTCCTGTGGCTCGTCGGACGCGTCAAGCTTCGTCCAGAAGTCAAACCAAAGTGGCTGGCATCAATCATCAATGGCAGGCAGATTTAGCTGATGTCTCTCATTTGGTAGCCTAAAATCGTGGTTACAAATATTTGTTTTGTGTCATTGACGTGTTTTCCAAGTCCGCTTGGGTCGTTCCTTTGACTTCTAATAGCAGTGCCGAGTTAGTACGCTTTAAAACTGGTGTTAAAACAAAGTCGTCGTCACCCGTTACGATGGCAATCAGACAAAGGCACCGAATTTGTAAACCAAGCTTTTCAAAAAGAATTGAAACAACGCCACATTCATTTTTTTACCACTGAAAATCCTGAAACCGAAGTTAGTATCGTGGAACGTTTTTAAAAAACTTTGAAAGAACGCATGTGGAAATATTTTACACATCAACACACTCTCAAGTAAATCGATGTGTTACCACGTCTGATCAAAGCTTACAATCAATCGTACCATCGTAGCATCGGATGTGCCCTCGAAGAAGTCACCTCTGGAAATTAAGTGAGGGTGTTTGGAACGCCCAAGATTGGACACAAAAAAGCAGTGGTGCTCAAGACGGGAGATTGGGTTCGCATTGGAAAAACCAAACGCACTTTTGACAAAGGTTATTTACCTAACTGGACCACCGAATTGTTTCGTGTCACTGGACAAGTTTTGGACGTGATCCCCCTGTCTATAAATTGGAAGACATGCGCGGAGAAGTGTTAAAAGGAACTTTTTACTTGCCTGAGTTACAACGATTGACCTGATAAGAAGACGACTTGTACGATATCGAAAGCATTCTCGAACGAACAACACGTAAAGTAGACAAAGTGAAGTTGCGTTGGAAAGGATCCTCCTAGTTTTGATTCTTGAATTGCCGCTTTCCAAGTTGTCGACTATAAAAAGAAGTAACCAACCAACATGCCGTTCAACACAGCAGCTACCTCTTCTTCGCAGAGTTCCTCTCTTCAAGAATGACAAAAAACAACCTTTGTGAGTGTGGTGCGGAGAACGTGCACCTAAAAATCAAATCGTATTTTTATGCCAAATCTTTGTAGTGTATTGTGTCATCGGAGCAGTAGGGACAAACAATTGTGGACCATTTTGCTCAGCACTTGCATCGGTTATCTTCTGCCTAGTCCTTCCTTGAAATATACGACGGACAGTAACAAAAACCACAAAGGTGCGGCCAACGCCAGTCATCCTTCTTCCAGTCACAACCTCAGCAGTCCTCTTTTTGAACATTTTGAACATCATTCTCCTTTGACAACGAGTGACTCCTCGGACACCAAAACCCTCGAACTATTATGAATAACCAATTGTATTTAACCTTACCCAGTGACAGTTCTATGGATGTGTTTCCCAAGCATACCTTATGTTGTTTCACTGCCAAATTACCTCAGTCCATACAATTGTATCACGAAGCTCATTGGGAAGTGGTTTTGGTAGAAATCATTCATCCTACGCAAGCCCTCAATATCAACGAAAGTCAAAACACTTTCATTGTGGATATCCTGAACGAGCAAGTGCAAGAACACTTGGTCAAAAATGATCCTGTCATTTACGAATCCCAAAAATCGTTACACACCAATCCTCCTTCCTTGACTAGCTATACTATTAGAATTCCTGTGGGGTATTATTTCAATACTCAACATTTGGTGGACAACATTGCGGCTATTTTCAACGAACACTGTCCTGATCGAGTACCATAAAGTTGCACATCGTCTTAAAATGCAATTTTCGGACTCCAGAATATTGTCCATCACTTTTTGTCCTGGGTTGTTTGATATTTTGGGTGGATACAAGTTTTTTCGCTACCCTGTCGAATTGAACGATGGACTGAATGTATTGTTGTGTACTCCGATGTGGTGGAGTACAACGTGGTGGGAAACGTAGCCGCTCCGTTACTGAGAGTCATTCCTTTCATTCGAGGAAGGTGGAAACGCGTATCACGTTCACCGTGAATTTGTACATCCTCATGATCTTCCAGTCAGTAAATCGTATTTTGACAGTGTCAACATTAGTATAAAAGGAGATCTGGGACAAAATGTTCTATTCACTAAAGGAAAAGTCACGATGAAACGACAATTTCGAAAAAGGTTCTCCCGTGAATTGTAACACAAAAATATATCCTGTGTACTGAGGAGTTGCTCAACAACGAGGACATGGTTTAAGAGATATGTTAAAATCCGCTTTTCGTACGGTAGCCCCCATCTTGAAACCCATGGTGACTCGAGGATTGCATGCCTTAAACGATGCCGCTTTGACACAAGGAAAAGAATTTCTTCAAAACGTCCTCATCAACAAAAAAAATTCCTAAAGAAGCCTTTATGAGATCAGGAAAAAATGTGTTGCTTCACATTGGAAAAGATCTTTTGGGTCGCCGAGAGACCCCTAGAAATTCGCTTCATACTTCTGGCCCTGGCATTACTTCTTCCTCAACGTCACAGCAAGGACAAGGCAGAAAGAGACGTCGACACCCCTTCAGAGCTCATAAACACGGTGTTCAGAAAAAGAATAAGAAAAGAAGAACGGTCAGAGAATTAGACTTGTTTGATTACTAACTGAGAGGGGGAAACAAATGATGCACCGAAATTCTTGCGAATGTACCAAATCAGAACTGGTTCTGTTTGCCATGCCACCTACCATGATGACGATGCAAGAATCCCAATGGGTAGAATTTCATCCTGTATCGTCTTAGACGACTTCAGCCCATTTCGAATTTGAAATCAAAGGACAAACCGAAGATTACATCGATCTGAATAGCAGTCACATGTACCTGAAACTCAAAGTGCTCAAAACGGACAACTCCAATCCTGGTGCCGATGTCAGAGTAGCTCCCGTCAATAATTTCATGCATTCGTTGTTCAGCGAAGTGGATTTGTACTTGAATAACAAACTGATCAACAGCAGCAATGATACGTGCTTAGAAAATCTCTTGTCCTACGGAAAAGAAGCCAAGAATACCCATCTGGATGCTTGAGTGGTATGGGAACCTGACACCTCGGAAAAGTTCAAAGACACAGTGTTGACTGCAGACGATGATGCTCACAATGTGGGATTTAACGATCGTCGAAAGAAAATCAGACAAGGGCGCACTTTAGAACTGATGGATCGTTTACATTTGGACATGTGGTTGCAAGTCAAGTATTTGTTAAACGAAGTGGATGTACGCCTGAAACTGAATCGCAGTAGTAATGTCTTCCATTTGATGGCTAATGCGAACGAGTACAAAACCATCATCGAAGAAGCCAGACTTTACGTGCGCCGTGTAGAAGTGTTACCTAAAGTAGCCAACGACATCAGTCAAAAGTTTGAGCAGAACCAACACCAAGTATCTTGTGCGACGAGTGGCAGTGAAAACGTTTACCATTGCCTCTGGACTAGGATCAAAAGTCGAAGATCATGTGTTCGAAGGACAGCTCCCAAACGTTTACTGACTGGCAACGTCATTAATGCAGCCCTCAACGGAGCCATCGATCAAAATCCTTTCAACTTTCAACTCTTCAACGACTCAAAGATAGAAGTCACTCGAGATGGCCAGACGTTGTGTACCAGACCTTTTGAACCTAACTTTGCCCAGAAAAATTACTTGAGATCTTACTTGACTCTGTTTGAAGCCACATGACAGTTAGGCACCAATAGCAGCCACGGTATTTCGTACGAGAATTATGCAGGAGGATATGCTGTGTGGGGATTTGATTTCATTCCCGACGAAAGCAGCGACGAAGAACATTTCCACCCTATAAAATCGGGTGAACTTCGTGTGGAACTTCAGTTTGCCACAGCTCTAGCCAACACCGTGAACGTCATCTTGTATGCAGAATTTGACAATAGTCTAGAAATCAACAGTTTGAGAGAAATGATACTAGACTATTAGAAATGCAACACGAAGAAAATATGGAGATAGAAGATGAGGGATTTTGTGATCTAGAATCACCACAGCAGTCACAAACCACAAGCGAAGAAGACAAAAGAGAAAAGTAGTCGGAACAGTAGTGCTACAAAGTTTTATGGATTTACCCAATGTAAGCTGTCAAGATGGCCAGAACAAGAACAACATTTAGTCTCCTGTTTTGCTACGGACTTGACTGAAAGAATTATAGGTCTGACCAGAGAACATTGTTATGGATGCTAAATCGATCATCCAAGCCAGAAACAACACGACAAATGTATGATGATAAGTCAAGAAGAAAAGTTGGAAGACATGTCCGCACCTCCCGGCTCTAGTACCACAAGCCGCACATCTTCCACTCTATCTATAACCACCCCAGGGATTGATGGAGATGGGAAAGACGGAGGGAGGTTGGCTGGCTTCATTCGTCCAATCCTCGGTTTGAGGGACGGTAAATGTTTGTCTGCTCCTCCTATACACTCTTCGCTTTCGTGGATGTTGCGGATGCTGTTGTTGCTGCTCATCCCGATCCCAGTTCTCTGTCTAGGGGACAGTGAACCTCTGGGGTGGTTGCTGTTGTGGGGGTTGCTGTCGCTGTGGCTTCGGCTGAGTCCTCATCATGGGTTGTACTTTGTAGAAGGGTCTCATCATGATACGAGGCAGTAGCTTTTCTTTTTTCATCTTCTTCTCTTCTTGCTTTTTATTCCTCTCCTCCTCTTCCTTCAATCTCTCGAGGACCAGTTCATCCACGAGGCGCCGAACATGTTCCAGGTGAACCTGAATCTCCATTAGTTTTCTTGTACTACTCATAACTAGGACATTCTGAGTGCAGTCATGGGTTGTCGACCAGTGTCTAACAGGATGATTACAATCCGCGTGAGGGCATCTCCCTTTAACATCACTATCATACAGGTATATGCCCCAACATCTAACCATGATGATGAAGAACTGGATGAGTTATACGACCAGCTGCAAACTCTCATAGACCAGACACCCAAGAAGGATATTCTGGTTATTCAAGAAGACTGGAATGCTAAGGTAGGAGAAGACGCACAAGGAGACTGGCTTCTCGCCAGTCTGTTGTCCATACTGTAATAAGCAGACCAATGAGAGAGGACTCAAGCTCCTGGACTTTGCCACACACAATAACCTAGTGCTAACAAACACCCTTGGCCCCCACAAACTATCCAGAAGATGGACTTGACACAGCCCAGACGGAAAACATCACAACCAGATTGACTACATCTTGGTGAGAAAGCGCTTCCGGTCAGAAGCCAGAACACGTTGCTTCCCAGGAGCTGATATAGAAAGCGACCATGACTTGCTGATGATGACTATCAAACTTCGTTTGAGGAAGACCAATAAGCCAAGACAAGTTAGGATCAGGTTCGACCTTGAAAAACTTAAAGATCCAAGCGTGGCATAAGCATTTTGAAGCATCAATAGGCGGCAAATTTGCACCACTCATAATTTTGGGATATGAAAAAATAAACATTAATTGAATGCCTGAAGACTGACAAAAGCTCTTGTGCCAATTTGAGACATTTCATGTGATTAAGACCAATAACCAGTCTAAATAAATTACAGCAGAACTAAGAAATTAATCGGAATTTTGCATGCAAAGTGGTAGTTTCCTGAACAAATTTCTTTAAGTATTCTAAATTAATTCCTTTTATGTTTGAAATCGAAAACCCATTGTATAGATTGTGTTACAAAGTACATTTATCCTAGCTCAAAATTGTGATAACGATAAAAACCATTGTCTTTTCTCATCCACCTTGAAAATTAAACTCTGTGTTGATTTCTATCTTCGTCTAATTAAATAATACCCTGAAATAAACGTTTGGGAAAAGTAAAAATAAATAAATAATATTATAAAGGAATAAAAGAGCTGAAATATATCTTGAACTCTTTGGAAGGCTTTTATTTACAATCATTCTTATCAAGCTCAATATTAAATAATACTTTGAACTCAGTTCATTTATAATTGTATCTTAAATGTCGATCCTAAGAGTAAGCAATCAGAAAAAGACATTTGTTGATTTGACTGGTCTAATTACTCGGATTTCAGCTTTATTCCATTAGAAAACTGAAATAGCACAGCTTGGTGTTTTTGAGAAATATTTGCTCTTACAATATGTATTTTTTCCAGTTACATAAGTTGTAAGTTAAAATTCAAATAAATCGCAAGGCACTAAAATTGGAAAAGGAAACAGAGGGTAAATTATATCGTCTGAGTAAACCAAATGCTTTCATTGAGCGGAAACATGGCACATGCACATATGTTAATGTTACGAATTTAGTTTTCCATATGAAAGCTACATTTATTCGGTTAGTAGTATAATTAAAAGTCTTATTTGGATTCATCAGCTACTATCGAAAGAACTAATTTACAGATAATTTTGATTAAAATGAAAGACATATGAATAGAGTACATCGACGTTAAAGTCAATGATGTAAACATCAATCACTCGTATAATCCACATTTCTCAGTCCGGCATAAAGCTGTTCCTTTTTTTGTTTTCTTTCTTTTTTCTTTTCGTTAATATAGCAAACTTGATACAACCTTAATTCTAAAAAGTTTGACCCGCAGCAATGAGTTGTCGAAATTGAAAGATTACAGGGCATTTAGCTGCCTATCAGTAAACTGATGTACAAAGAAACATTCAAATATAAGACATTTCAGAACGGATTATTGACAATAAAATGAATGATCCATGATTGTATCCAACAATAAATAGGACAGAAGGGCAGTAAACATTTTGAGATTGGTGCTGTTGTTGTTTATATTGCTCTAACTTTGACACATACTTTGAACCAAAATAAGTGCAATTTTTAAGCAGAAGTTTATTTCATACCTTAGTGGAAAAATGGTGAAAATATCTTTTACAAACTTTCAATTCGATGACACTTTTTTATGTACAATGTAACACTCATTCAAACATTCGAATCAACCTACTATTGAATTTTATTGCTTTTACAAAAACTCGAACATCCACGTTCTCTTTCCAGGCAACGAAGGCTACAATCAAGAGGAATATGATGATTGGGAGTTAACTATTAGAGCTGATTTCGCTGTTATGGACCAAAACAAAGACGATTATATTGATACAGAGGATTTCAGGTGTGCACATGTCTCATTAGCATGTCTGCAGAAACATCAATTTAATCTATGGTATACCTCCGGTGTTATAAATATTGTCTTTGTCATGATTTCATTATGTCCATTCGGATTGAGCGAAGTGCTTGTCTCGGCCCGGCTTAGGCAAGCCATTATAGTCTATCAATTGAAATATAAATGGATACGACAGTCTTGGCATTGAGATACGTAAGTTTAATTTATAAATCTACAATAATGTCAAGAATTGAATTTCATTCACCGAGAACTTAGCAATACTGTGCTTTTATTTAGTCAGATCAAGATAAGGATACAGGTCGCGACGGATCGCAGGGAAAACTCCCTTCCATGATCAGCGACAGTTCGACAATATTTTTTGCATGTGTCCAAAACTAGCTAAAATAAAGCAAATGCAATAGGAATCTACTGCTATTGCAGAGGCCGCCTATGTACTGCTCCTGCTCACTTCAATAAAATTCCCTTTAAGAACCAGTATGTTCCTATCTAATACTCGCATAAAGCAGCGAACAATATACAGCGCAGACAGACATAATCTTGAGTATATTTTACATAGGGATGTATGACTTTGTGATACGTAGTTGAAACAGGATGAATCCGGGTTGGGATTAGATTAGTGAAGACAAAGAAAGCACTTGCGTTAATGAGATGTTTATTTATAAACGCAATTTAAAGATGAATGAATCTGACACCATTATAACAAAAAGATATAAGGAAAGTGATATAGTTCCTAATATGGAACTATCAACAACAAGTAACTCAACGAGAAAAATCAAAGATGAATTAACGAATGGAATTTAAACAAACGTGAATAACGTCCTATCACCAATCAACAAATAGAAGTATATGATCTACACCCTAATACAGACAAGGTCTTATTTAAGCACCAAGGGTGACCAAAGCATGTGATTTATATTCGACTACGAATAATGCATCATTAACAATTTATCCACAAGAAGGACGCATGTATTATGCACTTATCAATTCATCAATCTATTAACTCATCAATTTACCACTCATTTAGTGATATTGAAATATGTATGCATGAATGTATGAATATATCACTCATATAGCGATATTGAAATGTGAATGCATGAAATTGTGCTCAGATAGCAATAATGACATGACAATGAAAACATGGAACATATAGATATATATCGTGGCGTCCAGTTGAAGACCAGAATGTATTTCCGGTTCCAACCGCTCTAGTTAATGATCAAGGAGCAACCACGCATGGTCCGCCCCTCCAAGTCTGTCGAAGGATCCCTCGAGAGCCTTTTCATTCAACACAGACCCGATGGTCGCGAATCCTTGATCTCTCACATCGGGAACACCAGTACTCTCTTCGGAGCCAACGTCACCAGACACAGCGTACACGTCACCAGGAGCTCCACTGAGTTCTGCGACTCCACATCACCAAACCATACACAAAAGCAGCTCTACAGCTGAAGATTGCTCCCGTAAAGTGGTAAGCTTCCTGACAAGACTCGTCGTATTGTAATTTGTACATAGAGAATTTGCTCTGTAAGTACCCTAGCTGTGATGAGTATGTGCAGCTAGGTACTTGGGTTTTCACTGCAGGCAATTTGCACATGCAGCATGGGTTGAATTGCGCTCTGTAGTTCACCTATCACACAATCTAATGAATGATAGCAAGTCCCGCCAAATTGCATTAACTCATGTTTTCCTTGAAAATACGGAGATTGGTAGCACTCAAAATAAATCATTCACTCAATAAATGTGCATACTGAAGTGATTGACTTAGTGTTATAATGGTTCTTTACTTGTTTTTATTTTTCAAAAGGTTTGAAAATTACATGTGCATTATCAGCGAATTGCCTCAAAATACAAAAAAGTAGTGTCCATGTACGTCTACTCTTAAAACATATAGATATCAATAAATCCTTGAAAGTTATCTGTTCTTCATGAGTATATCATGAATGACAAAGAACGAATCAAAGATGAATAGCACTTAAAAAAGAAAGAAAACTACAAGGATTCATATCATTGTGTTCAGTTCACCTGACATCATTTATGTAGAGGATATCTTCATTAGCCAAGAGTCGTCTATCCACTTCGTTCCACATGAACACATGCCATTTATAGCTAGCCAAATCAGTATCTGATAATATGCAGCTGAAAGAAAAAGAGCCAATCAGATAGCTCATTATATTTACCTAGTAAGATAGCTGGGAACAACCGTAAAAGGTTTTGTAGACAACGACTCATACACGTTTTTCATTCTAGTCACTGTATATGTATATGAACACCATCAAAGGCAATATACTGAAAATCTACCAGACTAAGTAATAATCTCTCTAAATGTTCAATTGATTTTACTTGCTATAGATAGTAACTCCTCAATCACAAGAGGATACTTGCTCAAATCATTGTTTTGGCTAACCATACATGCGGAGGGTCGATGTGGAACGAAGTGGATCGAAGACTGTTAGGTAGGAAAGACAGGAGGGGAATGCTGCAGTTTATTTATGCAAGGGATAGTACTTGAAATGTTCTATAAGAGGAAATTATATATTTGTAATACATTATTCCCTCTTTTTATTTGTCGTAACTCTATGTTTATATTAAAATTACTACCGTAACCTGAAAACCGTACTCATACGTTATGATGCAACACGAGTTGAAAAAGAAAGGTTGTGTTTTGTTCTGTTTTACTTCACGACGAATCATTATCGTTAATTACATATGTGGCTTTTACAGCCATATAGAAAACAAGCCGCCGAATAATTACAATAGTTCACTCAGCTCAGCACAGCGAATGATATTTTCGTCTGTAGCTCAGTGAATTTTAGATAAAATAAAATTGCCTAACTCGTTTCGCACACTATCAACATTTAGAGCAACACAGCTCATTCGATACATGCTGAAAAAAGAGTGGTCTGTGTGCATGTGATCCGTCATGTTGGTCATGAAGTTATGGAAGAGTCCATTTTGACATTTGACTGAAGGTTATATAAGCCGTTGCGTTCCACACGTTAACAAATATGGTCTACGTCATCTAGTTTTCATTAAACTGTTTAAAATCTCTACTAAGCATCTCTTTATGGTATGATTTTTCTAATGAAAAGAAGATGTTTGTTTATTTGTGGCACGCGACGGCTCTCATAACTGCTCAGTCCTGTGTGAACATTTGGATTCTCCCTTAACTCCAGGACCAACATGACGGATTGCATGTACTCAGACCACACAATTTCAGCATGTACTGAATTGGTAGTGTTGCGCTGTATGTTGATACAAAAGGTGTTGAAATCATTCGTGTAGGAAATGAATTTGCTAATTTTGGCTACATTACGAGACGTTTATGTGAAAATTCACGAAGCTACAGACGGGAATATTATTCGCAATTCTAAAGAGACTGTAGTAGTTTTTTTTTTAAACGAAGTTTGTGCATTATCCTCTTCTTGTCATTTATTCTCTTTACTATATCTATCAGAACTTTTTCAACTGAATACGAAATAGTAGGGTTAAAGATTTTTTTCTGCTAATATTTATGAACTATGAAATGTTAATCCTAATCTGTATTTCAGAGTATATAGAAGGATGGCTTGGTTATCGTGATTCTAGATGGCTTGCGTCTGGCGTATTCAAAGATTGGACTAGTGAGGGATTACAAAACCCGTGCTAGACAGGAAGTGAAGAGCGTGTACATTTCGAAGATTATGTACATAATCTACATTATTAGATTTATGACTTGGAAATTGTAAACAACAAGATTTGGTGAGTACCATCTGGCATGATGACAGTTACTTGGTGGAAAATACCTTGCAGGGGTTCCTCTTGCATACGCTTTTTGCTCTCATTGATGACCATCGTATCAATTAACTTCCCTACTGCCATGGTCACTGACTGTATTTTTCTTCATGAGACACTGAATTGAAATTAGGTGTGATATGCTTAGTTGGCATATCATCTACACTGTGCATCTAAAAAATTGGCAAGCCGCCTCTACAATGTAGGCATCAGTGAATGTTACTGCAAGCTCACTGCAGTCATTGAAATTACCTTTCATATAGTTTTCATCTGCTCTGTTACGACCTAAACGCACTCTTTAAGCACCTAATGTTCATGTTTCTGTGCTTTTCTCATTTTACAAAATTGGATAGAACATTGTTAAGAAGGTCATTTGTAGATGGAACAACTCAAATGTAATTGGGGTCAGGTGGGCAAATTTGTTTGCAGCATCATTAGCTAATCCTCTCAGTCTGTTGGGTGAGCTGATCCCTTCCAATGTGCACATTTACTCCAGCATCCAATTTCATTCCAGCTTTGCTGTGCAAATCTTGGACCACTGTTTCATAGTAATCTAATATATGTACAACATCAGCATACATTTGTTCATTCTTGTGTAAGACTGGTAAAGGACTCACCTTGTTTTTAGATACAAGTCAGTCACTCTCTTGGCCCATAATTATGTTAGGTACCAAAGGCTCCAGAGTTTCAAATGCCTTGATATGTCTAACAAGGACTCTCATTACTACTACTTCATACTCCGTCTTTAGGCAAAACCAGTCCTTATCCTGGGGAATGAATTTCTCACATGCAATGTTGATAAGGTCTTGTTGAGGTGAAACAGCACTTATATAATCAAAGTTAATTTCCTGAATGATGGCTGCTGAAGCAAACCAGTTTTGCATAATCTTTTTACTGTCACTGAATTTTCTTAGATGGCTCACATCAACAGTAAAGTTCAGATTGTCACCAAGAAGTCTAAATTTGTTGTCCTTTTTAAATGAATCTATTATGTGGTCTTGAAAATGCCCACATATCTGATCATGGACAGTGGATGTCACCATATGTGTAACACAAATTTCAAGTGGTTGAAGTCTGTCATATATCTAGTACACCATATGTAAAACACAAATTCCAAGTGGTTGAAGTCGATCATATACCTAGTACACCATATGTGTAACACAAATTCCAAGTGGTTGAAGTCTGTCATATACCTAGTACACCATATGTAAAACACAAATTCCAAGTGGTTGAAGTCTGTCATATACCTAGTACACAATATGTGTAACACAAATTCCAAGTGGTTGAAGTCTGTCATATACCTAGTACACAATATGTGTAACACAAATTCCAAGTGGTTGAAGTCGGTCATATACCTAGTACACAAGAGCAAGAACAAATACAATCCATATCTTTTATTAAATAAGCCTATATTTTATATCTTTGACAGAAATAATCATCATTACTTTTAATCACCATTTATACAAAAAAATTGTTAAGAAAACTTCAAAATAAGTTGGAGGTATATATATATATATATATATATATATATATATATATATATATATTATATGTTTTAAAATATGTGTCTTTTGCTTCATTATGCTAAGCATGAGTCCACCATAAGCTTAACAAGTATTGTTTGGAGTTGCCACAAAATAAAATATTATTTTTATTTATGAAACAGCAATAAAATATGTCATCCATTAGTATGAAGAAAAACTGTTGGGTTTTTCATGATGGTAATAAATATAAACATGTATACCTTAGTAGCTGCTGTATATGTTATTCCAGGGGTAAAACTTGAAATAAAGGAAAACAAACACGAACTAAATGGAGAACAGGGATTTAATACTGGGATTGTAAAGAACGATTGAAATCAAATAGTAAATCAACTCTGAATAATCATTTTAGTACTATTATATTTATTCTAATTATTTCACATATGTTAATATGTACCAATTATTCATGTACTTATTTCTTTTATACTTAAACAGCAATTGATTTACTTACATTCATATAAGAATTCTTGTGCATTTTGTGCTACCATGAACTACTGGCAGAGTTCATTAATATTTCATGTCCCTTGGTCAAACTAGACACTGTTTACTCAGACACTCTTTACTCAGACACTGTTTACACAGACACTCTTTACTCAGACACTGTTTATACAGACACTGTTTACTCAGACACTCTCTACTCAGACAGTATTGCTGAATCTGATGCTAGGTCTTAAGACTAGCAATATGTCTATTTTTTTCTTTTTCAAATGTAGAAATTAAAGAAGGAATAATCGAGTAAATGATACTGAAAGGCATGCAGGGTAAGATACAGCACTGACTCCAAGAAGTACATAAAAGAAAAAGTCATAAGTCTTTTTTCATGACATGAGTGCAAAAGTTCACAATGAAAAATAAATTGCTTCACCAATTTCATGACTATGGTCAGACTTCTTCGTGCAGTTGAAAAAAACGCATCCTTTTGTAGCATGAAAAGTAACATAGTTTCTTTCAAGTTAGAAAGCAAACTTCGTATTTTCATTCTGTAATGCAAAGAAAAAGTTATTGTGTAGTCATCAACGAATTAATTCTGGTTTAACACCTACAAGACAGTCTAAAAAAATACATTGAAGTTGTGAGAATATCTGATAAGTAAAGAAATAGTCTGTTCATCAACTTGATAAGCTGGCTTAATGTCTTTAATGTATTACAGATAATATAGTGCAGGTACATAAAAAGCCTGCATGTTTATGAGTTCTATCGACAGTTCTTTAGGTATTTTTTTTTTTTTTTTGGGGGGGGGGGGAAAGCATGACATTAATGATAACATGCAAAATAAACTGCTGGACATTGCCTACAAAGATTTTATACTCACTTTCTGATGAACCTTCTCAACAGTGAAACAAGTCTCTGAATTCTAGACAGTTCCTTCCACCTGGCCTTCATCAGGCAGCCATACACCAATCCTAGGATGTAAACAAGGGACTCCATATAACTAACATGTCCAAGTTTACGCTTAGGAAGTGTGTAGGCAAGGAGTATCTGGGTTAGCTTAGAGTTGTCAGTGACTAATTCCTCCACTACCTTTACCCATTCAAATGTTGCAAGTGACTCATAGTCCTTACTATACAAATACCTTTTCCTTTTATCACACATGCTTCTAGCATCTTCATTGAGTTCATTCATAAGCTTGATCCAATATGCCTCCCGCACATTGCTTTGATTATACAGACAGGCTGCAGTTTCACTTACATGTTGTGAATTGCAAATATTTGACAGTAATTGTATTGTGCATTCTGGTAACAGCTCAGATTCCAGTTTCTTCAAGTACATATGTTGGCTCACATTTATTAACATTTCTGCAGTCCTGGATGCTTGTTTGCCTTTGTTCACTTTCAGATTTACTGTGCCACACTCATCTTCTACTTTATTTGCTTCTCTGTAAGATAACGCAATCAAGTAGATTCTTTAAGAAATGTTCCTTACCCCAGTTAACAGCCTGTATGACAAAGCAAGTTCTATACATCTCTTTTATCTGCAAATGCTAAAATGTACCATCTTACAAACAAATTCTTACCACATGTATTAAAAATCTTCAACTTAAATAGTCAAGATGGTCCTTTGTGAAATTCACACTATTATTTTTCTAAATGTACTGAAATCAGACTAAAACAGCATATTCAAATACATAATGTATGTATTATAAATACATGAAATACATGTTAAGAATAAGAAATTGCCTGATGTCACTCTTCACCTTTGCTTTCTTCTATCACATGAAATAGAGCTAATGTTTGGAATACAAACAAGGCAAAACAAAAGAACAAAAATTGCCTGAATACCAATGACACACAATTGCATAATAACAGAATCTCCCATATGAAGCAAAACTGACTAAATTCTGAACATAAAAATGATCAAAACTTTTTTCTATATGTCACAGTGTTACCCATATGGCTGTAGAAAGAACACCTTGAGGTCAGATAATATAATATGAGCTGTAATCTTTCTGCTGCAGTATGATTACAAGTCACTACAACACAGAAGATTTGGAACCAACCAGGAAAGTAGCTCAGTAGCAAAGCTGAACTTTGAAAAGAAAATCTTTTCTTGAAAAAGAAATTAACATTCATATACGTTTAAGTAATACAAAATTTTACAAGTGGATTTTACCAGAGATCTATCAGTTTATGTTTTATAAACTAAATCCTAGTGTTAGTCAATACATACTTACTAAGCAATCAAAATGCGTCATTCAAGGATGACTACTGATGTGATGAACCAATATACTGACATGTCTTCATTTTGAAATAAAAGCACTATTTATCTCATTTTAAGAAATGCAGCATTTTTCATAAATTGATATATAGAATTTGCACTTCCGTTTCAATTGGTGTAGCTGTACATGTTTGGGTTTAATATGTTATGTAATCATATAAAAGACAAAATTGAATGCAAACCTCTGTAAGACTGGAATTGAGATGTCTGTCTGGAAAAAAGTATCTTTCTTGGCCTTCATAAAAGTTACACAGTCTGCATCTTGTGACTGGGGACTGGGATGTCCTGCTTTAATTCTCTTGAAATACATACGGTAAGACGCTCCTAAAATTTAGATTAACATCTCCCAAAAAAAAATGTTAGGCTATCTTTGCAGGTAATGCAGTTAGCTGTTGCTAGCTGCTCACAAAATTGTAACTTTAATGGCTTGCAAAAAAGGTTCCAAGTCCTCATTAGATGGATACTATACGAATATAAGCAACACAGCTAAGTGTATAGATGGTGTAGAGGCTAAGCATTGGATACTGAATAAGGAACTGAAGGAAAAATGCCAGTTTCATCCATGTTTGAGTATGTATTTTATGCCATATGAACCTACAGTGTAAGACTATTGTCATGAAGCATGTTATTTATTTCATCATGTTTAGGAAGGGCATGTGTGGAGTTCTATAGTTCCCAAGCTATGGCTGTAACGGTCTCAATAGAAATACATGTGGTATTCAATATTATGACCTTTACCTGTATGGGGTACAGGCAGGAAACATGTGACCATCAATTTCTACACCTTTTCTATGTATACAAGAAATATTGTTTTTCAATGCACTGTCAAATACAATATTTGGAGTTGTGTTTTGGATAATGAAGATATTATAACTCATCCCAAATAGTACAATTATCAGTTATAACATTATTTATCGATAAATACAATCTGTTAAGTTTCTGTGTAGCACTTAGACATGTACAATATATAATTAAAAAATGTCCAACAATTTTGTCTTCAAAAACATTTACCTGTTCTTCTTGTTGCAAATTTTGTATTCAGTTCGTCTGAGCATTTCTCCCAGAATCTTTTGGAATGAAGCTTTGTTTCAGCTACAAATTCAAGCATTAATGTTGTTTCTGCTTCACTCCATTTGTTTTTAGTGGCCACCCCAACTATTAAATTCTCATTCTGCAATGTAATTTTTAAATGACATACTGGTGTCTTATCATATAAACATGTAATAATAAACTTAAATGTTCTATTAAATGTTACAAACTGCTTAGTACAGAAAAAGAGACATGATGAAATTTATAGTTATCTTTCCAAATTGTTACAAAATAACATATTCAAATATATATTTTGTTTCCTGATTTTTTAAAACTTTATTTCGTGTTATCTACTTGGAAATCCAAACCTGTTAACAACACAACATTATTAAAAGGCCAACTGGTCCAAAATATGCAAAAGGAATACTAATTGAACTGAACAAAAAAGACCAGCTTTGTATAGGGATCACTCTCAATTGTGCGTCTCTAAATGTAGATTTATCTGTGTATCATTCAACTAAGCAAAACAGTTATTGCAACATTTGTATGTTTCTGTATCTATGGAGTGGCATAAAGTGTTACCCTCTCCATCTGTCACAATGTATTCAATCCCTCAACAATGTTTCAGTCAATCACTTCACATGAAGCAAATGAATGTAGCACAAATTTGAGTACGGGTTTGATATTGATAAAGTTGAAGTTCCATATATTTGTTTACTTGGGCAGGAGTATCCATTATATATTAACATAGATTAACGTATATCAAATTGGTAAATGCATTCATGCAATGATAATCAATCGAGGTTTACATTACTAAAACACAGAAAAATATTGCATGAAAATATACCTGGTATGTGGGTCACTTTGATTTAGCATATGGAATATAACCAGTTGGGGAGCTTCTCTCCCTTTTTCCAATTATGGAGTAATTATGATATGAAACTTGGAAAATTGATGGCACTCTGTCGTCTCTTTTCATACAGTAGCTATGATAAATCTAGAGAGCAAATAAAATAATATATGAGGAACGACAAATTTACATTATTTTTAAAGACAATAATGACAAGTTTTCATGCTTCTAAAATACCTCAACCCTTTTAAAAGATGGCTTTAATAAGACTGATAAAAGAGGAAATATACGCATATTAATTTTTTTTCCGGCCCTAAGCTAGCTTTTTGGTGAAACTTAAAGCCCAAGTTTACTACCAATGTGGCTACTATTTATGGAATACAACTTTTGTAGGGAGTGTCAGTGGAAAAGATTGGGTTTTTCTTAATGCAAGCGTATCACAAGCTTGAAGGTAACTATGCTGTCATGATCGTATGCAATATGCTTAATCAGTGGTGGTTCGTGTGTACTTGTTCTTGACCTTTTGCTAGGGGAAGGGAGCTGTCAAGAGGCCTCACAAGTGGTCTAAACACTACAAATAACTAAAAGACATTCTTTTTAAACCAACAACTTTTTCTCTAGCGTTTTTTTTTTTTTTTTGTGTGTGTTATTCTGCTCAACGACAACATTATGCCTCCACAAGAACATATTGAATCGGCCCATTTCTATAGTAAACTGTACCATGTCCGCCATTTTGATTTGCTCACTTGATTCCTCCATTCGGTAGTCCTTGCCTGGGGCAAGTGTTTTAACCAACGACCCAGGGTACCCGGATGGTGGTCCTTTAAGCGGCACTCTCAAGTTTCGTACTTTGCATAGGGTTAGATTTTAATAGAAAAAGAATTACCCAGGTTTTCCTCACTGGTTGTCCTGGCTATTTAAAAAAGACCTTGTATATCTTAGGTATTGTCAAAAGAACCTTGAATTCCCTTTATTTTGGTGTATGATTGATGGGTGCAATTTGGGTTATAGAGCATATTTTATACTATATTTAAATTATATTTATGTAATATAATACTGTCATAATGTTATTGTTTATATCTCAATAATATAATTATTTTGTTAAATAATTCGTTAATGAACGTTTATTAACAATTGTCGGCATATACATCGTCACAACGCGAAATAAAGGGACACAACTAAGGGTGCGTATTTACCAATTTTACTTTCAAACAACATCAAAACACGCTTTTTAAAAATTTTAATTACAATATTGTCAAAACAAAGTTAATATAGTATAATATATACAAATATGCACAATTAAACAAAAATAAACAGACTTTGTCTTACTTTGCATGACTTTGTCTGCCTTTGCATGACTTTGCATGACTTTGTCTGCCTTTGCGGTGTTTAGTAGGGTCCTACTAAATACCGCAAAGTCAGACAAAGACAGACAAAGTCTGACAAAGGCAGACAAAGTCTGTTTATGTTTGCTATTTTTTTACATATTTGTATACATTATACTATATTAACTTTGTTTTGATATTTAAATTTTTAAAATGTTATAAATGTTAATAGATTATTTAATTGACACATAATTTAAAAGAATACATATGCAAAATTAAATGAAATATAATACTTTGTATAATCAGACAATTTTTATAGTGCTGACTTTATAATATTAAAGCATTAGTACATCTTACTTTGTCACAATGAATTTGTCTTTGTCATACGATGTCTTAAGTTTATTACAGCACGTTGGCTTACTATATTCGATTATATACTTATATTAAACTTATGTATTTTATATTACTTTCATAATATTATTACGTGTATCTCAATAAGATAATTATTATATAAAATTATTAAATCTGGTTTTGCCAAATTGAGATTGCCTTTGTCATACATCATCTGTGTTATATGACTTTGTCATACTCTATCTGCCTTTGTTCTACTAAATATTTATATTATACTTATGTAATATAATACTGTCCTAATATTATTGTGTATATCTCAATAATATAATTATTTTGTTAAATAACTCGTTAATGAACGTTTATTAACATTTGTCGGCATAGATATCGTTATCACAAAGAGAAATAAAGGGACATAACTAAGGGTGCGTAAGTACCTATTTTGCTTTTAAACAACAATTAATCACGCTTTTTTAAAATTTAAATATCAAAACAAAGTTAATAGAGTATAATGTATACAAATATGTACAAATATAAAAAAAAATAAACAGGCTTTGTCTGACTTTGTCTGCCTTTGTCTGACTTTGCGGTGTTTAGTAGGACCTATATCTATATTCATGTATATATGTATTTACGTATCTATTTTAGGACTGACCATGTGTGAACCATAAAAACCAGTTATTAAGAAAATATTTATTCTTTCCTTTTTGGGTCAGAAGAAAGAATTATTGTTTTTATTTCTCACAGCCGACAAACCAGACTTAGAATGATTTCGCTCTTTTCTTCATTGGACCGAATAAGGAATAGGGAGGATATATTTTCATTTCCTTGTTAAACCAGAATAAGGAATAAGGAACTATTTCTTTTTTTTTTGTTCTTTTTTAGTGCAGAGACACAAGACTTGGAATTATTTCTCTCATTTTTTTAATTAGATTGAATAGGGAATAAGGAAATATCTTCTTTTTCCATTTTAAAACCTAACAAGGAATCAGGAAGTATTTCCTTTCTGAGTTTGACTATGGAAATGCTATATTTTTCCTCATTCAGAGCAGGGAAACAAAACCCTGATTTATTTCTTCCCTTTTTTATTTACACTGAAAAAGGAATAAGGAAATATTTTCTTTTTCTGGTTCAAGTCATGTAAGTAACAAGGAACAGTTTCCTTTTTATTTAATGGGTTCGGTTAAGGAAACATTATTTGTTTTCCTTGTTCAGATTAGAGAAATAAGACTTATAATTATTTCCATCTTCTTTTATTTGTATCGAACAAGGGATAAAGAAATATTTTTTCTCCGCATTCAGACAGAACAAGTTACGAAAAAGTATTTCATTTCTCCCTATTTGGTCCCAATAAGGAAATATTATTTTTCCCTTATTGGCACTAGATAAAAAGGACTTGCATTTAGTTATCCCTATTTTATTGATAGCGAAAAATAAATAAGGAAATATTTTATTTTTTTGATTGAAACCGGACAAGGAAGCATTTCTTCTGCTTGGATTCGAATAAAGAAATACTTTATGTTTGTCTTTTTTAGAGCAGAGAAACAATAGTTGAAAATATTTTTATCTTTTTATATTTAGATCGAATATGGACAAAGGATATATTTTATGTTTCTGGTTGAGATCAAACAATGAATAAGAAACTAGTTCAATTTCCGCAATGGGCCCAAACAAGGAAATATTAGATGAAAAAGAATTGGATCTATTTCCTCAATTTTCATTCAGATTGAATATGGAAAAAAAGGAAGCATTTAATTTTGTCCCGGTTGACACTTAATAAGGAAAAAAGAATAATTTGCTAATCCCTTATCCGCCCGAACAGGGAATAAGGAAACAGTTCATTTTCCTTCTTGAGACCAGATCATATTGAATGATAAATAACAGGGAATAAGGAAACAGTTCATTTTCCTTCTTGAGACCGGATCATATTGAATGATAAATAACAAGGAATAAGGAAACAGTTCATTTTCCTTCTTGAGACCAGATCATATTGAATGATAAATAACAGGGAATAAGGAAACAGTTCATTTTCCTTCTTGAGACCGGATCATATTGAATGATAAATAACAAGGAATAAGGAAACAGTTCATTTTCCTTCTTGAGACCAGATCATATTGAATGATAAATAACAGGGAATAAGGAAACAGTTCATTTTCCTTCTTGAGACCAGATCATATTGAATGATAAATAACAGGGAATAAGGAAACAGTTCATTTTCCTTCTTGAGACCAGATCATATTGAATGATAAATAACAGGGAATAAGGAAACAGTTCATTTTCCTTCTTGAGACCGGATCATATTGAATGATAAATAACAAGGAATAAGGAAACAGTTCATTTTCCTTCTTGAGACCAGATCATATTGAATGATAAATAACAGGGAATAAGGAAACAGTTAATTTTCCTTCTTGAGACCAGATCATATTGAATGATAAATAACAGGGAATAAGGAAACAGTTAATTTTCCTTCTTGAGACCGAATCATATTGAATGATAAATAACAGGGAATAAGAAAACAGTTCATTTTCCTTCTTGAGACCGGATCATATTGAATGAGAAATAACAAGAAAGGAAGCAACTTTATGGTAAGAAATTAAATAAAGTTTTTGGAAAATCGCCCAAGACATGCAATCTCACAACTGTAAGTAATTTGACGCTAACTGGCCGTGTTAATGTATCTATCCTTCCATCTATCTATTTATCAATTAAGATGTGCTACATTCAGCTGATTCTGGGATCAGTAATTCCCAGTCAGTTATTATTCAGATATATTTATCACAGGTGATTCATTTAATTAAGATTTATCTATATCAAATTGATGTAGCAGTTAAACTATAATTTAATTAAAATTTCTTTGTCATACCGTACTATCTGCTATATGCACCTATCCCCCGTATGTCAATGTCTAAATTAAGTCTATTGTTAGAAACAATACACAAATGTGTAGTTCCTCCTTTTGAGAATTACAAAAAGAAAAGAAAAGACAACTTCGACTGCTCTTCTGCTACATCATATTGACGGTAGTGTGTGCATAATGTGCAAAGATAAACAAGAAAGTTCAAAGCACAAAGACATGCAGAAATAATATAATTTAGCATCAGTTATAGCTTGTAAAACAAATCTGAAAATATATACCATCACATAAGCTAACTGAAACTTACATTTATAGGTATGATCAAGTTCAAAAAGTGACATTAATTGAAATCAGACCATAATAAAATTTAGAGAAAATTCTAATGGAAATAGACACAGTAGCATAATTAAATATAACCAGATAAATATTCACGTGGATTCTTGTATATTTATTGATATGTACCTATCTAACAATGCATCGATCCATTTAATTTGTATGTATGGATGTGTGCATGTATGGACAGATGAATGGAATGACGGATGAGTAAAATAAAATAGCTCCTCACATGCCGAAGCTATTTGATGAAATTTCGTTGTAATAGCAATACCGCCTTTAATAATGCTGCCTAGAATTCTGTAGACAGTCATTGGAGTTACCTCACGTTTTCTATACCCTACATGCAGGTGGCCAAGGTAATACATTTCAGGCGGATGCCGAATTAAATCTTTCATGTAAGCTAGGTTAATCATCTCTCTTGTCACGAAAACTTTTTATGTACCGTCTGTGCTCATGTATAAACCGATACGAACTGCAAACTGCATAGACCCAGATCTGCCGTCGCATAATGCAATGGCAGATCTGGGTCTTTGCAGTTTGTAAGGACTAAACAGTAGAACAAACAACATAGACCCTGATCTGCCGGCGCATTATGCGACGACAGATCAGTGTTTATGTTGTTTGCAGTCGGACCCGAATTATACGCGAGTAGATACAGTGACTCAAGCACGAGAAGGAAGTTAGGAAAAGGAAGTTGACAACAATAAATCGAGATTTCCAAGTATTTACATTTATCACACATAAAAAGGTAATACTTTTTATCGGGTTTAATTTCAGCCACTGTTTAAATGCAAGATGAAGCCAGGTTAGAAAAATAAAAATGGAGGCTAAAATCTTGTATAGGATCAAACATACATGTAAAAACAAGCAAGTAAGAAGACTCTTATTGCATGTCCATTTTATTGTAGTCATTGAAACGGAAAAGTTATTTGTAATGTATATAAGAAAATAGGTATGGAAAATACACAGAAAGAAATTCTGATAGTTATTGATGTAATCGTCGCTCTCTTCTTTTTTCTTCTGTCCGATCCGAAAAACAATAACAAAAGATTTAAAAAGGCGATCACACCACCACCAAGCACATGCATCTCTTTCTGCAGCAAAAATGCTGAAATCAATAACAAAAACTGCAAAATTTCCCTCCTTTTGTTTCACTTTCAAATAATGACGGTTTTTGATTAGCGATAAAGACAATTTCAACGGTCTTTATGGCAACTGTAAAAACCGAAATTCAACAAAGATAAATTTTTCTCGCATTTTTTTTTTTTTTTAAGTTTTCTCCCCAGAGACTTTAAGGATATCGGGCTTGCTACCCCATTATGAGCGTCCGCTATCCTATCAAAGATGTCGATATGCTTTTAGACCGTTCTGCTGTGGTTCTGCAATAGCTAACTGAGATACACTTAAGGCTGCAACATTTACCAAAATGTCTAAATGTAAATACGGTTTACAATAACCGAAACTGCATCGTTTAATCGAAATGATTAGAAACTCAACTTTTCCCCATACATACCCCCTAGGCTTACTGAACAGCTGACGACTATTATAATGTGAATGTCGTACATAATTCAACTTGCGATTTTTTGTTTGCTGTACGACCTCTTATTATGACAGGATTCAGTTCTTTTACATGTCTTTGTTAAATATATCTGACAGTTTATGTAAAACATCCCTATGATTGTAGTGCAATGGGATGCTTTTTCGGGATCTAGACTGACTACGAAACTATGCAGTGGCTTACAAACTTGAAACTGTTTCTTTAAAGTAAAATGTTACTAATCAAAGATTCTTTAAACAAACATATTGTTGAAAAGTAAATATTGTAGTTAAAAGACATTTTTATCAGCATTATCAGTAAATCTGCTTGATGTCTAATGTTTCGTAATGTGCTTTCCAACCAATGCTCGTCAACTTCTGTTTTTTCCTAGCAATGCCACATTCGATGTGAAAATCATGAATACAACCTTTAAGAAAAGAATTAAGGAAAGTTTTGGAAATACATAATTGAATTAGAACGGGTAGTTTTTGTGTCAATAACAACCTCATGCATGTTTGTTTACATGTTGACCGATTTTGTAAACGTTTGCAGGCAGTAAACTAAACTATGCCGTGTACGGTGTGTTAGTTTCTTTAGAAGACATGCTAATTAGTATAAATATACATCCTGGACATTGCCACATGTATTGTTTTGTTTTGACTGCAGCGGCTAATCGGTGTCAATTAAATGCGAAGGCTCCATAATTCACCCATCGCTACATATGTAAATGCCAGTATTGCATAGGCTTTACCCTGCTGAAATCAGATATGAAAACGAATGATACAAGTGCTGCTTTTAAGTAGTTAACTAATGTATCCATTCACCGCCCACCCCCCAAAAATAAAATAAAATAAAATAAATTTTTTATTACAAGAAAATTGACAGAAAAAAGATGAACCGTAAAACAATGATTATTAAAAAGAACGTGTGCGAATAAAACCATTGATACTGACTATGCAGCCACTTTGTGCATTACTAAAGCATAACCTTAATCTGGTTTATTTTTTCAGCTCAACAATGACAGAGAGGAACAGAAACGAAATCTATTAACAGCATATACCATAATGTAACAGAGTTCGGAATCTATACTAGCTTACTGAATAATGGCTGAAGCTTGGAGGAACATGCGTTTGATAAGTGCCAATTTTGAGATGAAAATGTTTATTGAAGGATTTGATTTCCTAAGGAGACTTCTAGTGTCATTGGTTTCTATGTCCGAAACTATCTCTTCGAAATGGTCCTTAATGAGGTTGCTTTTTATTATGGAAGAGATATTATATGGTAGCATTGCTGAAGGACTGTACTATCCTCTTACAATTCCGATTGAGAGAGATCTAAATATAGTAGCAATTTGTGGAAATAACATAGCGGTAGAAAATGCCTACGAGACAATCGAATAAAACTCTCTAACTAGGATATACTTAGTGGTAAAGGTTCCGCTTCAACCTGGTTATTGTTATCTTCATGTGATAAATGATGGTACGGTATTAAACTTTCCAGGCAATTTACTTCAAATGACCGAAGATGTTAATGATCACCAATACCTGTCTGGTTCGGCAATAAAGGAAATGCTTATTGTGGTAATGAATATTAATAACGTGCTATCTACTTTTCTTGGTACTAATTTATTTGAATATAAAAATCCTGGATCAGTAGTTCAACAAGGACCAGCGGCAAATGTTAATTTCAAAGTGCATGCTACATTTCTGGGCATGTTCAGGAGCTTCACAAAGTATGATTATGTTCCTCTTATTCGCTGTCCAAAATGGCCTTTGTCTGTATATGAATGGGTCGAAAGGAGACGACAATATAACTGGCCGACGGAAGAACTTAAACAAGAAATAATCGATCAAGGCATATACTTTGCCCCCGTTGGTTGCAAGCTACATCCATTCGAAAGTATACAATGGAGATATTCCTTCAATGAGGCCGAAATACGGCTTGTGATATCGTTCAACCCCACCCAAACAAAATGTTATGTGCTGCTTTAGAGAATAATATCGGAACATGTGACTCCGCTTTTCAAAGAAGATGTCATAAGTTCATACCATCTAAAGACCCTAATGTTCTGGACAATAGAAGAGACCGATCATCAATTATGGATTCCAGCCAGTTTGATTGAGTGCATGTTTCTTCTTTTGAACAGATTAGCCCAGTTTGTTCAGGCGGGAAACTGTCCAAGTTATTTTATGCCAGACGAAAATCTGTTCATTGGGAAGGTTTCACCAGATAACAAGGGAAAGGTGTTGCATAGCATACAATGCATTATTTATGAAGGATGGCCAGTTTTGACCAGACTCTCCAACTTTGCCATGGATCACTGTTTCATCAATAATCTTCACAATAAAAACGGGACAGAAGCATATGAGCTACTGAGAAGGTTAATTGGTGATCTGGATGTTCCTTAACATTTTTGTTCATCTGTTGCGACACTTGCATTACCAGATTTTTTGTACCTAGCAGAAATTCATGTACTCAACGAGTCAGATAGAATACAGCACACGTTTGATTATATAATAAATAATCTTATCCTAGACGTGCATACTTCCAATGATGCTCGCACAAAGGAGATGTTGAAAAATATACTTACAAGCGTATGCAGCAGCTATGGAACTCATTGTCTTTCAATCGCACGTCGTCCAACTGTGGAGATGGTAGAGACCGATATATTGGAGGACGTTGGTGAGTTATATATTGAAATTTCATGCTGAAGAAACCAAGTGGATTGTCTAGCAAAACATGCGAACTATGCATATATGTGTGGAAATCTTCAATCCACTCTCTCTACTGCATGCAAAGTGCTTCAAATGTCGTTAAAGAGTCAACTGGATGGATTTAGTACATATGTTCGTGCAAATGTACAATCAAAATATCTGATTCAACAAACAAGGAACATTTATTTAAATCCAATAAGCAACTGCATTGACACGCGCGTTATGACCGGCATACGTGCCATTTTAGAAAGTATGCTTTCCTGTGTGGCAGTCATATTTACGAAGAATGAGATATACGCTATACCAGGAAATGCAAAGGGTGAGATGTTTATGTTTCGGCATAGAATGGATTCTTTAAATCTTCTTTCCATATTCAGACAAGGTTTTGTGTCTGATCAATATTTCTACGTAACCTATCTAGCTTTTCTAGCATACTGCGCTATGGAAAGTCAAGAAGAAGCTGGTAATGTAAGACAAACAAAGGAAACCATATGCTGCAAGCCTCCTAATTCCCATCGGCAGTTTCCGTAAATCTCCTTGGTGACTGCTACCTGCTGAAAGGAAATACAGAAATGGCAATGAAGAAGTTTGCCCTTTCAATGCAGAGGAATAGCATGAGCTATGCTGCACCTTGGCATGTTGCCAGACTGGTGTGGAGAAAACTGTTAGACAGGTGGTCAGTGACGCGAGAGTGAGACGTTTAGGTTAGAATAATCACTTATGGTAAAGATATTAAAGATGAAAAACGATCACCTCACTAATTGGGCCAATCAGCTGTTATTGCACCCTGTTTTCGTTCCGAAGAAAATGAATTTTTTTCTGTGATTTTTCCTGGATGTTTGCTAAAGAATGATGACTGTTACTTGTACTAAAAAAACAAAGTCTAAGCAGAAAATAATATATCTATTGAGATTACAATTTGGGGTTTCTACATTGGAGGACAAAGAAAACGTGTGATTTGGATGGTGTTTTGAACGGTGACCTGCTCTACAAATTCCTGTTATGTCATTCAAATACTGCTAATTCCGGAATATGCAACACAGGATAGTCTTGGTAGATCTGTATTTATAACTAATGCACTGGATTTCATCAACAATGCTGTGTAGATCTGTATTTATAACTAATGCACTGGATTTCATCAACAATGCTGAGTAGATCTGTATTTATAACTAATGCACTGGATTTCATCAACAATGCTGTGTAGATCTGCATTTATAACTAATGCACTGGATTTCATCAACAATGCTGTGTAGATCTGTACTTATAACTAATGCACTGGATTTCATCAACAATGCTGTGTAGATCTGTACTTATAACTAATGCACTGGATTTCATCAACAATGCTGTGTAGATCTGTATTTGTAACTAAGGCACTGGATTTCATCAACAATGCTGCACAAGGAAAGAAACATGTAAGGAACTTAAAGTAGTAATGGCAGAAAAGAAAATTGTACAGAAAAAGTAGACAGACACTTTGATATCACGCGTATTGTCGATGTTGAATTGATTTAATTGGAAACTAAATTACCATTGCTGCTCCGTAATCAAAGTTAATATATTTGGAGACATTATGTTTTCTTTTCAAGCGACATACATTATATAACAATGCTACAATATTGAAAGTATGCCAGAAAGACCACATTATCTAATTACAAAGAGGCTGCAAATTTATAATGCAATCAGGCAGTGAATACTCTCACATAGCCATAATTTTAGGGTAATGTCTTAAACTCAAACAACATTATATATATATATATATATATATATATATATATATATATATATATATATCACATGCATGAAAATAAGATGACTTTCGAAGTGTTGGTATAAAGCAATTCAATCTCATATGACAATACCGGAGGTATATCAAATTGTGATTCGCCCGTACATATAGACACACATATATGAAAATTATTGTTTCAACAGTAGACCTACATTTTGTAAATAAATAAAGCACACCACACAATTTCATCGAGATCCCCCTCTGCTCTCTCTCTCTCTCTCTCTCTCTCTCTCTCTCTCTCTCTCTTGCTTTTATTTAAGACAAGAAGTGTAAATTTGTAGAGTGAGAAAGGAGAATGTATGTTGGATGAAAACCTTAAAATTGAATGCACACCAAGTAATCGACATCAACCCGAGTCTTTATAAAGGTATGTGTACACTTTTCATGACATTGTTACATGAGTACAATGATGCAAAGTTGCAAAGGCCTGGCGATAGAAGGGTAATACTGTAAATTCCTTGGCTATGTGGTACACATATTTATATCAGTTCTGTATTCTAGTTTTAATGTATCATTTTGTATTTAACGTATAACAAACTTTTGAAAAAAACAAAAGTCATTTCTCTCTTTCACTCACGCTATCTCATTCTTTATGATAGTGAAACTGACAAAAAAAACAGACAAAAAAAAACCGCAACAAAAAACAAAAACAAGAAAAACAACCAAAAAACAACCGCAAAAGAAACAAAACAAAAAAAAAAAACACAAATAAAACACAATTAACCGAGACAGAGAGAGATTGGAGGATTAAAAGCGAATATTATAGTTATTAACCAAGATACGTCAAGCATAGTAATGAACTGATAACTTATAAATAACTTTTACTGTTTAAATTACCCCCTGCTTGTCAGTTCCATTGGCATCATCTACCACTCGGCTCGACGTACTACCCTTAATCGATGATATAAATTAGCCGCACATTTACTATTGGAAACGCTGGCCGTGGAGTATTTTTGCTGTATTTAAACCAGATTTTTGCGTTTGAAGCTCAAACATTTCTGATTTATTTATTCAATATCAATGCAACTAGCTGCAGGAGTAAATTTTGTAGCAGACACACTCAACAGGGATGTGAAGAGTTAACTCTTCTCGTTAATACACAGCTTCCTGTAGTCTATCCTAACTCCATAGGATATGTAAGTATGTGTACTTGTATGTGGTGTAAATAAAATATATGTATAGTGAGTTCGCTGTAGCTTCGATATACCACCTGTTGGATCAAAATCTTTTATTAAAAGGACACTCGGTAAGCCTCAATAACTTTTAACAAAAAAAATTAAACAGCTCGTGCTGTATAAGAAATACAGCGTACATTCTCTCTCTCTCTTTCTCTCTCTCTCTCTCTCTCTCTCTCTCTATATATATATATATATATATATATATATATATAGATTATTTTTTTTTTAAGGACTATGTCGAATTTTGTATCAATATTTTCATTGCGTAACTTAAAGATCTTTGTGTAGGGATTATTATTGTTCTGTTGACTTTAAAATGTATTTTAAAATGATGTCGTTATTAACGGGTTTACTTTGTATGGAGCGTCAGCTACGACTGGTTTCATCGTAAATTCAAGTGCAGCTAATTCGTTCTCAATACGAGTAAGAAGAAACCATTAAAAACAGCATTACTACAATCTCTCAAAAATTACATATTTTTAAACCTTTTAAGGGCTAACTTATACATTATATCAGCATATTGATATATTTTATTCTATCCATATTTAGTGTAACTATCTTTTTTATCCAATTTAGTTTCGTCACTCCAGGGCTGCAGTGAGTGATCCATGTCTAATGTTAGTTTTGTAACTGTATTTTTGCTTATATATAATGCGTATCAAAATATACAAGTTACCTACGGGTAGTTAATATAACAACAAGGTCAGATTGTTTAGTTACAAATATACTTAATAGATATAGTTTAAGAACGTCTATTTCATCAAAAATGATGATTTGAAAGCGCAGGAGAAAACTGTTGATAGTGTTTTTGAATAAAGGCTACCAGTCATTCTTGATCGAATCCGCAAAAACGGTACTTTGATTACTTAAATGGGTGTTGCGCTTGATCTTGCACTTTAAGGGCAAGAATTAAGATTGATAGTCAAATACGTGCAAAGCCTACTGTTCAGTTTTTTTAATCAACATTATATAAGTTATGTATAACCTAATTTTTTATTTTTTTTTTTGTGGCCACCTGTCAGTTCTCCCCAGCATATATGGCTAGTTAGAGCTTGAGACGCGGCCCCTCACAAATTTTAAATACCGAAAAGGCTTTAATTTTTAAATTTTGAAAGAATTTTTATGAGGTTCTTTTGATTTCTAAAATTCCTAAAAGACCAAGTTATTCGTTGTTTAAGGTTTCCGGGTCAGTACTCCCCTCCCTTTAGATATTCTCTATTGGGCGGGTTTCCTTCCTTCTCCCTTTTTTGATATTTATCAGTTATTACAAGAGTATTTATATTGCTGCGTGCATGAGTATATCTTACCTTCCCAGTTTCCATATTTTATATATATATATATATATATATATATATATATATATATATATATATATATATATACATATATATATATAAATATTTTATTTTTTTGTGTTGTTGTTGTTCGCTATTATTTTTTTTTTTTTTTTTTTTTTTTTTAAATATTATTTGAATAAATGTGCTAACTTTCCCGGTACTATTGTCCGGTACATTTCCTTATATTCTGCGCTTCCGGGTTTTGGTCTCTTCGCTCTTGGCATCTGCCCTTCTCCTGTGCCTTTCCTTGCCCAGTCTTGTTTTTCCTTCATTTCCCTCATTTTCCCTCATTTCTTCCGCCTGCCCTATTTTCTCCAGTTTGTTGTTGTTTTTTGTTGTTGTTGTTGTTGTTGCACCTGTTGTTCTTGGTTAGCTTTCTTTCCCTTTGTCCTATATTGTGCCAACGATATCGCAGTTTTGTTTATTTCATCTTTTTATTTGTTGTGCCCCTGATGGTGTCTCTAATGGTTTAGTAGGTTCTTGTGTTTTTGTTATTGACTTTTCCATCTCTTCTTTGTTTTGTTGTGCCTTCATTTGTTCAGTTGGTTCTTGTTCCTGTCTCGCACTTTCTTGGGTCATGTCCTTTTAGTCCACATCTATAGCATGGCCTTTTGTAAATGCACCCTCTATACCATGATTTTACTCTAAAGCCATGAATATAGAAGAATGGTGGTATTTTGTTAATGTCATTTTCCTCTATTCGGAATATCCTTGCTCCAGTTTGGATATTCGGGAACAGATTGTACGTCGCCATTTTTCCTTCCTTTACGGTTAGTTGAAATTTTTGTTGGAAGCGTTCAAGCGTCACCTCTATGTGGATCTCTATCGGTACCCCAGTTATGTATATTTCGACATATTTGATGGCAATTTCTCTTAAAATGTCTGCGGCATCTGCAATCTGCGCTATTTTCCCGTTTATATCTATCATCGTCCCTTCCAGAAATTTTTCCTCTCCTCTGGGATGTATCAAAACCTTCCCTTGTCCGCCAGGGGTAATGGCCTGTAGCATGTCTATATCTTTTCCATTGTCCCTCAGGCATGGCAATATTTCACCGCACGATGGTATTTCTCCTGTTTCCGTCAAAGAGAAGTCCAATACCTGTGCGCCGGTTCGCCGGCTGGCTGCCAGAGTGTTCCCTTTCTATGTGCGCACGATGCTTGTTTTAAAATATTTCTGCAAAACAGGCATTTTGTTGCTGGTAATTTTCCACTTATAATTATGATTTATTCTTGTTGCAACTGTGTTGAAGTACAGAGAAGTACCTAATAAGTACAAGATTCCCGTGAAGTGGATACAATTAGCCCCAAATGTCCTTAACAATATTTATACTGCTAATTAATGACATAATATACGTGGTGCTAACTGAATACAGCGGGTTACAAATTTACAATAGATAAGGTATTTATTTGCAAAAAATTATATAGCATTTTCAATTCGAGGCATTTGAGTCCTAATAGTTCTCATATTCGTAATATTTCCATTTAGACCCTGTCCATTTATTTTAGCACATGGAAAGTACTGTATTTACTGTTTTGTTCAGTTTTAAGGGATATTTTTCCAAGGAAAACAAAAATATCAAAGTACTATAATTACTGCAGTGCAAACATATGTCTCGCATAAAACGTAATATTCGGATATAAGTAAAATACATCATGGTATGCTTCATAACATGATTAATAGAGTTGTTTAAAATCACATAAGGCTGTGTATAGAAAGGCTCTACTCTGTTTGTATCACTTCTGAGTTTACATTGTGATCAAAGGGAGACAATACTGGCAGACACATGCAGTGTCTTTCCCACAGGACACTGTCAGATCAACCCAGAATTATATCATCTTGTCATAATGCAGCCTGGGATGATAGAACTATTTCTATGCATCACAGAAATATAACACTGAGAGCATGGCAAACTAAGTATAAAATATGTGCGCTGGGGCTTATTAAATTTTGTCTTGACTGTCAAAGTAAAGTTACACACACACATACACATACATACATAATGCATGCATTCAATCATACATACGAATTGAGACAGCTGGAACATGGTTTGTCACCCTTGTTTCCTTATGGTCATTAATAGTGACTCATTATATGGACAAAATGCGAATATTAATATCCATATCTAAATGTTTTGTTTGTTTGTTAATTATGTTTGGAGAAATTAAACAAGAAGAATTTGGTTGCTGGCAGTGAGTGTGAGAATCTATAGCTATATGAAAGAAGGATCTACCAGGTTTAATCGATCCGAGTGGTGCCTTCCTAGGGTATCTCACGCAGAAGACATACGTAACTGCACAGTTGGTTGTAGCTATCTGTTTTCTAATGTTAGAAACAACCTATTACTGTTACTTTTGATGTGACATCGAAAGTAATTGCAGTCATTCATATTGTCGTTTACTGTAGTATTAGACGTGACGCAATTTCGCCCAGAGGATTCATAATAACTTTTATAACCACATGTCTGCAAACAGTTCATATAATTTGAGGAGATCAGGATAGAGGTTGCACGATATAGACTGAAGTTATTTAATACAATCTTTTCCTATGCCGTGAAAAAAAGCGACGGAAGAAAAGTTCATTAACTTTTATGATTTAAAAGAAAATATTTTGTATTTCTTTTGTATAGGATTCCATAGAAAGATGTCCGCCTTAAAGGATCTGTTACACACACTTCAGTGCAGTAGGAGACGCATTAAACTGTCCGTAATGTACCAGAAATACTCTTGCATTGCATGTGTAAGTCACCTTTAGAGTAAGGACTTGATACGGCCAGTATCATCACCAGAGAAGGCACAGTCGTGAAAAGCTAGTACTAAATAATTGGACATGGTTTGGAAAAGACTAATAGTTGTTCTTGTTGTTTTTTTAACATAATTCACATGGAAATGCCCGATTCCAGCATGCCAAAATGGCAACAAGAACATATGATGAAGGGCTTATATGACAATGCCTTTATTTATAACCTTAGCGAATCTTTCCGCATGTGAATCCACCATAATTGTTGTTTAAATATGATCTTGTGCATAATAATGGGTGCAAACGTGATGTTGTCGTCTCAAAACCTCTTTTACTATGTATACACACTATCACTGATTTAACGACAATTTCTATTCTTTGCATGATGATGCAGGCAATGAGTAATTTTACGTGCAGATGAGACATAAATATTTTCTGACAGTAGAGTTAAATGTCTGTACTAAAATACTTTTAATACTTTTTCATTTTTACTGGAAAAAGTAGCATAACAAATTTGAAGATGTTAGTAAATAAAGATGGGGTTAAAGCTAACATCAATGAGTTTGCATTTTAATATTGCAACTTGGGTATATATTAAGGATGCACATTTCTTAAATGCATAAATTTCCATAATTATGAATAGCATCTAAGCCTTATATCGTCTTCTGTTCACCATAATTGAGTCTTAATCAGTAATTGATATACCAATAATGTCATCAAGCTTTAAATAATGTCTTATGCACACATTTAGCCTTCAAACCTGAAATATTTCCCTTAAGAAGCAAACTAGAGAGTGGTATGTGCCCCTGTCACTAATGCCACCCCGTGATGATTCAATTAAATATGGATGCCAGCTTGTACTCAAGTATAGCCTCAAAAGAATTTTTCGAGCTCATGACTGACTGACTAAGGTACTTATAATAATGCAGGGTATGCTGTGTAACATACATGCAAACGTACCGTAATATCTATTGTGGAAAACTCAGTAAAATGCAACCGTTAGTGAATATTAACTCGTGATTTATAGGTCTATTTACCTCTTGCTTGTTCTTTCTCTCTTCACATTGTTTAATCTTTGGCAACATATTATTGTTGTTTATTTGTATTCTAGAAGGTAGCTGATGTTAACACGTTTGTTTTAAGGGCTACCGGTAATGCACAATTCAATACAGGTGTGTGGGGGATGGTACTTTGATTGTGAAGAATGGCTACAAATTATGGTAATAGTGATGTCCCATTTCTTTCAATTAAGTATTCTGCAACATTTAGCAGTGAGTGTGTTAAGGAATAACTTATAATAAAATAAATCCATACCTTTTTGTCCACAGACTTTGATGCATTGTACAGCAATATGGAGTCTGTATGTAGTGAAAAAGAAATGTCACTGACACTTGTGAATAATCCATTTAGTGGCAAGGAGAAGTGGATTTTGTATAAAACTTTTCTGCACATACTGTTTGCAAATAAAAAATTTCTGCACATACTGTTTGCAAATAAAATGGATTTTTTTCAGTCCGGAACAACGTTGACAGTAGTTTTAAAAAAGGTAGGGAGGACTCCGCTAGCCAGAAGCAGCATGTTATGATGAAGACAATGACACAATTCTACATGTATTTGGGTAATATTAATAATGACACAATTTTCAGTCCATAACATTATGATGATCCCCAAAACGAACAGTCTGAAATATTTTCACATTCTCTGCTCACATTTCTTTCTGTACATCCTTTAATCCTATCTATCTATTCTACCACAGCTGTAATTCAGTTTTCTATACTTTATTAATCAATGAGTCTCGAGTTTCAACCTATAACCACTTGTTTGGTATCCTTATAATGGGTTCAAGGCAAAATGTACAAAATGTAAGACTTTGGTCTAATATTTCCCCTTTATGTAGACAAGCAAGCGACATTAAGCTGTCTCCTGCTTTATAAAGCACCCAATGTCTTAGCAAATGACTACTCTGTACAACGATAAAAACTAATTTGCTCAAAATAATCTCAATAACTATTTATCACAAGGAATATTTCAATTTTGGAAAAAGTCAGAAGTTCAAGAAACTAAATCTGGGCTGTTTAGTGGGAAAATTTAAGATTTCAACGGCAAGATTTTGTAAGGTCTGCATCACAAACGTGCGTGTGTGTGCGAAGGGGGGGGAGGGGAGGTACCTTGATGCTAAACTAAGTCACCCCTCCGTAGGTCTGAACAATTTTTGCGAGTAGACTCACGTATATTTTATCTGATTACTGTGGCATAGTATTGTCCATTCATTGTGTATTTCTCTGGTATCATGTGTTTCAAAAGTATTCCTTGTGTGTTGAAGAACATAATGTTCATAACGTTTCCAGCAGATTTGAAAGGACATGCTGTTATAGGCGATGGCGAACGTGTATGTTTCCATACATTACTTTGTCTCTTACTGTCGAGTTCATAGCAGTGCATACAAGTTCCATCACATGTAATGATCTTATTTAAGAAATTATAGGCTTCGACTTTGTACTCGTATAATAATTCCCTGTAGATCTTTACCCTTAATCTTATTTGTGTTTTATCAAACAATCTGGAGACCCAACGGGCACAAACCCTGTGCAGTCAGTCATCATTCCTTGCTCAGAATTATTCTGCACATCCACATGAAGTATCCAAATTATCTACTACCTCTTGGAGAGTAACACGTCTGTCTTCCTTTACATATACTTCCAGAGAAACGACTATTTATTTTGAAAGAGATATCCTTGGTCAACCTTTTCTTATATCATCTTTAACCCCCATCTCCCAGTTCAATCACTAAAACGTGTTATATCTCTAATGATTCCAGATTTAGTAAGCGATTTAGATCCATAAACAGCATCCAAGCCAGCTTTTATCTGTGCAAAGAATTTTCCTAATTTTGCATCAAATTTTATCATCACTATCTGTTCGAAAAAGGACTCGTGTCTACATGTATAACGTAGAAACAGAAGTCGTCGTCACAAAACTTGTGACGTCATCACCTTAAAAATGAACAGTATGGCGAAATTGTTATGACACTGAGTTGCTTTGCTTCTACGATGTTGCATTTGTTTTAGAACTTTTCGATCAACCCTCGTAAATGTCAATTGATCGTAGCAGGAAATGATAATATATCCATTTCACCGTAAAAAGACTACATAAAAATATAAGTTTCACTAATTAAATTACTTATATCAATAATGAAATAACTGTTATCACATAGTTGGTACACTTTACATATAGTGTGAGCAGTTTAATATTTTGATATGTTAACATTTTAACATATCACTTTATGTGAATCTGATTGGTCCAAATAAGCCCATGAAATTCTTGCTCAGTATTGTCTTTACTGATTGGTTTCGACCGTGTGCATTTTCTTTACTCCGCCTTCTGGAACTTTGTTTCTTTACTATTAATATCATTATTTTTGCAGCCATTTTTCGATTCAATTGCCAAAGGGGCATTGAGAAAAATTATATATATATATATATATATATATATATATATATATATATATATATATATATATATATATATATATATATATATATATGCTTTTTATCTAACGAAAACAATGCATGTAATTCTGGTGATGATTCTCTCTTATAAATCTGGTGTGTGATATTTTTTGAATACATTCAGTTTAATCAGGAAATCGAAAGACAATGAAATTAAGTTTTGGTTCTTAAGTATAATCATTTATACTAACAACTCATTGTAAGTCTGAAGAGAACGATGGGAAAAAGAAGTCCAAAATAAAGCATAATTGACGGCATTTTATTTCGCATATCTTTACGTGTGTTGCGGACTCTCAATATGTAACTTTGAAGCATTCCCCCAGAACTCAACATGGTATTGGGTAACAACTGATTAGTCAAAAGGAATCTCTAAAGATATACTGTATCATTATATTTTAACGTTGTTCAATATCAGTATTATTTTATTTTGTTTTATTACATTTTTATTACTATTTAGGAAACGACAACATGGTCAAGTCTGGTTTTACTCATATCAGCAATATATAATTATTGTAATATTACACTGAATAGGACGTAAATGCACCTTTTCGTCACATTTAGTGATAAAAATTGCAAGATTTGATTGGACATTCATAAGTTTTTATGACTCTGTTCATCCCTTGTTTAACGGAGTATATAATCATCATCTGATGCATGTGACGGTACGTCAAAAAAGAAGGTAAGTTCAATTGCCATCTCGACTATGTAGCATATCATAAAATAATGATATAATTGATGTTGCCATGTTTGGTATTAGTAATTCCTTTCCCTTCCTTTATATTAACTTTTAAATTTATTGTGTATATTTCAGAGTTTACATTCGCCTGCTTTCATTTTAGGGATACATTTAATAAGCAGATATAATTATTGCAATTTTTTCATATGGCAGGATGGTGTCCATTAATTAAGAGGTAATCAATCATACTTAATACAAAGCAACAAATATGCAAAATTTCAAATTTGTCATATTGGCTGATAGACCAATGAAACTGGTGCATATCAAATGCCTGGAGTTTTATACACCTTGAGACGCATAGCTATGTCTTTAACGATTTTCATCTAAATTTTAATGATGTTCGAATTTTTACTGGTAGAAAATGTATTTTGAATTACAATTACATGCAAATATAAAATAAATATACATGAATACATGTGCTCTCATGTATTTACATAGTTCATTTTAAGTATTTATATGTAGCTTGATGTATGTTGTGTGTTTATATATTTGCATAACAATTATACTGTGTATACATAGCTGATCTTCCAAAATGTTCCTAGCTTGAAATTGTAATATACCCAACTGGCAGACACATACAGACATGTCAACACGACCATATTTACACGAGACACAGACATATAGACATGTCAACATGACCGTATGTACATGAGACACATACATGTAGACATGTCAACATGACCATATTTACACGAGACACATACATATAGACATGTCAACACGACCGAATGTACATGAGACACAGACATACAGACATGTCAGCACGACCATATGTACACGAGACACATACATATATACATGTCAGCACGACCATATGTACACGACACACAGACATATAGACATGTCAACACGACCATATTTACACGAAACACAGACATATAGACATGTCAACATGATAATATGTACCTGAGACACAAACATAAAAGGCATTAAGCATATTGTCATTATACAGTGATGTGCTGACATTACGAATGTAATTCAGGAAGTACTCAATAACAAATCTTTTCTTATGGTTTATTTTCAAATTCACAATTTATATTTAAAAATGGTAATTACCACTGCCACAATTCCGCACGGTCTCGTCCTTGGAAACAGAAAAAATAATATTAACAAACTTGCATTAGATTACACATTTTTATCCACGTTTCCTTACGCTGATCGGATAGATAGGGTCCTCATAATAGCTGCCTGAAAAGTCTAATCATTGCCCTTCATTTTATTTCAATCTTCAGTCGTCAACTTATAGAATGAACTAGTCATATTTCCTTATATAGTGACTTATCTCGTCAGTTGTTTATTAATTTATTTAACTAGCTAGTTAGTTAGTTAGTTAGCAGGTTAGTTCGTCAATCAATTAGCGCTTAAAAGGCGGTAACATTTGTATCACAGACACATACCAGAGACATTTAGTTATTCCGGGTGATTTTTTAGAAGTTATTGTCATATATTTACAAATATCATCATCATTTGGTAAAGTAAGTTTGTATTCCCTTAAATCTTCATAATTTGAAATTTGTTTGCACATAAAATTGATATTTTTCAGATATATATCGGTTCTTTTTTTAGGGGGATTTGGAGTATACCAAATGTAGCTTTCCCAAGGCAAGTGTTGTGAATCCTTTAATTTTTTATCATTCGCAAAGGTTTCGTATCATACATTTGTTTATTCTTAGAGCATAGTGTTCAAATTGTAGCTTTTGTGACGTAGGTTTTGTAATTCCAGAAATCCCTGCAATTTTCCCTAAATTGCTATGGGTTTGTATCACAAAGTGGACGAATGTGAGATTATTTTTATTGCAAGGAGTTTACAAAGAGTCGCTTTACTATCATAACTATTATGATTCCTGGAAATCTGTATTAATTTCTACCTGATTGTATCATTCGACTAGATTGTATCATTATGCTAGATTGTATCATAATTGTATTTATTGCAAGATTTTATTATTGAGGTGACATTACAAAATGTCATTTTATAAATCTATGTTATTTTTCTAATCCTTGAATGTTTCATCATTTACAAAGTGTTTGTTCATACTTTGATGATTGTTTAGAACTTTTGAGCATGTTGTTTACATAATCTTGCATTTTGACATAGGTTTCGTGGTTCTTTGAATGTATTAAACTTTGTAAAGGATTTGTATCAATAATTTTAGGATTGTAATATTTTCTTTTTTAATACCGTTTCAAATTGACCATTGTTTTAGCTAAAGATCTGATATTTTAAAGTACCTAAGAAAGAAAACAGACTGTCTTGTAGACCTATGGTTAAGTGCTGCGCTCGGAGCCTTAAACGCTGAATCTTATGTAGCAGTCGGCTACATGACTGCCACTACAACTTAGGAATAATATGGATATATATTCAATGCAATTTGCCTGTTAATATTGTTACTTATTTATAGCATTATATTCGACTATTTATTTATCGATTTGTTTCTTTATTTGCATGCAATTAGAATGAGTGTAACAAGAATAAAATGCTTACTACATTCTTTCATTGAAAAAACACTGATTACTGGTTGGAAAAAACAATCAAACATATTTAAAATATATATCTTTTCCAAAATGTGATTCCATCTACTACTCTACCAATGAGCGAAGTTGTGGTTTTAGTATTCTATGTTTAATCAGTATGCCACATTTGATATCAGTGTCTAATCTCTCTCTCTCTCTCTCTCTCTCTCTCTCTCTCTCTCTATATATATATATATATATATATATATATATATATATATATATCCGCATTTTACACCCATGCTTCGAATAAATAGTTCCATGATGCTGATACAATACTGAGAAACGAGGAACATTTTATATAGCTTTTATTAAGGTATTAAAAATGAAATAGAAAATTATTGGTGAAATATCTTCCATGTGTAGAAATATATCCTTGCATTATCACATGACAAAATACGATACTACATATCCCATCATGCAATGCAACACATGGATGTATACTCCTATAGGAGCTATATTGCCTAGAAGACAATGCTATATATTTCTGCTAGTTCAAGACTTTTCAAGGCACCATAGATAGGTAATTTTTCGCGCTGTTAAATTTTCGCTAAATTTCTTAATTTTTTGAGAAATTTCCGTGTGTTTAATTTTCGTGAATTATTTTATTCCACTAAAGTGGAAAAATGCATCCTATGATGGTGGCGCACGGGGAATATACCTTATTTTTTGCGGTTGTATTGTTCCAGTCGTTTCCGCTGTTTCTGTCGTTTCGACGGTTCTGCACATCAGACACAGCTTATTGAGAATTTCCAGCGAGACTTTTCATAATCTCTTTGCGAGCTTCCGTTTTCTCTCTGGCCATCAGTTAGTTTTTGACACCTCGTTGATGACAACTGAATTGTGTGCCTTGTGAGATGCAGCCCGTATTTAATATTTCATGGAATTGCATTTGTCAGTTTCCTCGAGGATGAGCTTGAAGTCTTCCACGGAGATGGCGTTGTCATGAAGCGTCTTAGATATGTGGTCAATTATTGTGCTGAGTTTTGTCTCGGCGAGCACACGAATTTTGTCATTCTTTTTGGCCTTCACGGAGAGCCGCCGGCTAATAAACATTTTCGGCCATGGAAACCATGGAAACCAGCCCGAAGCCCAAAGCTGTGATCTCAAGGGCAACTACAATGGGGTCGGCAATGATTGTTGGCAATATGCCACTCCATGCCACACCTGTGCCCACATACACAGCCATAAGTGGCGTGTCAACGCCATTAAACACGTTTACCGGGAGTAAGTACTTTTTGCAGAACGCACGCCGATGTTCAGCCTCATCCCTTAAGAAATTCTGAGCCTTGCAAAAAATTTTTCAGGTGAAAATTTAAAAGCTCCAGTACATATATACAATATATATACAAACATACATACATACAATACATACATACATACATACATACATACATACATACATACATACATACATACATACATACATACATACATACATACATACATACATACATACATACGTACGTACCTACGTTGTTTGTGCATGCGTTGATACTTACATATATGATAGCGAGAGTTACCGTCAAACCTATCATCTTTAAACATATAATTTCGATTGGAAACTAGAAAAAAATCGATAAAAATGTCAGCAATGATATAATGGACCAAATATATGTAAATTCAGATATCATTTCACAATAACCGGCATCGGCTCTTTCGAGTTATTTACTGAATATTTAAATAACACTAAAATAAGCATAAAATGTAACATAAATCATTAAAACCAGAACTTTCTTATATATCTAGTAAATGTAAATATAAAATGAAACTTTATTATTGATCGAAGATTTCTAATATAAAATTACTTGCTGGAATAAATGTTAGCTGCGAAGAGCTGTAATATAAAAATTTGAATGCATAAATGTAGTCTATCAAGTATGATGGCCTATAATATTTTATAGTTATGTCTCTAGGGTTAAAGCATTACCATGATCATATATAGAATGAGAAAGAGGGGAAGAAAGACAGATAATGTTTTGACTTGTTTCTGGGAAACCTCTGGATATGTCGTTGTACGGCACAAACTTTACTCAACACGCCCGGGTCGGTGTTTTGGTAAACTTCTATCAACCTGGAATATTCTTAACTGTATTATCTTGAATTAAGATGAGGGGCGTGTGAGAAGTCAGTCTATGTCAGATTATTACTAAATGAACCTTATAAACATCTTAAATTCGATAATATTGATTATAGGAGACAATATTTTTCGTTTTCATATCTACTGCAAGTGGTGATTCATCGTCAAAAGACAACTTGGTGTACCAATACGATAGTAATTTGTCCTCAATTAGGAGTGTTTGTGTTGCTGCTGCTTGTCTCACGCGGCAGTTTATGGAAGTCATACGTGGGAATAGCACCGTCCTGATCTAGGCTGCTTCAGTTATCCTCATGGTAGCTTATTTAGCATTTGTAGTTTTTCCATTGTGTCACGAGGCTCCAAATGCTTACACTTTGCGCAAGACGATCTCCACCCTATGGTTGAATAGGTTGGTTCAAAGCGCGTACGTGACAACTTTTATTTGTATTGTTCTTTTGAAACATTTGGAAACCCAGCTTGAGGCACTAAGGTGATACTCAATTTAATATGCAAAATATTTGTTAGACACGAGACTCGATCCAACAACAGTTGGTTTCGAATTACAATGCTTAAACTAACTCAGCAGTATAAATCAGTTTTAAAACAATCTAATTGCAATAATACATGAAGACTGGTTTCCTCTGTATGCCTGTGCACTCTATTGTCGACTATGCAGCAACTTCACTTTCTCAGCTATCAATAGTTGAAATGGCAGTAGAATATTGTCTGTCTGTTTGTGCTTCAGTATATCTCTGCAACTGACTTACTTTTATCAGCTAAGAATGTTTGTTCCGCCAATAATACTGTCATTGTCTGTTTAATCTGTATGTGAATAGCCTCTCCATGCTATGTATAAATTAACCAGAGTTATTGTTCTAAGGCCATTCTAGTGTTCTAGATAGTTAGTGGCCAATTTTCTCATATGGAGAGAGAGAGAGAGAGAGAGAGGTGAGACAGAGAGAGTTCTGTACATTAAATTTAAGTAATGTGATATCTAGCATTTGAATGAATCTGTTGTCTTCGAGTACAACAATTATAGCTTTTGTTCATCTCAGTTTAATGGAGTAATATTTTTTCAAATAGAACCATAATATATGTGGGGTTTTTCAGTAGTAAGGCATGTGTCCCAGAACTCATGTACATATATAATGGGTGGTGTACAGTATAGATGGCTAATAAAAGCGCGATAGAGCAGTAATTTGAATTTAAGATTGGATCATTGTTTATTTTTCCTTGTTGTGCGTCGGCGAAAGCCTAATCCCAAAAAGATCATATGGTTTAAATTTAAGTACTGTACACGTGCTGTTCTCGTGTTGGATACTGGTGCGTTGTTCATATTTTTATGCAGGAGAACGGAAAGCGCGTTCGTGATGTTCTCGGAAATGGTTAGGGAGAGGATACAAGGGTATTTGTTTATGCAGAACTTCAAAATGAATTTACAACCACAAGTATTTATGGCCTTTGTGCACGGGTGAACTTTGAATCACTTTTCAAACTTGGTTTTTGAACCAATATAATGCACCGATTACGACTGTATTTATTATATGTATTATTATTATATTTATTTTTATAATACTTATTATTAGTATTATTATTTTTTCAACATATTTAGTTTATTGCACTACTCAACAAAATATTAAAATACATGTATATGTTGTTTTCTTCCAAATGTATGTTCCACACAAGATTACTGTACTCTGCTCACTTTAATCCATGTAATAAATTAAATCGTCACTGACCCTTTAAATAAAATAACTGATCATGGTTTTGTGCACCATGTAAGGCACCAACGTTACTATTATCTGACAGTTTACATATGTCTGTGTAACAAGGGACTGACGCTTTGCTCAGCAAACTTGTATAATTGGGCATAGAAACAGCTGTTCACACATGGAAACAATATCTGGATTAACCAGTTGTTCAACTCGCCGAGATCAAAAGACAGCTTATGTGAGAGGTCTGTGATTAGTATGGAATGAAATGAAGCCAAATATGGCTATTATTAGTAACATATGCCCTTACAGACAAGATTTATATATTTAATAACCGCTGACCCTAATGAAAAGGAATCCAACTCGTCATTTTCTGGTGAAGTTTTAGATACTACAAAGATTTAAATTGCTTGTTTAAGTGGCAGTTGATTAAATATGTTATCCTATTCGTAATTACAAAACTGTAATCTAGGCTATCTTATCAGTTAAAATAAATTGCAATGTATAGTTTCTGCTGTGCTCCTTGAAAGTAAGATGGCCGAAATCCGCTGTTTAGTGACCAAGAATGGTACACAGCTCTTATATTATACTAGTTGTAAGTTTCAGTTAGAAAATGTTTAAGATGGCCCTTATGATACGAATTTGCTCTATCAATGTTTTACAAGCTTCTTGTTGTCTCTGAACTAATTTAACTTTCACCCTATGCCTGCTTTGTAGAAAATCTATAGCGTTTCAGTACACCTTGCTCCGATATTAATTGAAATTCAATCATGGATTCTTGTTTCTTTATTTCTTTCTTATAATGGTAGTGAAATCTTGTGATCATGCTACTAAGAAACAGCAACAAAGCAACATCCACTACTACGCGGGCTGCTACTACTTGTAATAGCACTGATCGCAACAACAATAACACCAACAACTTCAACAACAAGAATAATAATAATAATAACGACGACGACAACATCGCAAAAATTAAACAAAAAAACTTCTACTTCTCAGAATCGACATTAACAAATAATATTAGTAGTAGTAGCAGCAGTAATAATACTACTACTACTAATAATAGCAATAATAAGTGACTATAGCTAGAATTATGTACTTCTAAAATAGTATCCACCCGCTTCCCTGTCTCGACCTCACCCGAAGAGTTAACCTCTTGAGCAAGAATTGCCTCAAGGGCAAAAGTTAGTTGAGTGTGCGTATTTATATTTTATGCCCAATTCGTATATACACAAATATATGCTGAGCTATAGTCATTTTTTGTTCCAAATATATCTATAGAAAATAGTTCCTTGTTTTATCAATACAACAAATTCGAAATATTCATCTGAGTCACTCGAATCAAGCCATCCGTACATTTAGTACTGGTGTAAAATACGATTAGACCATCCCAACAATCATGTCGAATGCAGTCGGACCTATACAACATGGTATGGGGATTCTTGTAAAATGACCAAGTCCCTGCTGGTAACGATGTATTGTCTATTGATTTTTATGGACTGACGACTTCTGTTAAATATATTTTAACCTCTGTCAAATGGTCTATAAGGAAAGGTACATTTTCATTTTTTATTATGTATCTTGAACCATATATCTAGTAGCAAGTTATGTTTTTTGTACATTTCTTCCCAAGTTCATTGAACTCCATTTACATCTGTCAACGTCGCATAGCCCTATAAGGAATGAGCTATGAAGTACAACTCATTAACACGGGCAAAATATTACTGAGGAATGGTTTATTATATATTTAGTGAGACATATTTCTGAGCTGCTAAAATTAAACTTACAATGAAAATGATACTTGGAAATGGTGAGACAAATCGATTGTTAGTCAAGTGTTTTGTTTCCATTTTGGGACATTTTGTTTCCATTTTGACCTGGTAACATACATCATTAAATAAGCTTTTCTTTCTTTAAACTCAGAGAGAGAGAGAGAGAGAGATGTTTTGAAAAGTGTGGGATAAGGAACAAATAAATCATATTGAGCTTGTGTAAATCTTTAAGTTTGTATTTACATGACTAATTACATATATTGAGAAGTTGACAGAACTTGAAACCAAGCTTCTCTTCTTACGGAGTTTCAAAAACAAATCACAATGCGTTAAAGAAATTGTCCTTAATTGTCTTGTGGAGATTTGTACTGGAGGTGTTCTCTTCTGACAAGTAATTGTGCAATCATACACACATGAACAAAGACAATACACATCAATACAAGTAATACAAATACAAAATAGATTAAAGAGTTATATTTCGTCCCAAGCAAGAATGGATCCGGTGCCGCGTGTAGCGGAACCTAAATCCTAGATCATATGCACGAGATCTCAAACTCTCAAAATGATTGATGGAAATGACTCGAGATGCATGAGAACTTGCTCGTTAGTCAATCGGAATTTAACACTTATCTAAATGTAGAACATTACTGGATTTCTATTTAGAAATGCAATTGATATACAATAAATTATTGAAAATTGACACTTATATTCCGAACGATTTGACAAACAGAAAGGAAAGGGCCTATCTGTATCCCCGGATTATTTTATAACAATTCCCAGCGACGTTACTCTAGCATTTTTAGTAGATGAGCGTGGTATACAGTCCAGTATATATATAAATGCATAAGAACATACTTTCCGAGATTAGTGATTTAATTAGCTTAGTTTTGACGTACATAGATTTATACATCAAATATATATATCTAAATAAATAAATATATATATATATATATATATATATATATATATATATAGAGAGAGAGAGAGAGAGAGAGAGAGAGAGAGAGACAGAGAGAAAGAGATAGATAGATAGATAGATAGATAGATAGATAGATAGATAGATAGATATACACGCACACACAATTTCATATTGATAGGTAAATTGACCTGTGGTTTATGGTTAAATTTGTAAGGTATTATAAGTTACAGTTTTTTGTCTGCATTTACATAAGGATATGTTGAAACAACGACATTGTAGGTGGAGAATATTTAATATTCCATTTTTGACATGTTCGGTGATACATAGCAATGACGATATTTTATTACAAAGTTCTACCCATTGTCCGCTTACAAATATTGATACTGCATTTTCTCAAAATCTAAAGTGATTATTTGGTTATGTTATAAAATCATAGAACGACTCAAGCGGTATCCGATAGACATTACAAAATAAATAATCTTCAGAGATAGTGCTTTCCAATCTCCACCTACTCTCGTCGAGATAAGAATGAGGATATAATTAGAAGACGACATATGGCGTCATCAGCCACATACCTTGACAAGTGTTCAGTACAATTAAGTTGTATTTATAAAAGAAATACTGATAAGACTGTTACATTTATAAAAGAAGTACAATTAAGACAGTTACGGTTATGAATGAAATACAGTTAAGACAATTGCATTTATAAAAGGAATACATACAAGATAGTTACATTTATAAAAGAAGAACAAATAAGACATTCAAGTTTATAAAAGAAGTACAATTAAGACAGTTACGTTTTTGAAAGAAATATAATGAAACAGTTACATTAGTAAAAGACGATAATATTGTCGTATACGATACTCTTTTAAACTGAAAATATTAACGTGAAATGATATTTGTCAAGAAAATAACACCTGTCTCTCTACACAAGCACGTTGCAATCCACTCCCGGTTCAGCTGGATTTAAAGAACAAGTATGAAATACTAAGGATGCGTGCAACCGCTGCCGCTGCGCTAACAGTACAAACAAAAATCATCTTTTGAGGTGCGAGTGCTGATGGCCGAGTGGGTTGAAGGACTCACGGTACTAATTCAACTCCCATAGTAAACCTATGTAAACACCATGATATTAAAAATTCAATAACTTTAAATTCCTATATGCTCATGATCAAACCTATATTTATCAGTATAGACCCATCCTTGATGCAAGCTTCTGTGTTAAGAAAACCACATGAGCCGCTGAATATTTTGGATCTACATGTGCATGAAACTTGTATTATCCATTCTGCACCTAATGAAGCAGGTGCTACTGTTATTATTGACTGTTTCTAAGTCAAGTCTGTAAAAATACTAAAATTGCATCAATAGCATCTTGTTTCTATTTTTTTAGGTGCCGATAGGATAAGCTCTCAAAAGAATTTTTTAATAAAATTTTACTTTTCATTATTAACCAATTATGGACCACCAAACCCGTATATACTATATAGTATCTTCACCCATTTCTAGACTGGTTCACAGTTGTTCCATATAATTGGTACAGTGAGTCCTGAAGGGACTGGTCTCATCGGATATGTCAAAATCCTAAATTCGCGAGACTCAAGTTCATTCTGTGGTCACGAGCTTCTATACCATAATGAAAACTTGAGTGAAACTATCTGCATTCACATTGTCAACAACAAAAACAGCACTCCAAGAAAAGAGCAGTCACTAGAACAAAATTTGATTCTTATTGACATGCGTGATCTCAGTGACAATACAGGGTTAGATTCGTTAAGTAACACAGTGTAAAGTGAAGGCTAAGTACGTTCATGCTGATTAAAACCGAAATCTCCGACATAAAGTAAATCCAATAGGCACCGATAAAATGTCATGCTTTGTTTTCTTTTGAAATTCTCGGTTCGCGTATTTTTTGGGTAATCTATGAAATAAAGATAATACATTTCGTTGTTAGAGATATCGTTAAGAACGATGTTATGAAAAACGTTCTATAAGGATTGACAGCTTTAATTTGATAGATAAATCATAAAGTCAACCTGACCTTTTAACGGTGCTTACCAGACCAATAATCTACCAAGTAGATCTTCATTTTAAAATTCAGATTTGAATATTTTTTTTGTAAGACATGCATTTGAAATAAACGAGCAATGTGAACTGATTAAGCTTCAATGATGCCTGTGAGTACAAAATTAATTACACATAATAAAACGTTTTGCATAACAAAGTTAAACTGTCTTAATGAGCATTTAGCAGTCTAAAAAGTATTACTTTGCACAGGGTTCCCTAGCTTTATTTATTGGTCTGAAGGTAACACCTACACCTTCTTAACTGCGCATATTAAACATTAGACATTTTTCGTGGATAAGAATATGTAAATAAATTTATCAACTACCCACGATAACCTGCGAACTAAACCATGTCTTCCAGAAAAAATACATGTAGGAAAATGATAATTGAACTCACGTACAATGTGAAAATATCATCGAGGAATATTCATTTGTAAGCGAACGGTGAACTGTACAAAATATATATATATATATATATATATATATATATATATATAGAGAGAGAGAGAGAGAGAGAGAGAGAGAGAGAGATGGGAGGGGAGAGGGATTGTTGAGGAGGCAGAGAGCAGAAGAAGAAGATAGGGATAGAGAAATGTTGTTCTGGATGTTCGAATTCGCATTGTTCTTTTGTACATGAGAGGTTAACAGAAGAAAGGTTTTGGTGTAGCTGTTTTCCTCGTGTTTGAGGATGTAAAAAATGATCCGAATCGTTCGATAAGTTCAGACAACTTTTAAGAGGATCAGATGACACAGATATTTCAAGCATTCTCGAATTGGAAAATAAATCTGTGCGAGGCAGATGCAACATGGCTAAGAGTTTTCTGATTTTGGGAGCGACACCTACGTTTTAAAAGTTCTCTTTCTGCATCGTCACAAATATAAGGCCTTGCAGATGCTTCGATTCTAATGACACCAACCTTTACAGGGATAAATGAGTAAAGCTGCATAAATATATGGCTTGTAGAGTTCTCTGGATCCGGTGTACTTACCTACGTTTGACATAAATATAATCTAAGTTCTCTGAAGTAAGCCGATTCCCGTAGGCGGTGCCTTATACAGAAGAGATTCTCATGAGGCATTGCTAAGTGTTTGCTTTAAGGATATATTCAAATGTAATATTTCCTGTACTTTATATGGAGATAATTGCATGCTACAACTTTGACAAAAATAAACATGTCAACCAGATGTCACGTCAAAACAAACAATACCAAAGAGGTAAAGAATGTGGTAATGTTATGAAAACAAATTGAAATCATTATAAAGGAAGCGAAAGAAAACAATTAAGTCAAAAAAGAAGATTTAGAAAAATTACTTGTCAAAAAGAGCACTATATTTCAAACAAATTTAATTTCACAAAATAGTACTATAATAATATGCAAAATGTATATCTCAAGGAAACAAATGCCATAATCTGAAAGGGGATTTTGAGCGCTATATTTAATTTCACTTTCAGCTAGAAGAACAAAATGTAGAATGAAGATGCAAATATAAATATATGTATAATTTAGAAGATCTCCAATTCATTCATAGACAGATTATACGAATATAGATTTGAGAGGGAAAATAATTAGGATTAGTATTTTATTGTTACAATACAGACCCTTACTGGAAAAATATGAACGTATGAAACTGAAAATGCTGGATAAGGAAATTTCAACTTGATTTAGCAATATAAAGCAGAATTAAATATTCAATTCAGCAGTTAGAAAGCATTAAAAGATCGTTGAAGTAATAAGCACATAGTTTGGCCAGGAAATAAGCAACGATGCAAGTTGAACTTTTGCATTGATAGATTATCTAACATTGGATGGTGATATATATATATATATATATATATATATATATATATATATATATATAAATATATAAATATATATATATATATATATATAAATAACAGGAAGTTCATTCACTGCATTATCAGCATGAGTGAAATATCAAAATGCTTGTCTTAACGTTGCCATTTCAAATAACAAAAGCTTCTTTAATGCCGTAGAGTCACCATCAAGAGATTATCAGTACAGGCCATCAACACATCAACTTCACACATACGAACATTGGTTTCACATATGCCCGATAAAGTTAAAAGACGTTGATAATTTTTAAAATATGTATTTGACATATCTGTCAATGTCGTGGCCAAACTTGTAAAACCAGAGAGAGAGAGAGAGAGAGAGAGAGAGAGAGAGAGAGAGAGAGAGAGAGAGGGAGAGAGAGAGAGAGAGAGGGAGGGAGGGGGGCTGGAAATCATGTATCCGAACTGGAAAACTTGGATTCGTCTTCATTCAGAACTGCAGTACATAAGAAAGAGAAAATCATGGACATATAAGCTAATACAACCTTAGTAAATATAATACTTGATTTTCACAGAATGATCTGTGCATTGCCGCTGCTGGCCTTAACTTTCTGAATCTATCATTCATGATACCTTGTTCTATTTTGTCTGTCTTTACAGACGCTGGTAACCGCAAATCTTTGAAAGCCATGAAAATATTGTATTCATTCAAATTGAAAATCTCATCACGATTGTAAGAAATGGTTATGTCTATAACATGTCTTCTATTAAAATTGCTTAATGCTGGACCGGCAACGTCTTTTTTAATCTTTTACATCGAATAATACTAGGTACAATCATAACTTTAGGTCCCAGCGCAGATGTTTCCACTTGAAGTACTATTGAGGTTTGATACTACTTTGAGTATGCGTAATGCAATGATATGTTAGACTAAGATGCTTAACATTATGTGGTGCATATTCGTGTTTTTGTAGAGATATGTATTTACTGGATGTTGGCATTATTGCACTTTAGTTTTATCAATTCAATACACATTTAACGAGATGTTTAGCTGAAACAACACTGATGCCCATTACAATAGTAATAAATATATCCTCATAAGTACATAAGCTATAACTTTATGGAATGTTTGTAAAAATTATTAGATCTGAGTTGTCTTATTTTCTGTAAAATAGCATTAGACTGTGTAAAATAATAGACAAAAAAGGATTATCCAAATTATTCAGCATCCTCGTAACGAAAACTTGTTATTTAATTCCTTCGTTCCTGTAGCTGTTTGCCTTTGCTCTGATTTCTTTGTCCTGTACAGTTTTTTTTATTCCACTTGTTACGTGTTTTAATAGTGACTTCTTCTATCTGCATCAGATCGTTTAGGATAAACATATAAATACTTGGTTTTAATGCCATACCCATAGATATTACTCCACCAATCATAACCGGTGATGTTATCTCTTTGTATTTAATGGTAAAAGTTTAATAGTGCTTTTTAAGCAATCCGCCCTATAACTGCATAGCAGATACAGTAACATATTGAGCTGTATTAATATAACTGTGTGAAATATTGCCATGTTTAAATATTATGTCTGTGATTCTAATTATCTTTACTGGCGTTTGTTTTCTTTTGTCCACCAATGAAACCCACTGAATATAAAAATACTCGTTTACCTTTCGCAAATAATCAAGTGTAAATATTAATCATGCAATTGTGATAATGTTTAGACTAATGTTTCATTTGAAACAGTAGATGTAACAAATATTGAACCAGAGTCTGATTTCTTTAGTTGAATTAAGTTTCTGTCTAAGGTATTTATTTCTACTGATCCATGCTGGCAAATTTGGAAAGAGCATAGTTAAATACATTGATTTAAGGCATGAGGTATTTAAAAATGTCTAAATAGCATCCCGTTATTACTGAACATTACTCTAATGTAAAGCTCCACCTTATCTTCCTCACATCCGATCAGGAGAATTTGTTCCGTCTCATCTGGTATGAAGCAATATCCTTCCCATCATTGGTTTAATTTTATCATCCAACACCTTTTTGTATTATTGATTCTATCTTATAACTCATTAAGTTTAGTAACAAATGAAATACAATTTTTTCCCATTTTTGTGTTCAATTGAATTTTGAATTCCTGTAGGATTTCTACTATTTATGATTTAACTGTATCAATTCGCCCACTAAACGAAAGAGTATTTCATCTACTTCATTTTTGAATCCATCTGTTTACGTTGTAAACATTTATTCCCTATAATTAATATCTGTTATTGTTCGTTTCACCTTTTTACCAAATTAGTCAATACTAACTTGCAAAAAATCTATAATATTCATCAATTTTCATATAACACATTCTTTGGGATCTGTGTCAGATTGTTTTATTCCAACAATAAGTTCACGTTTAAAAGTTTGTAAGGTCTGATCTTTTAATATTTTGATTGTTTTGCTTAAAACAGTTATAAACCTCAAGGCGTGTCCAGAGTTTTGATTATACTTTTATTCATACTTATTTTGTTCTGTTTTCTTCTTTCTTTCTGATTATTTTTGTTATATCAGTCTTATTTTGCAACAGTGAGAATGTATTGGTGTTATCAGTTATCTTATCTTACAGTTTCATTACAGTATCTTTAAAAACATTAACTGATTCTCAATCTCTTGATCATTCTTTTTTTTTGGAGTTCATTATTTAAGTCTTTCTGTAACTGTTCTAATTGTGATTGTAAATTATCATTGTTTTTTTGAGATTCGTTTATTTGCGTCATGTCATTCTCTAATGCACACATCCCTGGGTTCCTTTGAGTTTTTCTTTTGTTCAATTGAATGTTAGGTATTGTATCTGCTTTTTTTCTTGCTTACTTTCTCACAGTTGCCAAGACATTTTTAAAACATTAAACATCGTATTACATCTCTGCTTAAATAAATCAGGTGCATGTAAGAGCTTTTTCTTGTTGTCGTCAATTTTTTCCTTTGCTCTTTAATTTTTGTAGCTCCTTCATTACCCCTCAAGAGAAGTTTGTTGTCTACTTTTCTACTTTTACTTTAAGACATTTATAAGTATAAGTCTAATACCTTACGTATTAGAGAATCAGCAAGCTTTTGTACAAACTGTTTATTGATTGTCTAGTTTCCATGCTTACTGGTGGAGTAAATGAATCCACAGAGGTTCCGTAATTACCGCCAATTGCCATATTCATCACATATTATGAAATAGTAAAGAGCCATTGAATAAACTACTCGATTGAAAGCAAAAACTAATGTGTTTATGTATGTTTACTGTCTGCTTGTGTGTATGTCTTTCCTTTTCGCTCTTTAGTTTTCAAGCCATTTAATTTGAAGAAAAAAAGTTTGGTATACTTACAAATCATCACGAGAAGGTGTGTCGCGTACCTCATAAGGGGTTTTATCTTCAAGACCAAGGTCACGGCTCAATATTTTACGATTTGCGTCACAAATTCGTTTCTGATCTACCTATAGAGCTGTTTGAGATTAAGGGATGAATCATTTCAAATTTACACACCATTAGTCCTCTCGGTTACCACATTGAGGGTTCTACTTTGTAAGATCAAATCATGACTCAATATTTTGAGCTTGCCATGAAACTACCATTCTTCTCCATAACATTAGACCTGTTTGAGAGTACAGGATAAAACTGGATACAGTTCGACATCAACATTCGAGGATGTGTTGCCGAACACATTGGGGATCACATCTTTAAAGTCAAGGTTATAATTTAATATTTTTAGTACTCCATCACAGTTTCTTTTCCGCTCTATAACTTTGCAGCCCGTTCAGCTTTAATGATGAAACTTGGTATAGGTATACATTGTGATTAGAATGTGTATCATGAACCACATTGGTGATCGTATCTTCTAGGTCATTGTCATGGGTGTATATGTTAAGTTTTCCGTCACACTTTAATTTCTTCTCTTTAGTTACGATTATTTTGAGATTGAAAGATAAACTTGGTATACTTATACATCTTTATTAGCAAGCGTATTGCATACCACATTAGTCGTCGTATCTTCAATTCCAAGGTCATGTGTCAGTATTTTAATTGTTCCTACATTCGTTCCTTTCTAACATTAGAACCATTTGAGACTAAAGGATGAAACTTGGTATATCTTTCATGTATCATACTGGGGGGTGGGGGGATATAGTCAATTCAATGTGTATATGCCAATATTTTACGTTTCAGTAGCATTTATCCTTACCTTCTGTAAATGTTTAGATTTTAAATATAAATTAATGAAGTTTCATGGTTGGTTTTGTTTCTGCTTTTCTTTGAGGTTCAGGAATGAAACACTGTTCACTTACATTTCTCTATCTTTTGAAATCCGATGTATCACAGTCAAGGGTTTATCTTCAATGCCAAGGCCACTGATTAATTGTTTCCTCGCCCTTATGCTATTTATAAATGAAAATAATAATAATAAAGAACAACTACGACAAAAGCGATCATTTTGTACCTTCCATTTGTTTCCCTTTGCTTACCCAGTCATTGAAAATAGTAGGGCGTGCCAGATTAAAGTAGGATATGGTGCTCTGTATTATGGTGTGTTAAAGAGTTCGAAATAAAAAATAAAAAATAATTGGCTCAGTTTTCATTCATATTCCATAACGTTTCAATTTATGTTCGAAATTTCTGATTCCTGTGCGATAAGTTGTGTTACAAGCGACATTTGAATCGGTAATACCAATCAAATGCAGGCAGGCGATGGGAGCCAATCTGGTCCCATCCTGTCACTTTCTAGTCAACAGCCCGCTTGGCGTTAGTTTCATTAAATATCTTAGGTGTATCATCAACCTCAAAATATGGAATCAAGCAATCCGTTCGGTTGAAATTAAAATTGATGCAATCAGATTGCTTATTCTTGACTTGAGGCGGAGGGTTAATTTTTGATGTCAATTGATACCTGAACCAGGTTAATAAGTGACTTTGTACATTTCGACTGTCGATCGCTTGTTGAAGAAATACCCCATTGCCTTGGTATACGGTACTCATCGTTTTGCCCTCCATTCAAATTGTAGCAAGAGCAATGAATTTATAACGCGATTTATTACAGAAAATGTGTAACATATTATCAAATAAATAAGTCCACACGACCAACACGACAAAAACATCACTTTCGCCGAAGGGTAAAGGATAAGGATCAAGTACGTCACACACACACCCTGTTTATATTGTTATTTTAACCCGGTCGCCAGACTAGACTGTAACGGCAAGGTCTGCTTGCCTATTTTATCATTTTGAATGAGCAAGCTTATTACCTGGCCCTGGGGTTTTACGCAAACTATCACGACATCATACACGTGGTTTCTAAAAACGAACAGCTTCTTTTAAATTACCCGCAGAGTTTCTTTTTCTTTTAATTTCTCCCGTAACCTTACTGGTTGTAGGGGCGCAACTGATGACTTTGCGACAATCTCTCTCCATTTCGCCCTGTTCTCCACTGCTCTTTGGGACTTTGCAAAGTCCATGCCTGTCCACTCTTTGATATTGTCTTCCCATCTCCTCTTCTGTCAGAGAGTTTACCAAACAGATAATATGAATTACCCATAATGTAAATCATCGCATACTCATATTTAAGTCATAGTGTAGACAATTTAAAAGGATAAATAGGAACAACAAACACATAGTAAATTAATTTTGAACTGAAATGATAACACTTAAAATGTTGTCGAGCAAATCGCTAATTTTTGACCGAGGAATGTTTTTTTGTATTTCGCGCGAGTCAAGACTTGTAATGCACCAATGGAACGGCAAAATATAAACCAGCTTTTCCGTGACGTTATCGATATGACGTCAAATGAACAGAAGCACAGCTTTCCTTGGCGCGTCAACTATGTCTTTCTTTCTGTCTGTCTTTTTTTTCTCTCTCTCTGTATATATCCAGATTTTATGTGACCGCTTTCCTTGGCGGTTCAGCTATGTCTGTCTGTCCGTCTGTTTCTCTCTCCTTCTCTCTCTCTCTCTCTCTCTCTCTTTCTCTCTCTCTCTCTCTCTCTCTCTGTATATATATATATATATATATATATATATATATATATATATATATATATATATATATATATATAAAACATTTACCTACTCGGAGTCTAATAAAGCAAGACTGTTATAAAAGAGGTATTATCGTTCAAACAATTAACTTTTTCACCTTCGAGTAATTTTGTTTACATTAACCCGCAGGTTACCTCTTGTAACGATGGTCATGTCTGTAGTTTTTGTCTACCTGCATACAATTTCTGGGGGGGCAGCCTAACTCATGCTACATTAACGTTGAATGTCATTCAGCAAATCATTCTATAATTATTGACGCAATTCTTTTCCAAGCACAAAGTTCAAAGTGTCTCGAATAATCCATATATATAGGTATATATATATATATATCTATATATATATATATATATATATATATATAAATATATATATATATATATAAATCACGTTTCTATTCTCGTCTGATTTCGCAGTTGAGAGTTCAGATGAATTATTACATTTCGTTTTGGCACGATTCTGGTAATGTAGAGTGAAAGCAAGGAATTAACTTGTATTTGCAAATCTGAAGAATTTCGAGCTGAAAGAATTATTTAGAAAACAGAATATCTGAGACCAAAACGCTTTAGTTGGAAATAATATCTAAATAAAAAAACAGGTTAATAAATTGTTATCAAAATTGTTGTCCCTTACGTTTTACCTGTTGTTTAAAAATTGTTTTAGCACAATGTCTCTAAAACATTATTTTATTGTTTGAATCATACACCTCTTTATTATCAATAAGTACACCGTATCTTCTTTAAAGTGGTTTGTGTGTGTAATTGTTGAAGTTCTCCTTTTATTGTATCTCTACACTTTGTTTTCGCCGTGGAATTATTAAATTGTCACCCTCAGACATGCTTGCATTATTATCTACTCGCATGTGATATATATATATATATATATATATATATATATATATATATATATATATATATATATATATATATATATAGATATAGATATATTAATTCCCGCATTGATCTTCATTATGTACACTTTTAAGATTATTTTTATGGCATAAAATGATGACTATTATCATTAACTGAATGCCTGAAGACTGGCAAAAGCTCATGTGTCAATTTGTGATGTTTCATGTGATTAAGTCCAATAACCAGTCTAAATAAATTACAGCAGAACTAAGAAATTAATCGGAATTTTTTGCATGCAAAGTGGTAGCTTCCTGAACAGATTTTTTTACGTATTCTAAATTAATTCCTTATATGTTTGAACTCGAAAACCCACTGTATAGATTTTGTTACAAAGTACATTTATCCTAGCTCAAAATTTTGATAACGATAAAAACCATTGTCTTTTCTCATCCACCTTGAAAATTAAACTCTGTGTTGATTTCTATCTTCGACTAGTTAAATAATACCCTGAAATAAACTTTTGGGAAAAGTAAAAAAAAAAAGAAATAATATTATAAAGAAATAAAAGAGCTGAAATATCTCTTGAGCTCTTTGGAAGGCTTTTATTTACATTCATTCTAATCAAGGTCAATATTAAATAATACTTTGAACTCAGTTCATTTATAATTGTATCGTAAATGTCGATCCTAAGAATAACCAATCAGAAAACGACATTTGTTGATTTGACTAGTCTAATTACTCGGATTTCAGCTTTATTCTATTAGAAAGCTGAAATAGCACAGCTTGATGTTTTTGAGTTTTTCCAGTTACATAAGTTGTAAGTTAAAATTCAAATAAATCGCAAGGCACTAAAATTGGAAAAGGAAACAGAGTGTAAATGATATCGTCTGAGTAAACCAAATGCTTTCATTGAGCGGAAACATGGCACATGCACATATGTTAATGTTACAAATTTAGTTTTCAATATGAAAGCTACATTTATTCGGTTAGTAGTATAATTAAAAGTCTTATTTGGATTCATCAGCTACTATCGAAAGAACTAATTTACAGATACTTTTGATTAAAATGAAAGACATATGAATAGAGTACATCGACGTTAAGGTCAATGATGTAAACATCAATCACTCGTATAATCCACATTTCTCAGTCCGACATAAAGCTTTTCCTTTTTTTTATTTTCTTTCTTTTTTCTTTTCGTTAATATGGCAAACTTGATACAACCTTAATTCTGAAAAGTTTGACCCGCAACAATGAGTTGTCGAAATTGAAAGATTACAGGGCATTTAGCTGCCTATCAGTAAACTGATGTACAAAGAAACATGCAAAAATAAGACATTTCAGAACGGATTGTTGACAATAAAATCAACGATCCATGATTGTATCCAACAATAAATAGGACAGAAGAGCAGTAAACATTTTGAGATTGGTGCTGTTGTTGTTTCTATTGCTCTAACTTTGACACATACTTTGAATCAAAATAAGAGCAATTTCTAAGCAGAAGTTTATTTCATACCTTAGTGGAAAAATGGTGAAAATATCTTTTACAAACTTTCAATTCGATGACACTTTTTTATGTACAATGTAACACTAATTCAAACATTCGAATCAACCTACTATTGAATTTTATTGCTTTTACAAAAACGCGAGCATCCACGTTCTCTTTCCAGGCAACGAAGGCTACAATCAAGAGGAATATGATGAATGGGAGTTAATTATTAGAGCTGATTTCGCTGTTATGGACCAAAACAAAGACGATTTTATTGATACAGAGGATTTCAGGTGTGTACATGTCTCATTAGCTTGTCTGCAGAAACATGAATTTAATCTATGGTATACCTCCGGTGTTATAAATATTGTCTTTGTCATGATTTCATTATGTCCATTCGGATTGAGGGAAGTGCTTGTCTCGGCCCGGCTTAGGCAAACCAATATAGCCTATCAATTGAAATATAAATGGATACGCCAGTCTTGGCATTGAGATACGTAAGTTTAAATTATAAATCTACAATAATGTCAAGAATTGAATTTTATTCACCGAGGACTTAGCAATATTGTGCTTTTATTTAGTCAGATCAAGATAAGGATACAGGTCGCGAAGGATCGCAGGGAAAAGTACCTTCCATGATCAGCGACAGTTCGACAATGTTTTTTGCATGTGTCCAAAACTAGCTAAAATAAAGCAAATGCAATAAGAATCAGCTACTATTGCAGAGGCCGCCTATGTACTGCTCCTGCTCACTTCAATAAAATTCCCTTTAAGAACCAGTATGTTCCTATCTAATACTCGCCTAAAGCAGCGAACAATATACAGCGCAGACAGGCATAATCTTGAGTATATTTTACATAGGCACGTATGACTTTGTGATACGTCGTTGTGACAGGATGAATCCGGGTTGGGATTGGATTAGTGAAGACAAAGAAAGCACTTGCGTTAATGAGATGTTTATTTATAAGCGCAATTTAAAGATGAATGAATCTGACAACATTATAAAAAGAGATATAAGGAAAATGATATAGTTCCTAATATGGAACTATCAACAACAAGTAACTCAACGAGAAAAATCAAAGATGAATTAACGAATGGAATTTAAACTAACGTGTATAACGTCCTATCACCAATCAACAAATAGAAGTATATGATCTACACCCTAATACAGACAGGGTCTTATTAAGCACCAAGGGTGACCAAAGCATGTGATTTATATACGACTACGAATAATGCATCATTAACAATTTATCCACAAGAAGGAAGCATGTATTATGCACTTATCAATTCATCAATCTATCAACTCATCAATTTACCGCTCATTTAGTGATATTGAAATATGTATGCATGAATGTATGAATCTATCACTCATATAGCGATATTGAATGTGAATGCATGAAATTGTGTTCAGAACGCAATAATGACATAACAATGAAAACATGGAACATATATATATATATATATATATATATATATATATATATATATATATATATATATATATATATATATATCGTGGCGTCCAGTTGACGACCAGAATGTATTTCCGGTTCCAACCGCTCTAGTTAATGGTCAAGGAGCAACCACGCATGGTCCTCCCCTGCCAGTCTGTTGAAGGATCCCTCACGAGCCTTCTCATTCAACACAGACCCGATGGTCGCGAATCCTCGATTCCTCACATCGGGAACACCAGTACTCTCTTCGGAGCCAACATCTCCAGACACAGCGTACACGTCACCAGGAACTCCACAGAGTTCTACGACTCCACATCACCAAACCATACACAAAAGCAGCTGTACAGCTGAAGATTGCTCCCGTAAAGTGGTAAGCTTCCTGACAAGACTCGTCGTATTGTAATTTGTACATAGAGAATTTGCTCTGTAAGTACCCTAGCTGTGATGAGTATGCGCAGCTAGGTACTTGTGTTTTCACTGCAGGCAATTTGCACATGCAGCATGGGTTGAATTGCGCTCTGTATTTCTAAATAACTAGATCCGAAAAAAATAAACCACCCTCGGGTAACTCTGTACGCGGCAACGAAACCCTAGTACATTTTCGATCAGATATACATATTGATATAAATCATACACAATTCCGTGACAGTCGTGGACTTTGTAATCGCGCTTTCTCTCTGAAATACTCTGTAGTGAGCAGGTGAGTGGTTGCAGTTACCTGGATCTGTCAATTTTATGTTTAACAAAGGTGGTTACACTCAATATGAAAAGATCATATATGGTAATGGCGTATACTTGTTATTCTCATTTTGTACTCATCGCCTTATAGGCAACTTTGCTTTTGTTTTATTGAGTTTTAGCTAGGCCCAAACATTAGGTATCAAAGTTGTTTTCCTTATATCAGAATTAGACATTGAATTACGCTCTACTCACACAGACATATTTATTAGAATTGCTGTTGTCTTAGTAGACGATGACAGTGTATGGTTACTTTTGCCGTCGTATTCGATAACGTTGTTTGATTTATCATAGTTATCAATAGCTGTAGTTACTCAGTTAAACATTCACATATATCCAATCACCTATGTTATGCATATTTTACTTACTTGGACTTTAGATTGTCACTTCATCTGCTGATTCTTATGGAACTCGATGTAGACACCATGCTTCAAGCTAACGAATTAAAATTTTATCAATAATTGCTTTTATGTGTCTGATTATGTATCTAATAGTTACCATTTTCTGAAGGTCTGCTTATGTACCTAATAGTTGCTATTTTCCAAAGGTCTGCTTATATACCTAATATTTGCCATTTTCTAAACGTCTTCTTATGTACATACTAGTTGCCATTTTCGAAAGGTCTTGAACATTAGGAATTTGAGCAAAATGTATTGTTGATACTTGCTAGCAAAGAGGTTTAGCATTTGCATTGATTTCAATTTAGGCCTTTGAAAACTTTCCATACATCTGTAAATATCGTATTTAAGCATTAAAGTCAAACCTGCCTACATAGAGTATATATTCAAGCAATACGACGTTAATGGAGATGGGAAAATTAATTATGAAGGTAAGTTATTAATAGCTACATATTACTACTACTACTACTGCTCTACTACTACTACTAATAATAATAATTTTGCTTGGGATAATGGTATTCTTTTGTGTGAAACCCTAATTGTAATAGCTTTTTCTCTTCCATTCACCTATCACACAATCTAATGAATGATAGCAAGACCCGCCAAATTGCATTAACTCATGTTTTCCTATAAAATACGGAGATTGGTGGCACTAAAAATAAATCATTCACTCAATAAATGTGCATACTGAAGTGATTGACTTAGTGTTATAATGGTTCTTTACTTGTTTTTATTTTTCAAAAGGTTTGCAAATTACATGTGCATTATCAGCGAATTGCCTCAAAATACAAAAATGTTGTGTCCTTGTACGTCTTCTCTTAAAACATATAGATATCAATAAATCCTTGAAAGTTATCTGTTCTTCATGAGTATATCATGAATGACAAAGAACTAAACAAAAATGAATAGCACTTAACAAAGAAAGAAAACTACAAGGATCCATATCATTGAGTTCAGTTCACCTGACATCATTCATGTAGAGGATATCTTCGTTAGCCAAGAGTCGTCTATCCACTTCGTTCCACATGAACACATGTCATTTATAGCTAGCCAAATCAGTATCTGATAACATGCAGCTGAAAGAAAAAGAGCCAATCAGATAGCTCATTATATTTACCTAGTAAGATAGCTGGGAACAACCGTAGAATGTTTTGTAGACATCGACTCATACACGTTTTTCATTCTAGTCAATGTATATGTATATGAACACCATCAAAGGCAATATACTGAAAATCTATCAGACCAAATAATAATCTCTCTAAATGGTCAATTGATTTTACTTGCTATAGATAGCAACTCCTCAATCACAAGAGGGTACTTGCTCAAATCATTGCTTTGGCTAACCATACATGCGGAGGGTCGATGTGGAACTAAGTGGATCGAAGACTGTTAGGTAGGAAAGACAGGAGAGGGATGCTGCAGTTTATTTATGCAAGGGATAGTACTTGAAATGTTTCTATAAGAGGAAATTATATATTTGTAATACATTATTCCCTCTTTGTATTTGTCGTAACTCTATGTTTATATTAAAATGACTAGCGTAACCTGAAAACCTTACTCATACGTTATAATGCGACACGAGTTGAAAAAGAAAGATTGTGTTTTGTTCTGGTTTACTTCACGACGAATCATTATCGTTAATTACATATGTGGCTTTTACAGCCATATAGAAAACAAGCCGCAGAATAATTACAACAGTCCACTCAGCTCAGCATAGCGAATGATATTGCCGTCTGTAGCTCAGTGAATTTTAAATAAAATAAAATTGCCTAACTCGTTTCGCACACATTCAACATTTAGAGCAACACAACTCATTCGATACATGCTGAAAAAAGAGTGGTCTGTGTACATGTGATCCGCCATGTTGGTCATGAAGTTATGGATGAATACATTTTGACACATGACTGAAGGTTATATAAACCGTTGCGTTCCACACTTTAACAAATATGGTCTACTTCATCTAGTTTTCATTAAACTGTTTCAAACTTCTACTCAGCATCTCTTGATGGTATGATTTGTCTAATGAAAAGAAGATGTTTGTTTATTTGTAGCACGCGACGGCTCGCATAACTGCTCAGTCCTGTGTGAACATTTGGATTCTCCCTTAACTCCAGGACCAGCATGACGGATTACATGTACTCAGACCACACAATTTCAGCATGTACGGAATTGGTAGTGTTGCGCTGTATTTTGATACAAAAGGTGTTGAAATAATTCGTGCGCGAAATGAATTTGCTAATTTTGGCTACATTACGAGACATTTATGTGAAAATTCACGGAGCTACAGACGGGAATATTATTCGCAATTCTAAAGAGACTGTAGTAGTTTTTTTTTTTTAAACGAAGTTTGTGCATTATCCTCTTCTTGTAATTTATTCTCTTTACTATATCGCTCAGAACTTTCTCGACTGAATACGAAATAGAAGGGTTAAAGAATTTTTTCTGCTAATATTTATGAACTGTGAAATGTTAATTATAATCTGTATTTCAGAGTATATAGAAGGATGGCTTGGTTATCGTGATTCTAGATGGCTTGCGTCTGACGTATTTAAATGTTGGACTAGTGCGGGATTACAAAACCCGTACTAGACAGGAAGTGAAGAGCGTGTGCATTTCGAAGATTATTCATATAGCTATCTTTCACGAAGAATATTTTACAAAAAATATACACAAAATCAATTTTTTTTTCAGGCAAAGATTTAATAGAGTAATCACTGATTAAACTTATAAATGACAAGGCCTCTATTTACGTGTTTTACCCCCCCGCCCACTCCGCATCTCCTCCCCCCAAAAAGCTCGGTTTTTGAAAAAATTAAATTTCGAGTAAGCAAGATTTTTTCATATATTTTGCACATGTCTGAATTGTATATTATGAATTATTCAGAATTGCTTAAAAATCCCCCAAATCTGAAACTGCTGACATAATTTCAGCTTACAGGATGAATTTAAAAAGACACTGTACATTGTGTAATTTTATATGAGATTTGTACGACCTTAAAGCAATATTTACCCTAGAGCGCAATGAAATACCTCGTCTCACAAAACGCTATCAATATAAAGAGAAATCATCTAGGTACTCGACTGCAATATATATATATATATATATATATATATATATATATATATATATATATATATATATATATATATATATAAATTGTTTTTGAACGTATTTCAAAGTGCGATTGTCATAATTATAATTCTTTGTGGTCATCTGAAAATTGCACTTGGGTAAACTTCGTTTTAAGATTAATTTATTATAGTGATATAAATCAAAGGAAAATATTATTATTTTTAATTGCCTTTTTAGTCTTTGAGATTGAAGTTGAGTTGTTTTTCCTTTTTGCAGATAAACAGAACACATATGGTTTTCAGTATAATACATTTTTTTTTTAAAATGTGGAGAAAAAGAAATTGAAATATCAACAATTGTTTTTCCGTTTGCTAATACAATATGTGTAGCCTAATACAAGGTCTACATGTGAATTCATGGTCAAGTACAGCTATAAATAGGAGAAACACGTCAGTTTATGCGTTCATAAAGGCAAAGAGCTCTCGATTACGCTTTCCCGTCGAGGTGTACCTTTTCCTTTTTAAATTAAATTTTTGTATGATATTTGAGCTTGAAAAAACGTTTTCATAGGCACCGCCAACCACCGTGATCCCGACAACGCTGCATTTTTATAACATGTATAATATAAAATATATAAAGAATAATAAGCTGGTGATCAACCAATCATTATAATTAGGAGAGATTTTTCTTTGCAAAGTATGTATGTATGTATGTATGTATGTATGTATGTATGTATGTATGTATGTATGTATGTATGTATGTATGTATGTATGTATATATGTATGTATGTATGTATGTATGTATTTATGTATGTATGAACGTATGTGTGTAAAGAATTGAATAGCATAAAGCACAATCATGCATATACAATGCCCAGACAATTTAGGTATCACGAGAAAGGAACACAAAACAGAGAGAATTCCAAGAAAATGGGTAAAATCCTTAGAATACAGAGTCCAATCTTTTGAAATAAACCGCATTCTTTTAAAAGGTTCAGAACTTTCAGAGCTGGAAAAACATCACAGGAAGCACCCCAGGGCACATAAATTCCCTCCTTCATTGGCATCATGCATCATTTGGGAGGGTGCATTAAGGCATATTCTGTATTCCCAATCCCAGATGAGTTAATAATAATAATAATAATAATAATAATAATAATAATAATATTAATAATAATATTAATAATAACTAATAATAATACTAATAAATTTTTAAGAGCTGAAATCGACAAATTATGGTGTGTAATTGAGTTCTTTGGGATGAAGTTCATATAGAAGTATACTATTTTGGAGTAAAATTTAACAAAGAGTGACACATGACAAAGAATAAAGTACAACTAGTCAGGATGTACTGTCAAAGAAGAGAGGGCGTGGGGTACGGTCAGCTTGTTTTTTACTGTGTCAATTTTTGTTAACTGACCACAAATCGGGGAAAATTAATTGCAGTGAAGCAAAGAAGATTTAGTGTTACATAATCTCCTGATAAATCATGTTTATTTGCAAAATCGTCCAAATTAAACATAAACTTAGATCTCCACAAAATTTGAATGACGCAGAATCAGTATCAACATTAAATATAGATTGTGTGTTCAGTGAAAAACATAATACAAAAAGATGTAATCATGGAGTATTTTAGAAAAGTTGTGACTTAAATTTTAAAAAGATACTTTTTATTTTGATGAAAATGCGCAAGCATTTAGTTCACTTAATCTATTCTCATATGTGTTTAACAATCAGCTTATTATATGCTCATTTGTTTGTTCTCTCTTAATGCAACTTTGTCTGAACTGTTCAGTTTTTGCTTATTATATACTCAATTTTGTCTCCATTAACTTTACATTGTCGGAATCGAGTAGTATTTCTTCATACCGCACGGCTTCATACTGAAGGACACGTGTGTATAAAATTAATTCTTATTTTCAATGTTGCAATTTTAAATCAACCCCCTAGCGAGTCAGTGATGACATCGGAATATTTCGGCATAATGAGCTTTACTGTTGGCTACAGGCGTTGTGTAAGATAAATATCCCTTTTCTCCATGCGTGGTATGTGGATACAAAACAGGTTCATCCTAAAATTGTTGTGTAGTTCTTCATTTTTACATTATCGGACTTTGCTTTAACTTGGCACCATATTCCCACCGGATCTCAATAGGAGGCATCTATCATGAAAGATAAATACCTCTTTCCTTCTTGGTTATGATATTGAGACACAAAGGGGTTCATATTTAGAATCACTCCCAGAAACAAAATCAGTATATAATAAATACCTTACTTCGTTTAAATGGGAACAGTGGCGGCGCGAGGGTTCGAGGCGACGGGGGCAATGTTCTTTAGTGGCGCCTATACTTTGCCACAGAGAACAATTTTTATGTCAATTGCCAGCCTCCATCCCCACCCCTTCCCCATCTGCGCCCCGGCTACAGCTGCAAAGAAAAGCTCCCGATGGCATTCCCACTCACCTGGCGCGCCGTGGGCAATTGCCCCCTCCCAACCGCCTCACTCCACCACTGAATGGGGGACTATTAACTCTTTTTTTCTTAAACGATACTGTACCCCTAACATCATGAAGCATCGTTTCAACAATAGTGCATATCTTCCCATATACAATGTAGTAACCTATACATACCCTTGCATATTTAAGTTGAATTAATCAGATTTTAAGATTATTTTCCATTAAACTAGTCACATAAATCTGTTAACGATGACAATGATTATTTTCCACATGTAAATAAATTATGTATATTTGTGTACCTAAAAATGCATTATGGAACATGTCAGTGTATATAAGGTACTACATTAATTGGATTAATTTATATGTGAACTAGTTTCTTATTTGGTTTTCAATCATAAATGGTAATAGTTATGTATTCGAGTGTACTGTATTACCTTAAGTTCAAGGTCAAGGTGAATTCATAACTTTATGTGTTGCATACGTGTTAATAGTCTGCAAAGTGAATTCCTGCAATTGCTTCTGCAACTAGCATATACCTTTGAGATCGTGTCTCATTTAACCTCTGTGTCTTCATATTCATGAAATGTATTTGAAAATTCTAATAAAAGTTCTATCGGTCGAATCCTCTATAGAGGAAAGCTTTGTTGACTATGAACTTATTTTCATTGCACAAAGCAACAAACACATAGTGGTGCAACAACCTGTTAGCTATAGAATAAAGTAAAATGAACTTATAATCACCCGGATGTGCTAGATTATAACTTTCATTACATACATATCCTAAAGTAGCACTAAACAGTTTTCAGCTAAGGCCGTGGTCGAATATGAACCTTGTCAACTTTGAAGCCTCCCGCTGTCAAAAAAACAACAACAAAAAACCCCAAATTCCACAGCGATAAACATGCATATATTTCCAAACTTGCCAAAGAATTGAGAACCGAATCAGCGGAAAGAGTGACATGGCAAAACTGATTCTTCTACAATTACATCCTTGACACTTAGATCAACGCCCTCCAGCAACGTATACATATTTATAAAATCCACGATTGTCAACAAAATAAAAAACCTATACTAAACAAAATAGGAGATATTTCATATAAAATGCGCTAGCAATTGCGTCCCATATATTACTTTAACAAAAAGGAAAGTGGACCATGAAAAGACTGATTTCCGACAAAATTATTCTCATTTAAAAAAAAATCCAAATACTGATGAAAACAGACCTAAGATAAAGTGGAAAGCCGCTTAGGCACGTAATCTCGAATCTGGCTAACACAAAGTATTTCTGGACTAGTATCGCTCCATTGTGCACACAAGACGAAGTCATGAATTCTTGGCACCATTGTAAATAACGAGGGAGAAAGCTAGAGACTAAGTATGGATATCTATTTAATAAAAAATGTACCCCATGGCCACTAATAAGAAATTGTTTAGTACTATCTATGCAAAAGAAAATCCATAAGTATACCATACGGGCAACATGAAATGTTATTTCCGGTAAGTGAAAACATTCGGTTGACTCGAAACTAATACAGAGTCTTATTCAACTCAGTAAATCTGAACAATATGAACTAAAGCTCCTAAAATCAGACAAATGAATGTAATATTGCCTTTCAAGGAACAAATTTCTCCCAAAATGAAAGTACCATTTTTTCAAAATTCAATTTGTCATTAAAGTTGGTGGAACTGCAGGAATAATACCGAGTAAACCTCTTCGAATGAACTAATATCAACTTCTGATTGGTTCATGCCAGGAAGGTCAACTTCTGATTGGCTCATGCCAGGATGGCTAACTTCCAATCGATTGATGCCAGGGATGACGTCTAGGATACAATGATGGATTCCTTGGAGAGAGATAAGTCGGATATTATTTATTATTCGCTATGGAGAAATATGGAGGACAGATATTATTTACTACGGCGCACAAATCATTCTGACGTACTAAAAAATTGCTTTAAATAAATCGAACATCCACTTTTTCTATCGATACTATAGAGGGTATGCATTTGTGTTTTCCAAACTCAAAAATTAATGCCACGTAAAGTAATAAATTCCATATCAAATACGAATTTGTTGGGAATAATTGTTTTAAGTGTCACATAAATGTGTGTGAGTGTGTCTGTGTTTTTGTGTGTGTGTGTGTGTGTGTATGAAATTCATTGCTATTTTAGCCTGGACTACTTTGATCTCGTTATGTTCTATACGTCTTAAACAATGCTGAACGTTTTTCTCTCATGTAAATCGATTGTTTTGTGAAAGAATTATTACGTCGCACATTTTGCATACCATTCAACTTTATACCACTCCTTTTTTATGCAACATGAATATCCAAGATGGATTGACCGAGGGTCTTTTGCCTGGCAAATGTTGTGCTTGGATATGATATGAACAGGTATTTTATGATATGTCAGAAATGTGATTTGTTTAACAGCATAGAATATCCTAAACCGACCTTTCTCTTAAATTGCCAGCTCATTATTTTTATGATAAACCTTTAATGAGATTCACGATGAGGTGAACGTGCGAAAGTGGTAAGGTTGAAGGTTGAATTTCATCATATATGCTTCCATTCAGGAGAAAGACTGGTATAGAATGAATATGTAAGTTTATATTCCCGTGTTAATGCAAATATATTTCATCTTGTGCTACAAAAAATAATATTTTACCACTCTGTAAAATGTAACGTTTTCGTACACCTCAGGTATAGCATCGGATTTGTAATCCAGGAGTTGTGGGTTCAATACCTGCCCAGACCAGACCAGGACATGTGCCTCGGTGTGTCCTTGGGAAAGGCCCCTAGCTCCTATTTCTTCAGCATGATATAGCCAATAATGTGTTGAAAGTGCATTTAGAAACCAACCAACCAACCACTCCTTGAAATACACAGTTCATGATAACGCATTTTCTCAGAAGAAAACTTCTATATTCCGAAAACAATATTGAACTCAAAATGAAAAACTCTTTCAATGCGAATGTTATTTGTTAGTTCGCTTCATACACTTTCACATTTTCAAGGTTAAAACAAAAACAAATCTTCTAGTTATTTTTGTTAGTGCATTGTACAAAGATGCAATGCAAATATATTTCATAAACGTCGGTAAAAATTTTCCGATCAATGTTATCTGAATAGTTGGCATCTACGGAATACTGAGGTAAAATTATCACTTTTTTTCTAGACTTTAAGGGTATTTTTTTTTTAAAAAAAAAAGTATAAATGAAAACCGAACATTGTCCCCTTATATGCAACTTGTATAATTTAAATTCCTCATAATTCAATTTGCAATGTTTATATATTAAGTAAGATTTATTCTCCACGGGAATTGTGAGATAAGAAAGAAGAAAGGGATATAGAACCGCAATCATGTATAGTGAATCTTCTGTCAATTAAAATTTCATGTTGATAGTTTTACTAAATGTTTAACTCTTCAGTGTTCTTTGTATAGGTTATTGTTGTTTCCTTTTCTATGCTATGACCAGCCATGTCATTGTATTTTTTTGCCTTGAGGGGGCCGGCACTTTTTAAAGTCGATTTCTCCTTGATAAGCTCCAATACATACATACATAAGCACGTACCTACGTAGTTCGTGCAAGCGTACATACTTACATCTATAATAACGAGAGCTAACGTCAAACCTATCGTCTTTAGACAAGTACTTCAGATTGTAAACCAGATAAGAATCGATAAAAAGTCAGCAATTATATAAATAGGCAAAGTGTAGATAAATTCTGATATCATTTGACAATAACGGGCATTGGATCGTTTGAGTTATTCACATAATATTGAAATATAATAACACACTAAAATAAGAATAAAACATAACAGAAAGTACTAAAACCAGTATTCTGCTTATATATCTAGTAAATGTAATATAAAATGAAACTGTATTATTGATCGAAGATTTCCAATATAAAATTACTTGCTGGAATGCATGCAAGAGGATAAGAGCTGTAATATAAACATTTGCATGCATGAATGTAGACTATCAAGTGTGATGGCCTATTTTTTTTGAAGTTATGTCTCTAGAGTTACAGCATTATCATGATCATATATAGCTTGAGAAAAAGGGAAATAGAGACAGATAATATGTGTCTTGATATTTTTACTTGTTTCTGGAAACCTCTGATTATGTTGTTGTATGGCACAAACGTTACTCTACATGCCGGGGTCGGTGCTGTGGTGAACTCTTATCAATCTGGAAGATTTTTAACCGTATTATCTTTAGTTAACATGAAGGTGGTGTGAGAAGCCAGTCTCTGTCAGATTATTACTAAATGTTCCTTGTAAACATCTTAAATTTGATAATATTGATTGCAGGTGACAATAGTTTTCGTTTTCATAGCTATTACAAGTGGTGATTCATCATCAAGAGACAACTGGGCGTACCCTATTTGTCTGGACGTGTTTACCTCATCCGGCCAGCTACCATGCTTACGTTCTTTTTGTGAACATTGTATGTACGGGTGAGGGGGGGGGGGGGGCACAGTGTGCATTTTGTCTCTCCTACACGATATAAATTTGTCCTTACTTAGGAGTGTTTGTGTTGCTGCTTGTCGCACGCGGCTATTTATGCAAGTCATACATGGGAATGTACCTTCACAGCGTCTTTCTCTCTGGCCTAGGCTGCTCCAGTCGTACTGATGGTAGATCGTTTAGCCATTTTTTATTTTCCCGTTGTATCACGAAGCTCCAAATGCTTATACTTTGCGCAAGACGACCTCCATCCTATGGCTGAATAGGTCGGTTCAAAGCGCGTAAGTGACAACTTTTATTTTTATTGTTCTTTTGAAACATTTGGAAACCCAGCTTGAGGTAGTAAGGTGATACTCAATTTAATATGCAAAATATTTGTTGGACACGAGACTCGATACAACAACCGTTGGCTTCGAATTCCTGTACTTAAACTAACTCAGAAGTAGATATCAGTTTTAAAATAATATAATTGCAAGAATATATAAATACTGGTTTCCTCTGCATACCTGTGCACTCTGTTTAAGACAGTGCTGCATTTCAGTTTCTCATCTATCAATATATGTGCCGGCAGCACAATCTTGTCAGTCTGTTTGTGCATTAGTATATCTCTGCAACTGACTTACGTTTATCAGCTAAGAATGTTTGCTCCGCCAAGAATACTGCCATTGTGTCTGTTTAATTTGTATACGAATAGCCTCTCCATGCAATGTATAAATTCACAAGACTTATGGATTTTTCTAAGAACGTTCTAGCGTTCTAGACCGTTTGTGGCCAATGTTCTCGTACAGAGTGAGAGAGAGAGAGAGAGTTGTGTATATTGTATGTACGTAATGTGATAGCTAGCATTTGAATGACTCAGTTGTGATGTTTGAGTGCAACAATTATAGCATTTGATCAACTCAGTTTAATGGAATAATAATAGTTCAAATAGAACCATAATATGTGTGTATGTTTCAGTAGTAAGGTAAATAGTCCCAGAGCTCCTGTACACATATAATGAGTGGTATAAAGTATAGAGGGCTAATAAAAGAGCGGCAGAGCAATAAATTGAATTTAAGATTGGATCATTGTCTATATTTTACCTTGTTGTGCATCGGCGAAAGCCTAATCCTAAAAAGATCGTATTGTTTAAATTTAAGTACTGTTCAGGTGATGTCCTCGTGTAGGGTATGAGTGTGTGGTTTATACTTTTTATGCAGTAGAACGGAAAGAGCGTTCGTGGTCTTCTCGGAAGTGGGTAGTGAGAAGATACTAGGGTACTTGTTTATGCAGAATTCAGAATGAATTTACAACCACAAGTATTATGGCCTTTGTACACAGCTGACCTTTGTATGCAGATTCAACTTTCAACTTGGTTTTTGAACAAATATCATGCACCGATTACTATTATATTTACTATAATATTATTATTGTACTTGATATACTTATTCCTATAGTTATTCATATTGTTATTATTATTATTAGTATTATTATTATTATTATTATTATTATTATTATTATTATCCTTTTGACAACATATTTAGTTTAGTGCACTATTTAACAAAATAATAAAATACATGTATATGTTGTTCTCTACCAAATCTATGTTCCACACAAGATTACTGTATTCTGCTCACTTTAATCCATCCTATACATATACATATAAATCATCACTGACCCTTTAAAAAATCACTGATCATGGTTTTGTGCACCATGTAAAAGCACTAACGTTACTATTAACTGACAGTTTACATATAACTGTGTAACAAAGGACTGACGCTTTGCTCAGGAAACTTGTATAATTGGGCTTAGAAACAGCTGTTCAAACATGGAAATAATATCTATATTAACCAGTTGCTCAACTCGCCGAGATCAAAAGACAGTCAGCTTATGTGAGAGTACTGTGATGAAAATGGAATGAAAAGAAGTCAAATATGGCTATTTTTAGCAACATATGCCCTTACAGACAAGATTTATATACTGAGTAACCGTTGACCCTAACGAAAAGGAATGTAACTCGTCATTTTCTTGTGAAGTTTTAGAAATTAAAAAGAATTAAATTGCTTGTTTAAGTGCCAGTTGATTAAATTTTTTTTTCTTATTTGTAATTGCAAAACGGTAATCTAGGCTATCCGATCAGTTACAATAAATGACAACGAATAATTTCTGCTCTGCTCGTTGGAAGTCATATGTCCAAAATACGCGATGTAGTGACCAAGAATGGTACATAAATCTTTTACTATTATAGTTGTTAGATTCAGTTATTAAACTTGAAAGATGTCCCATATGATACGAATTTGCTCTACCAGTGTTTTACAAGCTTTTGTTGTCACGGAGCTAATTTAACTTTCACCTTATGGCTGCTTTGTAGAACATATATAGCTTTTCAGTACACCTTGTTACGATGTTATCTGAAATTAATTCATGGATTCATGTTTCTTTATTTCTTTCTTACAATGGTAGTGAAAACTTATGACCACGCTACTAAGTACACAAAAACAAAGCAACATCCACTAATGTACGGTCTGCTACTACTGGTAATAGCATGGACCGTAACAATAATAAAATCAACAACTGCAACAATAATAATAATATTAATAATAATAAAAATAATAATAATAACGACGATTACAACATTGCAAAAATTAGAAGAAAAAAACAACTACTACTACAATAATAATAATAATAATAATAATAATAATAATAATAATAATAATAATAATAATAATAATAATTATAATAATAATAACATAATAGCAATAATAATAAATTATAGATAGAATTATGTGGTTCCAAAACACGTTTCAACCCGCTTCCTCGTTTTGACCTTACCCGAAGAGTGAGCCTCTTGAGCAAGAGCTGCCACAAAGGCAAAAGTTAGTTGACTGCGTGTATTTATCTTTTATGCCCAATTAGTATATACACAAATGTATGCTGAGCTATAGACATCTTGTTTCCAAACATATATAAAGAAAACAGTTCCTTGTTTTATCAATGCAACAAATTCGAAATATTCATCCGAGTCATTCAAATCAATCCCTCCGTACATGTATGACTGGTGTAAAATACGATAAGACCATCCCAACAATCATGTTGAACACAGACAGACCTATAAAACATGGTATGGGGATTCTTGTAAAATGCCCAAGTATCTGCTAGTAACGATGTATTTATAGTTATGGACTGATGACTGCTTTTGCAAATCTTTTAATCTCTGACAAATGGTCTGCAATGAAAGGCACACTTTCATTTTTTTTTTGTCTCTTCAACCATATATCTAGTAGCAAGTTATATTTTCTGTATATCTCTTCCCAAGTTCATTAAACTCCATTTACATCTGTCAGCATCTCATAGCCCATATGAGGCACGAGCAATGACGTACAACTCATTAACACGTGCACAACATTACTGACGAATAAACTTAATATTGCCATTTCCTGAAAATGGTTTATCATATATTTAGTGAGTAATATTTCTGAGCTGCTAAAATTAAACTTACATTGCAAATGATGATTGGAAAAGGTGAGAAAAATCAGTTGTTATTCAAGTGTTCTGTTTCCATTTTGGGACAAATGAACATGGTGATGAATAACATTAAATAAATTTTCTTTCTTTAAAGTCAGAGAGAGAGAGAGAGAGAGAGAGAGAGAGAGAGAGAGAGAGAGAGAGAGAGAGAGTGTGAGAGAGAGAGAAAGAGAGAGAGAGATAGAGAGAGAGATGTTTTGAAAAGTGCGGGATTAGGAACAAATAAATGATATTTAGCTTGTGTAAATCTTTTAGTTTGTATTTACATGACTTTTTAAAAAGATTGAGAAGTTGACAGAACTTGAAATCAAGCTTCTGTTCTAATGAAATTTCAGTAACAAATCAAAATGCATTGAAGAAATTGTTCTAAATTGTCCTGTGGAGATTTCTACTGGAGGTTTTCTCTTCTGACAAGTAATTATGCAATCATACGCACATGAACAAAGGTATACACATACACATCAATACAAGTAATATAAATACAAAAAAAGAATCTCATTGATTGTTCCATTGGAAAACAAAAGAAACAAAAAAAAAAAAAAACAACAACAAAAACGAAAGATATATTCTTAAAGAAATATATGGAAAGATATATTCTTAAAAGATACAAAAGTTTTGACTTGAATCATCCACCTTATAATCAATATATAAGTCTTGGAGCAACGTCAGATGTTTACTAATCAACCATAAATGTCTGCCTGACAACTATATTTTCAAAGCTGGGTTGCCTGCAGACAACGAAGTATTTAAGAAACAATCTACCCCTTTGATCCCTATATTGGAAAAACACTCACCCCATGCTGCTACTATATTTAGGGTGCAATGAACTGTATTGTACACACATCTGATGCCACATCAACCTGCCGAATATAACAATTTATTTTAAAAAAAATACAGTACACTAGTAAGGACACAAAGGTCCATATTTTTGGATAGCTGTAATAAATCAAAACACAAAAGTATCATTCATTTCCTCTAACAAATCAATGTAAGCTCATAGTTAAAGAAGTTTGTGCACCCGAGCCCCAAATTCCAAAGGTCATTTCTTACACACATTGATGCTCACGGTGCACATTTAAGCCAGTTCCCTTCGTGATAAATGTGGGAAACGTTGTGTACTAAATACCTTGATGTATTCAAAGTAGTTGCCATCAAGGTAGATTTTGAGATATTCTGCTTGTCTTGAACCCATCGTGTCTTCTGTTATGAGTTGGTAGCTCTGCAACATAGTCAACTATAGGTGTTTCGCTGTCTAGATACTGTCAATTAACTACGGGAGGTTTATGTCTCACATCAACGTCAAGAACAACATAATCCCAAAACTCCCAATTCAAAAATATATCAATATTTTTATTACTAAACAATACTAGTTCAAAAAGTCGCACAATATAATTAAGTTAATAAATTTGACAGTGGACAGTTACGAAACTATCCCCAGCTACCTGAATGTTTTGAAAATAGGGCTTAAAACGTGGAAACCAGCTTTTGTTAATTCAGAAGGAGATTGATGCGGGTCCAATATTCAACCTGTCCAATATCTCTAAAAAATATATATTTAGAGACACACATGTAATATGAGGTGCAGTTTTTAATTACTACGTCAATATGTTAAGAACAAGTATAACTACATTTGGAAGATACTATGTGTATTATTTGTTGTTGCTGATATTATTTAAAGCTCTTGATAGAATATTCACAAAATTATAACACGAATTCATTAGGTAAACCTTGTCATGCGAGAGTCCATTTAGTTTAAGGACTGACTTGCTGTTAAGAAGTTTGAGGCTGCATTTCTGTTTTTCTCGTTAGATTGTGGATGTGTGTGGGTGTGTGTGTGTGGGGGGGGGGAAGATATGTAGCTGGATCACCGGGAGAACTTAAAAGGTTCACAAAAGTTTGCTAGCATATATCGTCTGCTTTCGCTGTTAATAACTTGGCAGCGTACACATATCCGTGGCACTATCAAATAGCAGGGGAAGTACACACAAGGTCAACGGCGCAAGCAGACTGTTTGTTAAGCGATGAACAACAACAGACAGGACTGTGAATTCGTGAAAATTAATAAAATATTAGCACAATATTGTGACATCATGGAAATATATTAAAGAGTTATATTTCATCCCAAGCAGGAATGGAACAAGTGCCGCGTGTAAAGGTACCTATCTTCTAGATCTTATGCACCAGGGATCAAACTCACAAAATGATTGTTGGAAAGGACTCGAGATTCATGAGAAATCGCTCGCTAGGCAATCGGAATTTAACACTCATCTGTATATACAACATTATTTGATTTATATTTAGAAATGCAATTGATATACATTACATTAATATAAAGTGACATTTATATATCAAACGGCTTGACCAACAGAAAGGAAAGCGGCTGTCGGTATCCCGGGATCATTTTAAAACAATTCCCAGCGACGTTACTCCAGGATTTTACTGGATGAGTGTGGTATACAGTGTAGTATATATAAACGCATGAGAAGATACTTTCCGATATTAGTGATTTCATTAGTTTAGTTTCATCGACATAGACTTGTACATTCAAAGATGTGCACACACACACACACAATTACATATTGATAGATAAATTGACCTTGTGGTTTATGGTTACATTTGTAAGGTACTATATTTTACAGTCTATTGTCTGCATTTACATAGGGACATGTTGAAACAACAACATTGTAGGTGTCGAAGACTTAATATTCAAGTTTTGACATGTTTGGTGATATATAGAAATGACGAGATTTTATTACAAAGTTATACCCATTTTCCGCTTAAAGCTATTGATACTGCATTTTCTCAAAATGTAAAGTGACTATTTGGTTTTGTTATCATATCATATAACGGCTCAAGCGGGATCCAATAGTCATTACAAATAAATAATCTTCAGAGATAGTGCTGTCCACTCTACACCCACTCCCGTCGAGGTAAGTTTGAGGATATAATTAGAAGACGACATATAGCGTCATCAGCCACATACCTTGACACGTGTTCAGTACAATCAAGACAGTTGTATTTGTAAAAGAAATACGGTTAAGACTGTTACATTTATGAAATAAGTATAATTAATACAGTTACCGTTATGTAAGAAGTACAGTTAAGACAATTGTATTTATAAAAGGAATACATACAAGATAGTTGCATTTATAAAAGAAGTACAAATAAGACTTTAACGTTTATGAAAGAAGTTCAATTAAGACAGTAACGTTTTTTGATGAAGTATAGCGAAAACTGTTACATTTGTAAAAGACGACGGTTCAGATAATATTTGTCGTATACGATACTCTGTTAAACCGAAACTATTAATGTGAAATGATATTTGTCAAGAAAAGAATACCTCTCTCTCTACACAAGAACGTTTTAATGCACTCATAGTTCAGTTGGATTTAAAGAACAAGTATGAAATATTTCGGATACGTGCAGTAGATACAATTCGTCATTTACGGTGTTAGTGCTGATGGCCGATGGAGTTGAAGGGACATGTCTCAATGGATTTGTAAAAATCCCGAATTCGCGAGACTCAAGTTCACTCTGTGGTCACGAGCTTCTATACCATAATGAAAACTTCAGTGAAACTATCTGCATTCACATTGTCAACAACAAGAACAGCACCCCAAGAAAAGATCAGACACTAGAACAACCTTTGTTTCTTATTGACATGAGTGATCTAAGTGACAATACGGGATTAGATTCGTTAAGTAACACAATGTTAAGTGAAGGCTATGTTGGTTCATGCTGATTAAAACCTAAATCTCCGACATAAGTAGATCTGATAGGCACGGACAAAATGCCATGCTTTGTTTTATTTTGGATATTTCTTGTCACATATATTTTGGTTATCTATGAAATGAAGAGCTACATTTCGTGTTAGACATATCGTTAAGAACGATGTTATGAATAACGTTCTATAAGGTTTAGCAGCTTTAATTTGATAGATAAATCAGAAAGCCAACCTGACCTCTCAGCGGTGAATATCAGATCAATAATTTATAAGTAGATCTTCATTTTAAAAATCAGATTGGAATATTTGTTTTGTAAGACATGCATTTTAAATAAACGAACAATGTGAACTGTTTAAGCTTTTATGATGACCGTGTGTACAAAATTATTTACACATAATAAAACGTTTTGAATTTCAAAGTTAAAACTGTCTTGATGAGCATTCAGAAGTCTAACAAGTATTACTTTGCACAGGGTTCATTTGATATAATTATTGGTCTGAGGGTAACACATACACCTTCTCACCTGCAGATATTAAAGATAAGAAATGATACAAGTTTTACAGAATTTTCAAAGTTTACAAAATATAGCTGCGTTTTTCGTGGATAAGAATATGTAAATAAATATATCAACTACCCACAATAATTTACAAACTAAACCATGTCTTCCAGAAGAAACGCATGTAGAAAAATGATAATAGAACTCACGTACAATGCGAAAATATCATCGAAGATTATACATTGTTTCGAAACGGTGACCTATACAAGAGAGATACAGGGGGGGGGGGGGATTGTTGAGGAGACAGAGAGCAGAAGAAGAAGATAGGGATATAGAAATGTTGCTCTCGATGTTGACGCTATGTCTTCGAATTCGCATTGTACTTTTGTACATTAGAGGTGAACAGAAGAACGATTTTGGTGTAGCTGTTTTCCTCGTGTTTGAGCATGTAAGAAATGGTCCAAATCATTCGATGAGTTCAGACAACTTTTAAGAGGATCAGGAAAGACAGCTGTTTCAAGCATTCTCGAATTCGAAAATAAATCTGTGCGAGGCAGATGCAGCATGCCTAAGAGTTTTCTTATTATGGCAGCGACATCTACGTTTTAATAGTTCTCTTTATGCATCTGCACAACTATAAGACCTTTCAGACGCTCCAATTCAAATGACATGCACCTTTACAGGAATACACGTGTAAGGCTGCACAAATCTATGGCTTGTAGACTTCTCTGGATCGGGTGTACTTACATACGTTTTACATAAATATAATCTAAGTTCACTGAAGTAAGCAGATTCCCGTAATCGGTGCCTTATACAAAACAGAATCTCATCAGACATTGCTGACCGAAAATATTGGTTGTGTAAACTATGCAAAAGTTGTGTTAGTATGCCGTTTAAACCAACCAAACATTGCTCTTACTGTCTAGCCCATATTCTCAATTTAATAAGACAAAACAGATATAAATAAATATTAGAAAGTAAAGAAACAACAAGATTACGATAATTCATGGCATCATAATTACTTCTGATTTGATTTAATGTTTTGAACAGTAATATAAGAACTTTCCACTGTGGTATATTACCAAAATATCTCTTGCCAATATATTCAGATCAAAATGGAAATATGTTTATGTCGTGCACCGTAAGGGAGAAAGATACCTTACCTATCTAAGGTGATGGGGGAGGTAACTGGTCATTAAAGCCCTCTCTGCTACTCAGCATATATGGTATTTTGCGCTTGCCTTATATTGAATAATAGTAAGTGCTCTAGAAATTTTGGAATATCAAAGCGATATTCAGCTGATTTGATTTGAAGTTATTATTGGACAAACTTTTGAAACTTTTTGCATAATTTTAACTTTCTTTCCACTAGGCTACAATTTGTCAATATGAAAAACTCTCGATGACATACCTCACACGTCTTTTATAGTAGATTAACAGCAAGATGACAATGTTATATTGGATACCAATCGAGGTTTATCTGTTTTATTGTGCAATTCACACATTAAGTACGTACTACTTATAAATGGAGCTGGGTAATCCCTGTCATTGGCTGTTACTTTTTGTATGAACACCAAGTTGTTGGAGATGCATAGGAAAATGAATCTAATAAAAGACACACACACACATTTATATATATATATATATATATATATATATATATATATATATATATATATATACATGTATGTATATACCTGGAATTTAAATTTGAAGAAATGCTCTAGGTCAATACAACCCAAGGAAGTTTTAAAACCATTGCATTTGTCTTGTAATTTATGAACTTTTGCAATTGTATAGGCAGTGAAGCTGTATAACGCAAACGATGCAATACGTAATCTATGTCAGAAGTACGAACTGTACGCGTTTGTCGTTACTTTTCTCTAAAAGTGTTGCTAAAGATTACTTTAATTAAGTTGTAAAAATAGGTAAAATGATATTTACCATTTTCCTCTGTAAACTGTTTTTAAAGTTGCGCTGCAACAATTATGTCATCATCGGGTCAGAAAACAAGGATGCTTCATAATCTCGTATGTCCTTTTTAAATGGATTGAGCGTAACACATGCGAAACTAGTAGTATTATTGTTAAAAGTCTTAAGCTGACCCGTGAAGGATATTTCACAATCTCTATTTGAAAATACATAAAAAGAAAATCGACTTCTGGATTATACAATGACATTTAACTTAACCTTTGGCTAAAAGCATTAAATACGAGTTAGAGATCGTTTGTTCTGATACCTTTGTACATAATTGTATTTGTATCTGGAAAGTTGTTGTTCTGTTTTCTTTATGCAAACAAGTAGAACAGGATCCTACAGAGGTTATGTATAGTTCATGAGATATCAGTAAATAATTATTTAAGGATACTTTATAGATGAGTATGTGGCTTCACACCTTTCCGCCCTCAGAACAGTTAGATAAGTGTTTGATATTTTTATAGTTTTCTTGTTTAATTTTTTTGCAGATAAGCGGATCATGGATATCCAGACAAATAGGGTAAAGACATGTTTCCATTCGGATCATGCATATATAAATATATACTTGTATGTAATGCACACATGCATACAGATAGACAAACATACATGCATAAATAGGCCCGTGTAAATATAAAAGTAAAAGATGTGTCATATATGCGCGACTCCTATTTTTAAAGAGAAAATAATATTAGAACATCTCTCATATAAGGTACCCCATCCAGATCACCCCACCACGTTCCGGCCGCGGAAACGCACGTGAAATTGGTGGACAGCCGGATCCTCAACTGTTTGATGTTGTAATGTTTTCTGACCTTCGAAAGGTATAAGTGCCTTTCACACTTTTTGAAATAAAGCTTTATTCTTTCCTAAGGCAGGCATTATACTGAGTGATGGTATAAAGGTAACTCACGTGAAATTTAGATCCCAAATTACTCTAACAATGTACTCTTGAGTCCCGTTATAAGTGTGTAAAGTATATTTATTGCTTGGAGGATTTCTGTTTCCTAGAAAGCGTCTGTTCAGCGGTGAACAGGATTATGACATAATCAGTGACATAATAACAGGGAGAAGGTTAGAAGAAGAAGATAAGTGGAATAAATTTAAAAGCCAAAGTTCAGAACGCCAGAGATCGTTAAATAAAAAAGGTCAAAGTTGTCAAAGGATAAATATCAAAGGACTTGAAAGTAACACAAAACACAATATATTTTAATACAATATATGTAATGTATAATATGGGTATCATTCTAAAAACGTAATTCATTGCTAAAGAAGACCCTTTTGATGTATTTGCACTTTAAAACAGAAAGTTAAGTTGCTTAGGCAAATAACAAGCAATTGTGAGAACGGATTGCACTGGACAAAATAAAATTGAATAAGCTGTATGGAAAGAAGGCATTTGCAATAGAGAAGTTTGATACAACTCTGAAGATAAGAATGTAGAAATATTGCACTCAGATAGAAACTAGAAAATGCTTAAATGTATTGCCTAATCTGATTGATGGATATAATAACATTTCCACCACGTATATATAAATTATTTGAAAGATTATTGTGCTAAGTGGAAACTTGTGGTGAATACTTCAAAAACAAAGGTTATGATTTTCAGAAAAGGTGGTACTTTACCTAGAAATATGGAATTCACTTACTGTAATGAAAAACTGGTGGTGCCTTTACTGAAGCACAGACAACATTGGCAGGGCAAGCCAAAAAAGCGATATTTTTACTTGAAAAATACCTTTTTAAATTTACGTCATTAAAAACAAGCCATGTCATGACTCTTTTTGATAGACCGATAAAACCTATCTTAAATTATTGTTGCCAAGTTTGGGGATTTATTCCTGCTAAATACATTGAAAGAGTGCATTTACATTTTTGTAAAAAGATATTAGGAGCGAAGAAGGCGGCACAAAATGATTCTATTTATGGGGAGTTAGGGAGTACGACAATGATAGTCAACAGATTTTATTACATTCTGAAGTATTGGTTTAAAATATTAGTGGTAAAGGAGGACAAATATATAAAATATATATATATACCAAATGATGTTGAACGATTTAGAAGCTCTACCCAATAAGCTAAATTGGGCATATTTAGTTAAAGATTTATTGTCAAGATTAGGATTCTATGACGTTTGGGTTAACCAAGGGGTCGGCAACATTGACATATTTTTACAGTCATTTAAATTTAGGCTATCTGATAATTTTATCCAAAACTGGATGGATCATCTTAAAAACAGTTGTCGAGCATTATTTTATATAAATATTGCAAATATCGGATCAAAACTTTACCTTGATAGCATCCATTCTTTGAAATATAGAAATGCAATTGCTAAATTTAGAGTATCCTCTCACAGACACGAAGTTGAAGCGGGTAGATGGACGAGACCATATAAACCAATTCATGATATACTTTGTTCTATGTGCAACCTCGTTGAAGATAAATATCATTTTGTCCTTGAATGCGTATTGTATAAAGATCTAAGAGCCAAATATATAGAGACATATTTCAGAAAAAGACCAAATAGGTTAAAATTTAGCTATAACTTATGAATATCCAGAATACCAGAATTTTGAATAATTTGGCCATTTACATTTATAAAACTTTTAATCATAGAAATACAGTCATATATGCATAGATCATGTAAATGTTTTGACTGACCACCATTTCAATATAAATTTGAATTACATAACCACTGATTTTAACTTACTACCTTTAATAATGTAAATATCTCTTTGTCCCTACGGAGAAATTTTGTGAATTAATCTGCTTATTTCACTTGCATGGATTTGTATATGTATGCATATGTATTTTCGCTTCTTACTATGATTTCTTTGTATATTGTAGACTATACATGATGATACATTGTTGTTTATTGTACTACCTGCCATTCAATTCAATTCATTGAAAAATGTATCCTCACAGTCGGTTTGGCCTATTGGAATGAATAAAGACTCTCTTCTTTTTCTTATATATATATATATATATATATATATATATATATATATATATATATATATATATAAAACCCTTCAATTAAAGCCAGTGATCCGAAAATGAAATATACAGTATTGATTATTTTGTTATCTGACAACTCAGTACCCTATTGAAGACAATTTTTTTATATAAGCCAGACTGCTTGAATGTCAAAATACACATCAAATATTTGTAAAATGCTATCTGCCTAATTTTCCGAAGCAATGTTTAAAATCTGACAAGCGATTGTATGCTACTCTGTTGTACATAAACTGGAAAACTTAAAAAGACCGAATTAATAAGAGATATTTTTTACGAAAAGTTTTCACTATTTTAACAGTTTTGAGCCAGACGAAAATATTATGCCCCTAAAAGGATTGGCACAATTCAAACTTAAAATTAAGGGTTTGATTTAGGGACATATTCAAATGTACTATTTCCTGTACTTTATATGGAGATAATTGCATATTACAACTGTTGCGAAAATAAACATGTCAACCAGATGTTACGTCAAAACAAACACTAACAAAGATGTAAAGAATGTGGTAATGTTATGAAATCAAATTGAAATCATGATGAAGGAATGGAAAGAAAACAATTCAGACAAAACAAAAATTAAAAGAATTCCTTGTCAAAAGAGCAGTACATTTTATAATAATTTTAATTTCACAAAATAGTACCGTATAATAGGTTAAATGTATCTCTGATGTAAACAAATTCCATAATCTGAAAGAGGATATTGAGCGCTATATTTAATTTCACTTTCAGCTAGAAGCAAAAATGCAGAATGAAGATGCAAAAAAAATAGATGTATCACCTGAAAGATCTGGAATTCATTCATAGAGAGATTATACGAATACAGATTTGAAAGGGAAAATAATTAGGATTCATATTTTATTTTTACAATGACGAACCTTATTTGAAAAATATGAAAGTATGAAACTTAAAATGCTGGATAAGGAAATAAGCAAAGATGCAAGTTGATCTTTTGCAATGACAGATTATCTAACATTGCATGATGATATGTAAATAAAATATATATATATATATATATATATATATATATATATATAATAGGAAGATCATTTACTGCATTACCAGCATGAATGAAAGATCAAAATGTTTGTCTTAACGTTGCCAATTCACGATACCTTGTTCTATTTTGTCTGTCCTTACAGAAGCTTGTAACCGGAAATCTTTGAAAGCCATGACAATGTTATAGTCATTCAAACTGAAAATCTCATCACAATTGTAAGAAATGGTTATGTCTTTAATATGTGCTCTATTAAAATTGCATACTGCTGCACCGGCGACGTCTTTTTGAAACTCTAAACCGAATAATACTAGGTACAATCATAACTTTAGGTCCTAACGCAGATGTTTCCACTTGAAGTAACTATTGAGGTTTGATACTACTTTGAGTATGCGTAATGCTATCATATATTAGACTAAGATGCTTAATATTCTGTGGTGTTTACTTATTTTTGTAGAAATATATTTATATATTTATATTATGTTGGCATTATTGCACTTTAGCTTTATCTATTCACTACACATTTAAACAGATGTTTAGCTGAAAAAAAAAAACAATGTAGTCCATTCAAATACTAATCAGTACATCCTCATCAGCTCATAAGCTATCACCTTATGGAACATTTTTGTAAATATTATTAGATCTGAGTTGTCTCAGTATCTGTAAAATAGCATTAGACTGACTAAAAAAATAGAAAGCCAAAGCATCATCCGAATTATTCAGCATCTGCATAACGAAAACGTGTTATTTCATTCTTGTGTTCCTGCAGCTGTGTGTCATTTCTCTTTTTTCTTTGTCCTCTACAGTTTTCTATTCTACTTGTTATGTGTTCTAATCGTGACTTTTTCTATTTGCATCAGATCGATTAGGATAAACATATACTTACTTGGTGTAAATGCCATACCGTTAGCTATTACTCCACCAGTCGTAATTGGTGCTGTTATCTTTTTTTATTTAATGGTAAAAAATTAATAGTGCTTTTTAATCAATCCGCCTTATAACTGTATAGCAGATACAGTAACTCATTGAGCTGTATTAATACAGTAGTGTGAAATATTGCCATTTTTTAATATTATGTCTGTGATTATATTAATCTGTATTGGAGTTTTGCTTTCTTTTGTCAACCAACCAAACCCAATAAAGAGAAAAATAATCATTTAGCCTTCACAAATAATCCAGTGTAAATATTAATCATGTAATTGTGATAATCTTTAGGCTCAAATTTCAATGGAAACAGTAGGTGCAACAAATATTGTACCAGAGACTGATTTCTTTAGTTGAATGAAGTTTTTGTCTAAGTTATTTATTTCTATTGATCCATATTGCCACATTTTGAAAGAGCATAGTTAAATCCATTAATTTAAGGCATGAGGTTTAATACTTAAAAATATCCTAAAAGCATCCCGTTATTGCTGAATATTACTCTAATGTAAAGCTGCAACCTATCTTTCTTATATCCGATCAGGAGAATTTGTTCCGTCTCATCTGGTATGAAGCAATATCCTTCCCATCATTGCTTTTATTTTATCATTCTACACCTTTTTGTATTAATGATTCTATTTTATAACTCATCAAGTTTAGTAACAAATGGAATACTCCTTTTTCCCATTTCTGTGTTCAATTGAATTTTGAATTAATGTAGATTTTCTACTATTTATGACTTAACTGTATCAATTCTTCCACTAAACGGAATTATTTTCATCTACTTCAGTTTTGAATCCATCTGTTTACGTTGTAAACATTTATCCAAATTTGTCAATACTACCTTGCACCACACGTATAATATTCATCAGTTTCTTTGGGACCTGTGTTAGATTGTTTTATTCCAACAGTAACTGCACGTTTAAAAGTTTGTAAAGTCTGATCTTTTAATATTTGATTATGTTGCTTAAAACAGTTATAAACCTTAAGTCGTTTATATAGTTTTGATTATACTTTCATTCATACTTATTTTGTACTGTTTTCATCTTTTTCCTGATTATTTCTTTTAAATCGCTCTTATTTTGCAACAAGAAAATGTATTGGTGTTATGAGATATCTTATCTTACAGTTTTATTACAGCACCTTTAATATCATTAAATGATTCTTAATCTCTTTTTTGGAGTTCATTATTTAAGTATTTATGTAACTGTTATAATCGTGATTGTAAATTAGTACAGTCTTTTTGAGATGCGTTTATTTTCTTCATGCCATTGTCTAAAACACACATCCCTGGGTTCCTTTGAGTTTTTCTTTTGTTCAATTGATTCCAAGTATTATTGAATGTTAGGTATGCTATCTGCTTTTTCTCTTACTTACTTTCTCACAGTTGGCACGTGTTTTTTTTAGCATTAGGCGGTGTATTAAATCTTTGCTTAAATAAATCAGGTGCATGTACGAGCTTTTTCTTGCTCTCGTCAATTTCTTCAAATGCTCTTTAATTTGTGTAGCTCCTTCAGTACCCCTCTGACTAATCAAGAGAAGTTTGTTGTCTATTTTTCTCCTTTTTCTGTAATATATTTATAATTATAGGTCTAATGCCTTGCGTATTAGATAATCAGCAAGCTTTTATACAAACTGTTTATTAATTGTCCAGTCTCCATGCTTAATGGTGGAGTAAATGAATCTACAAAGGTTCTGAAATTACAGCCAATTGCCATATGCGTGGCATAATATGAAATTGTAAAGATGCATTGAGACTCAACACTACTCGATTGAAAGCAATAACTATGTGTTTCCTGTATGTTTACTGTCTGCTTGTTTGTATTTATTTCCTTTTTGCTATTTAATTTTCAAGCTATTTAATTTGAAGAAAACAATCTTGGTATACTTACACATCATCACGAGAAGGTGTGTCGCGTACCTCTTAAGGGGTTTTATCTTCAGGGCCAAGGTCACGGATCAATATATTACGATTTCCGTCACACATTTGTTTCTGGTCGATACCTTTAGAGCTGTTTGAGATTAAGGGATGAATCATTTCAAGTTTACACACCATTGGGGGTCTTACTTTGTAAGGTCAAATCATGACTCAATATTTTAAGCTTGCCATGAAACTTTCCATTCTTCTCCATAACATTAGACCTGTTTGAGAGTACGGAATTAAACTGGCCTTTGTTCGACATCAACATAGATCACATTTTGTGCTTAGATTGAAGTGTGACATCACATCGTGTAAATATTTGTAATCGTCACCAAATATGTTTGACTCACTCAGATTGAATAAAACATTTTTAATGGTAAAGCTGTTTTTTTTTTTGTTTGTTTGTTTTTTATTAATTGTTCGTATGGTTAGATGACTTTTCTCAGAAATTTAGGTTGCAATGTGTCAAAATATGTCACTTTGTAAACGAACTTATCATCACTCAAAATTGTATCCAGCTGTTCTGATAACTGCCCCATACATCGAAAGGTACCTTCAACCCATATTGGTCATTTAACTGTTATGTCCTTGCCATCCTTCATTTACCTATCAACTATGAAATCCTTGCTGAATGAAATATATATTTATTCGTTGCTTAATATAATTTTAACCTCTTCATCTGGATCAGTTTTTGCAAAGCTTGTGATGAATAGACGACTGTCATTCCCAGACAAGTAAGGAATACAGAGCTGCATGAATTTTGCATACGTGTAGTTTAGAATCCAGTCGTTATGAGCAGTACATTTATATGTTCCTGTCAAATGACAATGGTCAAGAATTTTGTTTCTCACACTCTTAATCTCATAGATATGACGAGTACTTGACAATTTAATGGGATTTTTTCATCATCATCTGGGTACATTATAGTTTTAGCATTTTTCAGCTTTTCGTTCACAACTTTTGTTATTCTCCCCAACAGATAGTTGTAAAACACCTCAATGCAATTTATATCTCTGTAAACTCTTGGTTCGTAGCATTTACTAGAATACTTGCAGATTTATTGTCTTCATCACCTTTGTCTTTTTTGATGTCATCAACCTAGTCAGGTTTTTTATCCCAACGAAGTAAAATGTGCCCACATCATCAAAAGAAGTAACATGTTAACATGATGATGCCCTTGGAAACGATCTCGTTCTTTATCTAATATTAGAACTGGATTAATACTCTTTTAAGGAGCTAAATCGACGAATGTTTCGAATAGACATTTTCTTAAAATACGCTTCAATGCCATTGAAAAATTCATAAAAACGATCTTGATTGTTACCGTCATAAAATCTGTACCATTTTACTTTTCTCTTGAATGATACTTAAGGTAGTTTAGTGATACTATTGCCACAGGTATCTAACGTTATAACGCAAAAATCACATGGTCTTCTACGGACGAACGAACGGACATGGGTGGGGTTATCGCTATATTTCTTCACTTTTGGTCGGGGAATAAAAGGTATATTTCCTATCAGTGCACTGATAAACAAAACGAATACAGACATTCGCATTTGTAAAATATTCAACCACTATAAATATATCAATGTTGATAATCAACCATGTTCTTGACAAATTTCATGCATAATTTGCAAGTTACTTCAAACAAATCTATTTGGTACTGACATCAATAATAAATCAGGGATACTTTGATGCAAGATTCCAAAATTATTATCAGCTGCCAACGATAAGGAATTGTATACTTTAAACTACGTTGATCTGAGCAGTCAATCAATAACATTTCCTTTTCATTGCTTTTTTCTTTTAGTACCCGAATACCGTTCATGTTTTAACATATGATATATAGCAGATTTATATGGTCACTTTTCATACGTTTGTCCAAAGTTATCAAACTTTCTATACAATTATCTATCGACGACATATTTATAATTATGTCATCTGTTATTCGTCTTTCCTGTGGATATTTATGTTTTTCTAAAATCGCTTATTGATTGTTTCTTTATTTTCACTCTTCTTATCGGCTTTTTTGGATCTCCCTCATGTTTTTGTTCGTCGTCATTTTTCTTGTTCTTCCTCAATGTTCGTCATTCTCTCTATCTCTCGTTTTCTTTCTCGTGTCCTGATTCTCCCTCATTTGCATACAATTTCTCGTTTTCATTATCAACTCCCAGCTCGTGTTCTTTTCTCCCTGTTATGTCTTTAAACAGGTCTGTACATTTTGCAAGTATTTCATTCTGGCAATGGTCTGTCATCATTCCGTTCAAGTTTGATCTAATCTGTCAAAACTTATTACTTAAATATGTGAATAACTCGGTAATTCTCTTCAGCTCCATTGAATTTGAAAAGCAAAATAAATACTACGTTTGTAATATAGGTATCACTTGCAGGATAGATATATTTCAGACGGCAGTTTTGGAGGTGTCAATCGAATTAGTTTTATTCCGTCAGCTACTGATACCGCAATGCTCCTAATATGCATTTTTGTTTCTAAATGATTTTTTTCTTACGGCCTCTTTTGGACTACGTTTTAAGCATTTGGAACATGAACAAATCAAATTTCAATAAAGTTTCCAACCTTTCTTTTTCTCAGAGAGGAATTGGAGCAAATTACCGGAAGGGACCTGGCAGCATTGGTCACAATGAGGAAAGAGGTATGCTATATGCCGCAAGTTGTTGGTATTATTATATCCCGATATCTCCCTTGTCTCATCTCTATACTAATATAAAAAAGTATCCCTTATTTCATATGCCGCTCATTCCCGTGTACAAATGATCAACCAGTAGTGATTTATCCCTGGCGTCAATATTGACCACATTATCCGTTATACACTGATGTTTCCTCAATCGAAATATCAGCTTCTCATCCGTATTGTAGCTTGCATTATCATAATTAGTTCTTGCTGGACATCCAGCTTTACAAATAAGATCCTGCAATACGATAATTACATTTTATGCATCTCTTTTGTGCAAACATTTCACATAAACTATTTATCAGAGAAATAAAACTTATCAGACACACATTGGATACAGGCTATAGGGTTAGCTGTAAAAGTAGAAATTGCAACATATTCCATTTTAAAGCAAGAAATACATTACCTATTTAGGAAATCGGACGAGAACTCGAGTGTTAAAGGTTTTGATCCAACAATTGCCTAAACTTGTGTGCTACCTTGCCTTGAATAGACCGATATTGATCTATGTGGGCCTAGTAAACATCCTTTAACATGCTTTGAACTTTTGTCTTTGCAGGCACCAGAATGTTTCTACCGCCGTATCAAAAAGGATTTGAAAATAAAAAGTTTATCAACCACTGACCTCTTCATCGAAGCTCTCGAAGATCTGATCAAGTAGTAAACATATATGGCCTGAGTTGAGGCAGAATAAAGTACGCATCTGAAAAATATTTCATGAATTACAATGCCCTGGCTTTTCTCGTCAACATCATGAACCAGTCATTCTAAACACTTTGTAGGTTTAAATGGCATTGCTTGTATTGGGCATTACATCATGTTATGTATGATGTTTATATAATATGCTTTAAAGAAATTCAATCCCAGATGACGAGCCCCCAATTTATGTTACGACTCTATGGTCTAAGAAAAATGTAACAGAAAGAAAGTGAAACCAACAAATCAAGTAAAAAATCAACAAGCAATTTATTACTAGATAATTAAAATGACTTTGCAGCCCGTTCAGCTTTAGTGATGAAACTTGGTATAGTTATTCATTGTTATTAGAAAGTGTTTCGTGTACCACATTGGGGATCGTATCTTCTCGGTCATCGTAACGCATGAATATGTTACATTCTCCATCACTCTTTGATTTCCTCTCTTTATTTACGATTATTTTAAGTTTCAAAGAGAAACTTGGTATACTTATACATCATTATTAGCAAGCGTGTTGCATACAACATTAGCCGTCGTATCTTCAATTCCAAGGTCATGTGTCAGTATTTTCAGTTTCCCTACATTCGTTTCTTTCTATCATTAGAGCCATTTGAGACTAAAGAATGAAACTTGGTATATCTTTCATGTATCATACTGGGGGCCCCATAGTTAATCCAATGTGTATATGCCAATATTTTACGTTTCAGTAGCATTTTTCCTTACCTTCTGTAAATTCTTAGATTTTAAATATAAGATATTGAAATTTGGTAAGCCTGTACATTGTCACTAGAAGATGTGTTGCATTTCAGGGTCGAGGTCACAAGTTTTATGGTTGGTTTTGTTTCTGCTTTTCTTTGAGGTTCAGGGATGAAGCACTGTTCACTTACATTTTTATATCTTTTGAAAATCCGATGTATCACTGTCAAGGGTTTATCTTCAATGCCAAGGGCACTGATTAATAGTTTCCTCTTCCTCATGCTATTTACAGATGAAAATAATAATAATAAAGAACATCTACAACAAAAGCGACCATTCTTTCCCTTTGCTTACCCAGTCATTGAAACACGTAGGGGCGTGCCAGATTAAAGTAGGATATGGTGCTCTGTATTATGGTGTGCTAAAGACTGTGAAATTATTTTTAAAAATATTAAATTGGCTCAATTTTCATTCATATTCCATAACGTTTCAATTTATGTTCGAAATTACTGATTCCAATGAGATAATTATATGTTATAAGCGACATTTGAATCGGTAATACCAATCAAAAGCCGGCAGGCGATGGGAGCCAATCTGGTCCCATCCTGTCACTTTCTAGTCAACAGCCCGCTTGGCGTTGGTTTCATTAAATATCTTAGGTTTATCATCAACCTCAAAATATGGAATCAAGCAATCCGTTCGGTTGAAATTAAAACTGATGCAATCAGATTGCTAGATTCTTGACTTGAGGCTGAGGGGGAATTTATGATGTCAGTTGATACCTGAACCAGGTTAATAAGTGACTTTGTACATTTCGACTGTCGATCGCTTGTTGAAGTAATACTCCATTGTCTTGGTATACAGTACTCATCGTTTTGCCCTCATTACAAATTGTAGCAAGATCAATGACGTATAACGCGATTTATTGCAGTAAATGGGTAACTTATTATCAAATAAATAAGTCCACACGGCCAACAAGACAAAAACATCACTTTCGCCGATGGGTAAAATATAAGGATCAAATACGTCACACTCACACCCTGTTAATATTGTTATTTTAACCCGGTCGCCAAACTAGACTGTGACGGCAAGGTCTCCTTGCTTATTTTATTATTTTGAACGAGCAAACTTATTACCTGGCCCTGGGGTTTGACGCAAACTATCACGACATCATACACATGGTTTCTGGAAACGAACTGCCTCTTTTAAATTACCCACAGAGTTTACCAAATTGATAATATCAATTATATATAATGTAAATCATCGCATACTCATGTTTAAGCTAGATGTTGACAATTTAAAATAGATAAATGGCAACAACAAACACATAGTAAATTAATTTTAAACTGAAATTATAAAACTTCTAATGTTGCCGAGCAAATCGCTAATTTTTGACCGAGGAAGAAAATTATTTCGTATTTCGCGCGAGTCAAGACTTGCAATGCACCAATGGAAAGGCAAAATATAACCCAACATTTCAGTGACGTTATCGGTATGACGTCAAATGCACATAAACACAGCTTACCTTGGCGCGTCAACTATGTCTTTCTCTCTGTCTGCTTATCTCTCTGTCTCTGTCTCTGTCTCTGTCTCTGTCTCTCTCTCTCTCTTTCTCTCTTTATATATATATATATATATATATATATATATATATATATATATATATATATATATATATCGTCATCAAGCTCAGTTTAAACCGTAAAGCACCATTTATCTCCTCAGATTCTTATAAAGGAAAACTGTTATTCCATAATTCACATTACTAAAAGAAGTATTATCGCTGAAAAAATTAACTTTGGATTGATCCAATCTCGAGTAATGTTTCAGATTAAGCTGCAGGTTACTTCTTGTAACGATGCTCATATCTGTAGTTTTTGTCTATCTGAATACAATTTCTGGGGGCAGCCTAAGTCATGCTACGTTAACGTTGAAGGCCATTCAGCAAATCATTATATAATTGTTGACGCAATTGTTTTCCAAGCATAAAGTTCAACGTGTCTGTTTGCGTGGCATTCTACATTTCTGACCTTTCTTGATGAATAAGGTAAATGGAGAGGTATATAAACAAGGATTTCAATGCGACTCGTCGGCAGCTCCAAATAGAGATCGAGTACAATTTCTCACGATGAGGTATCCCGTCGCTTTTTTGCTGTTTGTAAGCCTACTAGCGATCGTCTTTCCGAAAGGTATTTATTCATTCATTTCCTGTCCTTTTTATCTATCTTATCTTATCTTATCTCGTCTGATTTCGCAGTTGAGTGTTCATATGAGTTATTACATTTCGTTTTGGCACTATTCCGGTAATGTAGAGTGAAAGCAAAAATTTAACTTGTGTTTGCAAAACTGAAGAATTTCGAGCTAACAGAATTATTTATAAAACAAAATATCTGAGACCAAAACGCGTTCGTTGGAAATAATATCTAAATAAAAAATAGGTTGATAAATTTTAATGAATAATTGTTGTCCTTTACGTTATACTTGTAATTTAAAAATTGTTTTTAGCACCATGTCTCTAAAACATTATTTTATTGTTTGAATCATATACCCCTTTACTATCAATAAGCATACCGTGATCCTCTTTAAGTGGTTTGTGTGTATAATCCTTGAAGTTAACCTTTTTTTTATCTCTGCACTTTGTTTTCGCCGTGGAAATATTAAATTGTCACCCTCAGACATGCCTGCATTTACTATCTACTCGCATGTGATATATACAATATTATTTACCGTATTGAGCTAGATTATGTACACTTTTAGATTATTTTGTATGGCATAAAATGATGAATATTATCATTAACTGAAGGCCTGAAGACACACAAAAGCTCTTTTGTCAATCTGACACCTTTCATGTGATTAAGACCAATAACCAGTCTAAATAAATTACAACAAAATAAATAAATGTAATCGGAATTTAGACACACAAAAGCTCTTTTGTCAATCTGACACCTTTCATGTGATTAAGACCAATAACCAGTCTAAATGAATTACAACAGAATAAAGAAATGTAATCGGAATTATAGCATGCAAAGTAGTAGCTTCTTGAACAAATTTCTTTTACGTATTCTAAATCAATTCTTTTATGCTTGAATTCGAAAACCCAATTATAGCTTTGGTTACAAAGTACTTTTGTCCGTGCTCAAAATTGTGATAATGATAATATCGATTGTCTTTTCCCAGCCATCTTGAAAATTAGACTCTGTGTCGATTTATATTCTTGTCTAATAGTCATTAATTAGTACCCTGAAATCAACTTTTGGGAAAAGTAAAAAAAAATATTATGCAGAAATAAAAGAGCTGAAATATCTCTTGCGCTTTTTGGAAGGCTGTAATTTACAATCATTCTAATCAAGGTCAATATTAAATAATATTTTGAACTCAGTTCATCAATAATTGTATCGTAAATGTCGATCCTAAGAGTAAACAATCAGAAAACGTTATTTGTGTATTTGACTAGGCTAATTACTAGGATGTCAGCTTTATTCTAGTCAAAAACTGAAATAGCACAGCTTGATGTTTTTGAGAAATATTTGTTCTTACTATATTTATTTATCCAGTTACATAAGTTGTAAGTTAAAATTCAAATAAATCGCAAGGCACTAAAATTAGAAAGGGAAACAGAGGATAAATGATATTGTGTGAGTAAACCAAATGCTTTCATTGAGCGGAAACATGTCTCGGACACATATGTTAATGTTAAGAATTTAGTTGTCCATATAAAGTCTACATTTATTCGGTCAGTAGTATAATTAAAAGTCTCATTTGGATTCATCAGCTACTGTCGAAAAAACTAATTTGCATATGCTTTTGATTGCAATGAAAGACATGAATAGGGTGCATCGATGTGAAAGTCGATAATGTAAATATCAATCATTCGATTAATCCACATTTCTCAGTCCGGCATAAAGGTTTTACCTTTTCTCCTTTCTTTTTTTCTTTCCTTTTATATTGAAAACTTTATACAACCTTAACTCTGAAAAGTTTGACCCGCAACACTGAGTTTTCGAGGCTAAAGATTACAGGGCATTTAGCAGCCTATGAGTAAACTGATTTATAGAGAAAAAAGCAAAATTAAGACGTTGCAGAACGGATTATTGACAATAAAAGCAATGGCTCATGATCGTTTCCAACATGAAATAGGATAGAAGAGCAGTAAACATTTTGAGATAAATTTTTGCTGGTGCTGTTGTTGTTTATATTGTTCTTACTTTGACACATACTTTGAACCCAAATAAGTGCAATTTCTAACCAGAAGGTTTTTTTCATACCTTAGTGGAAAAATGGTGAAAATATGTATTACTAACTTTCAATTCGATGACACTTTCAATGCAACACTAACGCAAACATTCAAATCAATCTACTATTGAATTTTCTTGCTTTTACAAACACTCGAACATCTACGTTCTCTTTCCAGGCAACCAAGGCTACAATCAAGTGGAAAATGAGTTAAAACAAAAAACTATTAGAAGATGGTTCGCTTATTTTGACAAAAACAAAGACGATTATGTTGATAATGAGGAGTTCAGGTGTGTACACGTCTTATTAGCTTGTCTGCAGAAACATCAGTTTAATCTATGGTATACCTCCGGTGTCAGTAATATTGTCTTTGTCATAATCTTCCTTCTGTCCATTCGGATTGAGCATAGTGCTTGTCTCAGCCCTGCTGAGGCAAACCTCTATAATTCATCAATTGAAATATAAATGGATATGACAGTCTTGGCATTGAGATACGTAAGGTAAATTAAAAAATATACAATAATATCAAGAACTGAATCTCATTCACCGAGGACTTAGCAATATTGTGCTTTTATTTAGTCAGATCAAGATAAGGATACAGGTCGCGAAGGATCGCAGGGAAAACTACCTTCCATGATCAGCGACAGTTCGACAATGTTATTTGTATGTGTCCAAATCTAGTTAAAATAAAGCAAATGCAATAAGAATCAGCTGCTATTGCAGAGACCGCCTATGTACTGCTCCTGCTCACTTCATTCAAATTCCCTTTAAGAACCCGTATGTTCCTATTTAATGCTCGCCTACAGCAGCGAACAATATACAGCGCAGACAGACATAATCTTGAGTATATTTTACATAGGCACGTATGACTTTGTGATACGTCGTGGACTTTGTAATCGCGCTTTCTCTCTGAAATACTGTGTACTGAGCAGGTGAGTGGTGGCAGCTACCTGGATCTGTCAATTTCATATTTAACAAAGCTGGTGACACTCAATCGGAAAAGATCATATATGGTAATGGCGTATACGCTTTATTCTCATTTTGTACTCATCACCTTATAGGTCAACTTTGTTTTCGTTTTATTGAGTTTAGGCTAGGCCCAGACATTAGTTATCCAAGTTGTTGTCCTTATAGCAGAATTAAACATTGAATTACTCACACAGACATATTTATTAGAATTGCTGTTGTTACTTTTGCCGTCGTATTCGATAACTTCGTTTGATTTATCATAGTTATCAATACCTGTAGTTAGGCAGCTAAACATACGCATATATCCAATCATCTATGTTATGCATATTTTAAATACCTGGACTTTACATTCAAGATAACGAATTAAAATTGCATCTATAATTGTTTATATGTGTCTGCTTATGTATCTAATAGTTGTCATTTTCTGAAGGCCTGCTTATGTACCTAATAGTTGCTATTTTCCAAAGGTCTGCTTAGGGACCTAATAGGTGCCATTTTCTAAAGGTCTTTTTATGTACCTAATATTTGCTATTTTCTAAAGGTCTTAAACATTAGGAATTTGAGTAAAATGTATTGTTAATACTTGCTAGCAAAGAGGTTTAGCATTTGCATTTATTTCAAATCAGCCATTTGAAAACTTTCCATACATCCGTTAATTTCTTATTTAAGAATATTGAACGAGCAGGCTGCGTTGGTAGAGAATGAATTCGTAGAGTGTGCATTCATGAAATACGACGTTGATGGAGATGGGAAAATTAATTATGAAGGTAATTTATTAATATCTACATATTGCTAATAATAATAATAATAATAAGAATAATAAGAATAATAAGAATAATAATAATAAGTTTGCTTCGGAGAATGGCATTATGTTGTGTGAAACCCTAATTGTAATAACTTGTTCTCTTCCGTTAACCTGTCACCAAATCAAATGAATGACTGCAAGGCCATAGGTGTGCAAAATTGCATTAACACATTTTTTCCTATAAAATAAGGAGATTGGTGGAGATAAAAGTAAATCATTCACTCAATACATGTGCATATTGAAGTAATTGCCTCAGTTTTATAATGGTTCTCTGCTTGTTTTTATTTTTCAAAGGTTTGAAAATTACATGTGCATTATCAGCGAATTGCCTCAAAATACAAAAGAGTAGTGTCCATGTACGTGTACTCTTAAAACTTATAGATGTCAATAAATCCTTGAAAGTTATCTGTTCTTCATGAGTATGTCATGAATGACAAAGAACGAATCAAAAATTAATAGCACTTAAAAAAGAAAGGAAACTATAAGGATCCATATCATTGTGTTCAGTTCACCTGACATCATTCATGGAGAGGACATCTTCGTTAGCCAAGTGTCGTAGATCCACGTCGTTCCACATGAACACATATCATTTAAAGCTAGCCAAATCAGTATCTGATTAAACGCAGCTAAAAGATAAAGAGCCAGTTAGATTTCTCATTATATTTACATAGTAAGATAGCTGGGAACAACCGTGGAAGCTTATGTAGACAACGACGCAAAAAACATGTAAATTACTCTAGTTTCATACACGTTTTCTTTCTAGTCAATGTATATGAACACCATAAAATGCAACATAATAAAATCGATCAGGCTAAGTAGTAATCTCTCTAAATGGTCCATTGATTTTACTTGCTATAGATAGTAACTGCTAAATCACAAGAGTGTACTTGCTCAAATCATTGTTTTGGTTAGCCATATTTGCGGAGGGCCGATGTGGAACGAAGTGGATCGAAGACTGTTGGGTAGCAAAAACAGGAGAGGAATACTGCACTTTATTATTGCAAGGGATAGTACTTTAAATGTTTCTGTAAGAGGAAATTATATATTTGTTATACATTTTTTACTCTTTGTACTTGTCGTAACTCTATGTTTATCTTAAATTTACTAGCGTAACCTGAAAACCGTACTCATACATTATGATGCTACACGAGTTGAAAAATAAATGTTGTGTTTTGTTCTGTTGTACTTCACGACGAATCATTACCGTGATATACATATGTGGCTTTTACAGCCATATAGAAAACAAGCCGCAGAATAATTACAATAGTTCATTCAGCTCAGCATCGCGAATGATATTTGCGTCTGTAGCTCTGAATTTTCACGGGAGGTTCTCGAAATTTAGACAAAATAAAATTCCCCAACTCGTTTCGCACAATATTTTTGTATCAACATATAGAGCAACTCCACTCATTCGATACATGCTGAAAAAAGAGTGGTCTGTGTACATGTGATCCGCCATGTTGGTCCTGAGGTTATGGAAGAGTTCATTTTAACACAAGACTGAAAGTTATATAAGCCGTCGCGTGTCACACGGAAAGAAACATCGTCTACTTCATCTAGTTTTCATTAAACTGTTTCAAATTTCTACTTAGCATCTCTTTATGTATGATTTGTCCAATGAAAAGAAGATGTTTGTTTATTTGTGGAACGCGACGGGTCCCATAACTGCTCAGTCCTGTGTGAACATTTGGATTCTTCCATAACTTCAGAATTACATGTATGCAGACCACTCTCTTTTAGCATGTTTGGAATTGGTAGTGTTGCTCTGTATGTTGATACAAAAGGTGTTGAAATCATTCGTACGCGAAATAGATTTGCTAATTTGTGTTACATTTACGGAGCTACAGACGGGAATATTATTCGCAATTCTAAAGAAACTGTAGTATTTTTTTATTTTTTGTTTTAATGAAGTTTGTGTATTATCCTCTTCTTGTAATTTGTTCTCTTTACTATATCACGCAGAACTTTTTAGACTGAATATGAAATAGTAGGGTTTACGATTTTTTTCCTGCTAATATTTATGAATTTGAAATGTCAATCTTAATCTGTATTTCAGAGTTTATAAAAGTATACAGTAAATTTCCATAATTAGATCTCTAACTATGGACTGATTCTGATATATTTACTGACGAGGATATACCGGTACCAGATGTCAGGAAATGAAACTGTGCTAGATAGAAAGTGAAGGGCGTGTACATTTCAACGATTATTCAGACAGCTATCTTTCAAGAAGAGTCTTTTACGAAATAAAAACAAAATCAATTCTTTTTCATGTAAAGAATTAACAGAGTCATCACTGATTAAACTTATAAATGACAAGGCCTCTTTTACGTGTTTTACCCCCCCCCCAAAAAAAAATAAAAAAATAAAATAAAAGGTAGGTTTTTGACTGCAAAAATAAATTTCAAGTAAGCAAGATATTTTCGTATCTTTTGCACATTTTTTTGATTTTTTTTCTGAATTATTCATAATTGATTGAAAATCCCCCAAATCTGAAACTGCTGACATAATTTCAGCTTACAGGATGAATTTAAAAATACACTGTACATTCTGTAATTTTATATCAGATTTTTACGACTTTAAAGGAATATTTACTCTGGAGCGCAATGAAATACCTCGTCTCACAAAACGCTATCAATTTAAAGAAAAATCTTCTAGGTACTCGACTGCGATTTATTAAAATAATATATACTTTTTGAAGGTATTTCAAAGTGCGATTGTCATAATGATAATGCTTCGTAGTCTCTGAAAATTGCATTTTGTAAACGTTATGTTTAGATTAATTCAGTATGGTGACAGAAAAGCTTTACAGTGGTCGAAGTCAAATGAGAATATTATTATCTTTTAATTGCCTTATTAGTCTTTGAGATTCAAGTTGAGTTGTTTTACCTTTTTATAGATAAACAGACCACATATGGTTTTTAGTATAATACCTTTTATATTTTAAAACAAATGTGGAGAAACAGAAATTGATATAGCAGCAATTGTTTATTCCGTCTGATAATACAATATGTGTAGTCTAATACAAGGTCCACAGGTGATTTCATGGTCAGGGAAGAACCTTTTCATGGGCACCGCCAACCACCCTGATCCCGACAACAATGCATTTTTGTAATATGTACAATAAATAATATATAAAGAGTAAGACGTTGGTGATCAACCAGTCCTTATAATGATGAGAAACTTTTTCTTTGTAAAAATGGTATGCATGTATGGATGTATGTATTTATGTATGTATGTATGTATGTATGTATGTATGTATGTATGTATGTATGTATGTATGTATGTATGTATGTATGTATGTATGTATGTATGTATGTATGTATGTATGTATGTATGTATGTATGTATGTATGTATGTATGTGTGTGTGTGTTTGTATGTATGTATGTATGTATGTATGTATGTATGTATGTATGTATGTATGTATGTATGTATGTATGTATGTATGTATGTATGTATGTATGTATGTATGTAATTATTTATGCATGTATGTATTTATGTAATTAGGTACGTTTGTGTGTAAAGGGATTAACATCATATAGCAAAATCATGGATACACAATGCCAAGAAAATTTAGGTATGACGAGAAAGGAAAACAAAAGAGAGAGAAATCAAAGAATATGGGCAAAAGTCTTAGAATACAGAGTCCAATCGTTGTGTTATAAATCGCATTCTTTTAAAAGGTCCAGCATCTTCCATCATTATCATCTTGGAGCATGTGGGAGGGTACTACTACTACTACTAATAATAATAATAATTAATAATAATAATAGTTAACTTTTTAAGAGCTGAAATCGACAAATTATGCTGTGTAATTGAGTTCTTTGGGATGAAGTTCATATAGAAGTATACTATTTTGGAGTAAACCTTCAGAAGGAGTGACACATGACAAAGAATGAATTACAACTAGTCAGGATGTACTGTCAAAGAAGAGGGGAGGTGGGTTAGGGGCAACTTAATTTTAGTGTGTCAATTTTTGTTAACTGATCACAAATTAGGGAAAATTAATTGCAGTGAAGCGAAGACATTTTAGTGTTACATAATCTCGTGAAAAATCATATCTGTTTGCAAAATCGCCGAAATTTAACATAAACTTAGATCTCCACAAAATTTGAATGACGCAGAATCAGAATCCAGATTAAATATATATCGTGTTGTCAGTAAATAAAATCTACAAAAAAGATTTAATTATGGAGTATTTTAGAGAAGTTTTGCCTTGAATTTTAAAAGAAACGTTTGATTTTTTTGAAAATGAGCAAGTATTCAGTTCACTTAATCTGTTCTAATCTGTACTTAAAAATCAGCTATTATTATATGTTCTTTTTTTTCTCTCTCTTAATTCAACCTTGTTGGACCTTTCCCGGTTTTTCCTTCTTATATACTCAATTTTGTCTCCATTAACTTTACATTGTCGGAATCGTGTAGTATTTCTCGATACTGCACACCTTCATACTGAACGACACGTATAAAAATAATTCTTGTTTTGAATGTTGCAGTTTTAAATCAGTCCCCTAGCGAATCTGGGATGACATCGGAATATTACGGCATAAAGAGCTTTACTGTTGGCGACAAGCGTTGTGAAAGATAAATATCCCTTTTTCCACATGCGTGGTATGTGGATTCAAAACGGGTTCATCCTAAAATAGTTGTGTAATTCATCATTTTTACATTATCGAACTTTACATTTACTTGGCACCATATCTCCACCGGATCTCAATAGAAGGCATCTATTATGAAATATAAATACCACTTTTCCTTCTTGTATGATATTGGGACAAAACGTGCTCATATTAAGAATCACTCCCAGAAACGAAATGAGTATATAATAAATACCTTACTTCGTTTGAATGGGAACAGTGGCGGCGCGAGGGTTCGAGGCGCCCAGGGGCAATGGTCCTTAGTGGCGCCCCTACCGAGGCGCCCGGAGGCAATGTTCTCTATTAGCGCCACAACGATAAACATGCATACATTTCAAAACTTGCCAAAGAATGGAGAACCGAATCATCGGAAAGAGTGACACGGCAAAACTGATCCTTCTAAAATAACACCCTTGACAGTTACACCAACCCCCTCCAGCAACGTATACGTATTTCTAAAATCCACGATTTTCAACAACATAAAAAGCCTACACTGAACAAAATAGGAGATATTTCATATATAAGGCGGTAGCAATTGCGTCCCATATATTACATTAACAAAGAGGAAAAAGGACCATGAATAGACCGATTTCCGACCAAATTATTCTCATTTAAAAAATTCCACATACAGATATAAACAGACCTAAGATAAAATGGAAAGCCGCTTATGCACGTACTCTCGAACCTGGCTAACACAAAGTATTTATGGACTAGTATCGCCCCATTGTGCATACAATACGAAGCCATGAATTCTTGGCACCATTGTAAATAACGAGGGAGAAAGCCACTAGTAAGAAATTTTTTAGTGCCATCTATGCAAAAGAGAATCCATAAGTATACCATACGGACAACATGCAGTGTTATTTCCGGAAGGTGAAAACATTCGGTCGACTCGGAACTAATCCACAGTCTTATTCAACTCAGTAAATCTGAACAACATGAACTAAAGCTCCTAAAATCAGACAAATGAATGTAATATTACCTTTCAAGAAACAAATTTCTCCCAAAATGAAAGTACCATTTTTTTTACAAATTCTATTTGTCATTAAAGTTGGTGGAACTGCAGGAATAATACCGAGTAAACCTCTTCGAACGGACTAATGTCAACTTCTGATTGGTTTATGTCAGGAAGGTCAACTTCTGATTGGTTGATGCCAGGATGGCCAACTTCCAATTGAATGATGCCAGGGATGACGTCTAGGATACAATGATGGATTCCTTGGAGAGAGATAGGTCGCATATTATTTATTATTCTTTTTGGAGAAATATAGTAGGTCAGATATTATTTACTACGGCGCACAAATCATTCAGACGTAATAAAAAAATCGCTTTAAATGAATCGAACATGCACTTTTTCTATCGATACTATAGAGGGTATGCAGTTGTGTTTTCCAAACTCAACAATTAATGCCATGCAAAGTAATAAATTCCAAATCAAAACGAATTTGTTGGGAAAAATTGTTTTAAGTGTCACATAGATGTGTGTGTGGGGTGGGGGGTGGGGGGTGTTTGTGTGTGTGCAATTCATAGATATTTTAGCCTGGACTACTTTGATCTCGTTATGTTATACACATCTTAAACAATGCTGAATGGTTTTCTCTCATGTAAATCGATTGTTTTGTGAAACAATTATTACGTCGTACATTTTGCATACCATTCAAACTTGTACCACTCCTTTTTCTGCAACATGAATATCCAAGATGGATTGACCGAGGGTCTTTTGCCTGGTTCTATCATTTTGTATTATACGATAAAAAGATTTCCATGGCTTTCTCACTCATTTTATGTCAATCGGATTTGTATAAACTGAAACAACTATTTTCAGAAGCCCTGCTCAACATATGAAATTAAAAAAAACATTGTATTAAGATTAAACATGGTAGTTTCTCGTTTATATTCATGGAGATTTTTATATTATATAAGAATATTAATATTCTGATATAGTTAATATCTTTACGTTAATTTAACAATTATATTTGTTGGTATAGATTTTACAAATTGTCAACCCATGATACTTGCTTATGTCAGTTTAATTGATAATGTATAGAGGAGTAAATTAAGACATCCCGGACATACACACATAATTCAAGGTATCTCAATATTTCTCGCACCTAAAAGAAATAGATGCGCAGTAATAAAGCACCTTAACTTGTACGAGTTCTTACCTTCCAGTTTATGTCAGGTAGGTGATATTTAATATCTTTTCAGGTATAGTGATATCCCAGGTAATTGATATTGTATATCGTGTCAGGTACAGTGATATCCCAGGTAGTTGATATTGTATATCTTCTCAGGTACAGTGATAACTTCCACATAACTTCCATCACAACCACCATTACTATTACTACTACTGCTACTACTGATGAGGCTGCAAATACTATTACTACGCACAATACTACTATTTTGCTATTACTACTACTGCTGTTTCTGCTACAGCTACTATTACTACTGCTATTACCACTACTGCTGATTTGTATGCAACTACTAGTACTGCTACTGTTATCTCAGTTGCTGTTACTGCCATTACTGATGATCATGCTAATTTTTAATAGAAATGAAACTTGAAAGCAATGACAAAAATTTTAGTCATCATAACTGGGGTGGCTTGGGCAGCTAAATAAGAGTGTAGTCGTGGAAACATAGACAATGCAAGTGTTAAAGGTATGCGGAAACAGTGGTATTTCCATAAAGGAAAGCATTCATTAATTACCATAACACTGAAGAACATTTTCCATTGCCGCTACATAAAATCAGAGTTAGCAATAGCAATAATTGCACCAAGAAAAAGTACTGCCGCTACTAAACGTAGCAACTTCTATTACTACTACAAGTAGTAGTAATAGTAGTAGTAGTAACACTATACCACTATTAATGTCATAATGTTTTATCTTGCTTAATGTTGTGCTTGGATATGGGCATGTATTTTATAATATGTCAGAAATGTAATTTGTTTAACATCATAGAATATCCTAAACCGACCGTTCTCTTAAATTGCCAGATCATTATTTTTATGATAAACCTTTAATGAGATTCAAGATGAGGCAAACTTGCGAAAGTGGTAAGGTTGAAGAGTGAATTGAATCCTATACGCTTCCATTCAGGAGAAAGACTGGTAATGAAATCGAAAGTTTATTTTCCCGTGTTAGTACAAACATATTTCATCTTGTGCTACAAAAAATAATATTTTGCCACTCTGTAAAAATTTTAACGTTTTTGTACACATCAGGTATAGCATCGGACTTGTAATCCAAGAGTTGTGGGTTCAATACCTGCCCAGACAAGACCAGGACAAGTGCCTCTGTGTGTCCTTGGGAAAGGCCCCTAGCTCCTATTTCTTCAGCATGATATAGCCAATAATTTGTTGAAAGTGCATTTAGAAACCAACCAACCAACCACTCCTTGAAATACACAGTTCATGATAACGCATTTTCTCAGAAGAAAACTTCTGTATTCCGAAAACAATATTGAACTCAGAATGAAAAACTCTTTCCATACGCCTGTTATTTGTTAGTTTGCTTCATACACTGTCACATTCTCAATGTTAAAACAAAAACAAATCGTCTGGTTATTTTTGTTAGTGCATTATTCGAACACAAATATATTTCGTAAACGTCGGTAAAAGTGTCCCGATTAATGCTATCTGAATAGTTGGCATCTAAGGAATACTGAGGTAAAATTATCACTTAGTTTTCTAGACTTTTATGGTATTTTTCTATTTTGTTTTTAAAGTATAAATGAAAATCGAACATTGTGGCCTTCTATGCAACTTGTATAATTTAAATTCCTCATAATTCAATTTGCAATGTTTATATATTAAGTAAGATTTATTTTCCTCGGGAACTGTGAGATGAAAAAGAAGAAAGGGACTTAGAACCGCAATCATGTATAGTGAATCTTTTGTAAATTAAAATTTCATGTTGATAGTTTTACTAATTTCTAACTCTTCAGTGTTCTTTTTATTGGTTATTGTTGTTTCCTTTTCTATGCTATGACCAGCCATGTCATTTTATGTTTTTGCCTGGAGGGGGCTGGCATTTTTTAAAAGTCGATTTCACCTCGATAAGCTCCAATACATACATACATAAGTACGTACCTACGTAGTTCGTGCAAGCGTACATACTTACATCTATAATAACGAGAGCTAACGTCAAACCTATCGTCTTTAGACAAGTACTTCAGATTGTAAACCAGATAAGAATCGATAAAATGTCAGCAATGATATAAATAGGCAAAAGATATATAAATTCTGATATCATTTGACAATAACGGGCATTGGATCGTTTGAGTTATTCACATAATATTGAAATATAATAACACACTAAAATAAGAATAAAACATAACAGAAAGTACTAAAACCAGTATTCTGCTTATATATCTAGTAAATGTAATATAAAATGAAACTGTATTATTGATCGAAGATTTTCCAATACAAAATTACTTGCTGGAATGCATGCAAGAGGATAAGAGCTGTAATATAAACATTTGCATGCATGAATGTAGTCTATCAAGTGTGATGGCCTATTTTATTTGAAGTTATGTCTCTAGAGTTACAGCATTACCATGATCATATATAGATTGAGAAAGAGGGAAATAGAGACAAATAATATGTGTCTTGATATTTTTACTTGTTTCTGGGAAACCTCCGATTATGTTGTTGTACGGCACAAGCTTTACTCTACACGCCCGGGACGGTGCTTTGGTAAACTCTTCTCAATTTGGAAGATTTCTAACCGTATTATCTTCAATTAACATGAAGGTGGTGTGAGAAGCCAGTCTCTGTGAGATTATTACTAAATGTTCCTTGTAAACATCTTAAATTTGATAATATTGATTGCAGGTGACAATAGTTTTCATTTTCATAGCTACTACAGGTGGTGATTCATCATCAATTGACAACTGGGGGTACTCTATCTGTCGGGACGTGTTTACCTCATCCGGACGACTACCATGATTACGTTATTTTAGTGAACATTGTTTGTCGGGGTGAGTGGTGGGGAGGACACAGTGGGGATTTATTTCTCTCCTACACGATATAAATTTGTCCTTAGTTAGGAGTGTTTGTCTTGCTGCTTGTCGCACGCGGCTATATATGCAAGTCATTGATTGGAATAGTACCTTCATAGCGTCTTTCTCTCTGGTCTAGGCTGCTTCAGTCGTACTGATGGTAGATCGTTTAGCCTTTTTATTTTCCCATTGTTCACGAAGCTCCAAATGCTCTAGCTTTGCGCAAGACGATGTCCACCCTATGGTTGAATAGGTCGGTTCAAAGCGCGTACGTGACAGCTTTTATTTTATTGTTCTTTTGAAACATTTGGAAACCCATTTTGAGGTACTAAGGTGATACTCAATTTAATATGCAAAATATTTGTTAGACACGAGACTCGATCCAACAACCGTTGGCTTCGAATTTCTGTAATTAAACTAGCTCAGAGAGTAGATATCAGTTTAAAAATAATATAATTGCAAGAATATATGAATACTAGTTTTCTCTGCATATCTGTACACTCTGTTTTAGACAGTGCTGCATTTCAGTTTCTCATCTATCAATATATGTGCTGGCAGAACAAAAATGTAAGTATGTTTGTGCTTTAGTATATCTCTGCAACTGACTTAAGTTTATCAGCTAAGAATGTGTGCTCCGCCAAGAATACTGCCATTGTGTCTGTTTATTCTATATATGAATGGCCTCTCCGTGCAATGTATAAATTCACAAGACTTATGGATTTTTCTAAGAACGTTCTAGCGTTCTAGACCGTTTGTGGCCAATGCTCTCGTACAGAGAGAGAAAGAGAGAGAGAGAGAGAGATTGATACAGATCGAGAGAGAGAGAGAGCGAGAAAGAGAGAGAGATAGAGTTGTGTACATTGTATGTATGTAATGTGATAGCTAGCATTTGAATTAATCAGTTGTGATTTTTGAGTACAACAATTAGAGCATTGGTTCATCTCAATTTAATGAAATACTAATTGTTCAAATATTACCGTAGTAAGGTATTTGTCCCAGACCTCCTGTACACATACAATGGGTGATGTACATTATAGAGGGCTAATAAAAGAGCGATAGAGCAGTAATTTGAATTTAAGATTGGATCATATTTTTATTTTACCTTGTTGTGCGTCGCCGAAAGCCTAATCCTATAAAGATCATATTGGTTTAATTTAAGTACTGTTCAGGTGCTTTTTATCGTGTAGGGTATGAGTGTGTGGTTTATACTTGTTATGCAGTAGATCGGAAAGCGCGTTCGTGATCTTCTCGGAAGTGGGTAGTGAGAAGATACAAGGGTACTTGTTTATGCAGCACTTCAGAATGAATTTACAACCACAAGTATTTATGGCCTTTGGTCACAGGTGACCTTTGTATGCAGATTCAACTTTCAACTTGGTTTTTGAATAAATATCATGCACCGATTACTATTATATTTATTATAATATTATTATTGTACTTGTTATACTTATACTTATAGTTATTATTATTATTATTATTATTATTATTATTATTATCTTTTTTTGTCAACAGCTTTAGTTTAGTGCACTATTTAACAAAATAATAAAATACATGTATATGTTGTTCTCTACCAAATCTATGTTCCACACAAGATTACTGTATTCTGCTCACTTCAATCCATCCTATACATTAAATCATCACTGACCCTTTAAAAAATCACTGATCATGGTTTTGTGCACCATGTAAAAGCACTAACGTTACTATTAACTGACAGTTTACATATAACTGTGTAACAAAGGACTGACGCTTTGCGCAGCAAATTTGTATAATTGGGCTTAGAAACAGCTGTTCACACATGGAAACAATATCTTGATTAATCAGTTGCTCAACTTGCCGAGATCAAAAGACAGTCGGCTTATGTGAAAGTATTGTGATGAATATGGAATGATAAGAAGCCAAATATGGCTATTTGTATTAACATATGCGCTTATAAACAAGATTTATATGCTGAATAACCCCTGATCCAAATGAAAATGGATGCAACTCGTCATTTTCTTGTGAAGTTTTAGAAACTAAAAGAACTAAATATGTTTTCCTATTTGTAATTACAAAACTGTAATCTAGTCTATCTTATCATTTAAAATAAATTACAATGAATAGGTTCTGCTGTGCTCCTTGGAAGTCATGTGGCCAAAATGCGTGGTGTAGTGACCTAAAAGGGCACAGAAAACTTATTCTAATCTAGGTGTAAGTTTCAGTTAGAAAACTTGGAAGATGTCTTTTATGATACGAATTTGTTCTACCAGTGTTTTAGAAGCTTCTGGTTGTCTCGGAGGTAATTTAACTTTCACCTTATGACTGCTTTGTTGAACATATATAGCTTTTAAGTACACCTTGTTACGATATTATTTGAAATTAAAAAATGGATTCATGCTTCTTTTTTCCTTCTTATAATGGTGGTAAAATCTTGTGATCACATTACTAAGTACACAACAACAAATCAACATCCACTAATATACGGTCTGCTACTACTGGTAATAGCATCGACCGTAACAACAATAACATCAACAACTGCAACAATAATAATAACACTAATGACAAACGTGCAAAAATTAAAAAAAGACAAACACAACCACTACAACTACTATAATAATAATAATAATAATAATAATAATAATATAATAACAATAACAATTAATTATAGCTAGGATTATGTTCTTCTAAACTACTTATTCACTCGCTTCCCCGTTTTGACCTTATATTATAATAATTATAATAATAATAACATAATAGCAATAATAATAAATTATAGATAGAATTATGTGGTTCCAAAACACGTTTCAACCCGCTTCCCCGTTTTGACCTAACCCGAAGAGTGAGCCTCTTGAGCAAGAACTGCCACAATAGGAAAAGTTAGTTAAGTGCGTGTATTTATATTTTATGCCCAATTAGTATATACACAAATATATGCTGAACTATATACATTTTTATTCCAAATATATCTATAGAAAATAGTTCCTTATTTTATTAATACAACAAATTCGAAATATTCATCCCAGTCATTCGAATCAAGCCCTCCGTACATGTACGACTTGTGTGAAATACTATAAGACCATCCCAACAATTATATACAACATGGTATGGGGATTCTTGTAAAATGCCCAAGTACCTGATAGTAACGATGTATTAATATTTATGGACTGATGACTTTTTTTAAACATCATTTAATCTTTGTCAAATGGTCTGTATTGAAAGGTACACTTTCATTGTTTTTGTCTCTTCAACCATATATCTAGTAGCCAGTTATATTTTCTGACTATTATCATTAACTGAAGGTCTGGAGACACACAAAAGCTCATTTGTCAATTTGAGACCTTTCATGTGATTAAGACCAATAACACTGGTCTACAGCCAAAATGCTTCCGCAATAAATGTTGTGAAACTTTACTAATTCTGGGTCACTGAGAAAGAAAATGTCACATAAAATTTTTGATTGGCTCTAGTTTTAAAGATATGATACTGGGTCAGTATATACGACCCTTGACTTGGGAATGGCGGACGATAAGTGAGTTATAAAGGGAAGGGATCTCAATTTAAACCAGAAATGACTAAAATTCATCTTTGACTGGATCTATCAATAAATGTATGACTGGGTTTGCACAGTACTTGCTTTTTAGGCAAAACAATGAATGATGCAATCTAAAGCTGGTATTGCATAATACATGATATGAATTGCATCATGTTATTCCTACAAGTCATGGATGATGCAATCATAACTAAGCTTACATCACTCTGCTGAAGAAATTGCCCTATATCAGCTCTACAAATCAATCAGTGTCATGCTCTATTATTTGTCAGCGTTTGATTTTGCAAAGGGAAACATTTCTGTTTAGCCAAAGTGAGCAGAGATGCCTCGTACTTGTGTGAACAATGCAGATAACTTCTGCTATGTTTGTGGTGAAGTGCATCACAAAAGCGCAGTAGAACCACTATGGTTAAGAAAGTCTATCACCTTTATTTTGGCTGCATACTTGGAGATCAGGGCAAGAGGTGGGCCCGACACATATGCTGCAAAACGTGTGCAACAAATCTTCCCCAGTGGTTGAACAGGAAAAGGAAATCTATGCCTTTTGCAGTGCCAATGATTTGGAGAGAGCCAACAGATCATATCAGCAATTGTTACTTCTGCCTGGTGCTTCCAGTTGGGAAAGGTGTGTCAAAGAAGACAAAGTGGACTGTGCATTATCCAAACATTCCATTAGCTATACGCCCAGTACCTAACGGAGAAGGACTGCCGGTTCCTGATGCACCATAATCATTTTCACTTGAGTCAGACGAGGAAAGGAAAGAGGATGAAACTTCTACTCCTGAACCATCAAAGTCACATGACCCATATTTTATCCCATCCTCCTCCTCTGAGCCACACCTCATAACACAAGGTGAACTGAATGACCTTGTCAGGGATTTGGAACTACCCAAGAATAAGGCAGAGCTGTTGGACTCCAGACTACAGCAGTGTAATCTCCCGGCAGGTGATGTTAGGGTTTCCATGTTCCGTGACCTTCAAAAGGATCTTGTCCCATTCTTCTTCATGGAATGTGATGTTGAAGCCTGCAACAACATCGATGGTGTGTTGGGAGCTCTCAACATCGTTCATGATCCAGATGAGTGGAGACTGTTCCTTGATTCATCGAAGACGAGTCTTAAAGCTGTTTTGCTGCATAATGGCAGTGTTTTGCCATCAATTCTAGTTGGTCATGCAGTCCATATGAAGGAAACCTATGCAAATATGAAACAGAAACAACTTTTGAGGTGCATAAACTATGACCAGTGGCAGCTTTGTGGCGATTTCAAGGTTCTTGCTTTCTTGTTTGGTCTGCAGACTGGATATAAAAAGTACTGCTGTTTTCTCTGCGAATGGAATAGTCGTGCGAGAGATTCCACTACATCAAGAAAGATTGGCCACTCCAACAGTCATTGGGGCCTGGGATGAAAAGTGTTTAGCATCCAACACTTGTTGAATCAAGGAAGCTTTTGTTACCACCCTTGCACATCAAGCTGGGTCTGATGAAGAACTTTGTCAAGGCCATGGACAAAACACAAGCAGCTTTCAAGTACCTCCGTGGAAAATCTCCAAGGTTAAGTGAAGCTAAGATAAAGGAAAGGGTCTTTGTTGGTCCTCAGATTCGTGAACTTCTTCGAGATGACGCATTTTACCGTGCACTGTGTGGCAAGGAAAAGATGGCATGGAAAGCCTTCCAGTTTGTGACAACACATTTTCTCGGAAACAACAAGGCAGACAACTAGAGGGAGTTGGTGGAAAACCTCCTCAAGGCATACAACAGCCTTGGTTGCAACATGTCACTAAAGATAAATTGTTTGCACTCTCATCTAGATTTATTTCCACCGAACTGCGGAGCAGTGAACGACGAGCACGGCGAACGATTTCACCAGGACATCGCAACAATGGAGAAACGCTATCAGCTCAAATGGAGATCATCAATGCTTGCATACTATTGCTGGACAGTGACAAGAGATGCTCCATTTAATGAATACAAGAGACAAGCCAAGAAGCGCCGAGTAGACACTGAATAAGGATTAAACTATGTACTTATACATACATAATAGTTTTTACATTTGTTTCAATATATTATATATTTATATAACTCTTTTGCTGTTTTTTAAAGTGTTACATACACAGGAGAGGTGAAATATTATCATGTAAAGCAACCATAAACACATGAAAAGACCTAGGTTTACAATTTATGATTCAAAGTCTACTATGTACACAATATGAATAGACATAAAATGTAAAAATTTAAATATCTTGAAAACAGTATCCAATCAGTTGTTTTAATTGTCATATTTGAATTCAGCACATCAAAATCCCCAATACATAGCACATTTTATCTCTGAAGCAGACGACTTCTAAAAAATTGTAGACCAGTGGCACACTTTCATTGTTTTTGTCTCTTCAACCATATATCTAGTAGCAAGTTATATTTTCTGACTATTATCATTAACTGAAGGTCTGGAGACACACAAAAGCTCATTTGTCAATTTGAGACCTTTCATGTGATTAAGACCAATAACCAGTCTAAATACATTACAACAGAAGGAAGAAATGTAATCGGAATTTTGCATCCAAAGTAGCATCTTCCTGAACAAATTTCTGTTACGTATTCTAAATTAATTCCTTATATGTTTTAGCTCGAAAACCCAATTATAGCTTTTGTTACAAAGTACCTTTGTCCTAGGTCAAAATTGTGACAATGAAAAACCATAGTCTTTTCTCATCCACCATGAAAATTAAATTCTGTGTTGATTCTTATCTTCGTCTAATAGATATTAATTAATAAACTGAAATAAACTTTTGGGAAACTAAAAATAAAATAATAATATTATAAAGAAATAAAAGAGCTGAAATACCTCTTGCGCTTTTTGGAAGGCTTTTATTTGCAATAATTCTAACCAAGGTCAATATTATATTATTCATCAATAATTGTATCCTAAATGCTGATCCTAAGAATAACCAACCAGAAGACGTCATTTGTTTATTTGACTAGGCTAATTACTAGGATGTCAACTTTATTCTAGTCGAAAACTGAAATAGCACAGCTTGATGTTTTTGAGAAATATTTGTTCTTACTATATTTATTTATCCAGTTACATAAGTTGTAAGTTAAAATTCAAATAAATCGCAAGGCACTAAAATTGGAAAGGGAAACAGAGGATAAATGATATTGTGTGAGTAAACCAAATGCTTTCATTGAGCGAAAACATGTCTTGGACACATATGTGAATGTTACGAATGTAGTTGTCCCTATGAAAGCTACATTTACTCGGCCAGTAGTATAATTAAAAGTCTCATTTGGATTCATCAGCTACTGTCGAAAGAACTAATTTACAGATATTTTTGATTACAATTAAAAACATATGAATAGGGTGCATCGATGTGAAAGTCGATAATGTAAGCATCAATCAATGAATTATTTACACTGCTCAGTCCGGCATAACGCTTTTCCTTTTTACTTCTTTCTTTTTTCTTTTCGTTTATATGGAAAACTTGATAAAAACATAACTCTGAAAAATTTGACCCGCAACACTGAGTTTTCGAAGGTTAAAGATTACAGGGCATTTAGCAGCCTATGAGTAAACTGATTTATAAAGAAAAATGCAAAAATAAGACATTTCAGAACGGATTATTGACAATAAAATCAATGGCTCATGATCGTATCCAACAAGAAATAGGACAGAAGAGCAGTAAACATTTGAGATACATTTTTGCTGGTTCTGTTGTTGTTTCTATTATTCTTACTTTGACACATACTTTGAACCAAAGTAAGTGCAATTTATAATCAGAGGTTAATTTCATACCTTAGTGGAAAAATGGTGAAAAAATTTCTTACAAACTTTCAAATCGATGACACTTTCTTATGTATAATGTAACACTAATTCAAACATTAAAATCAATCTACTGTTGAACTTTCTTGCTTTTACAAAAACTCGAATATCACCGCTCTCTTTCCAGACAACGACGGCTACAATCAAGAGGACTATGAGTATTCGAAGGAACTTATTAGAGAAGATTTCGTTGATCTGGACAAAAACAAAGACAATTATGTTGATAAAGAGGAGTTCAGGTGTGTGCACGTCTTATTAGCTTGTCTGCAGAAACATCAGGTTAATTTATGGTATACCTCCGGTGTTATAAATATTGTCTTTGTCATGATTTTCATTCTGTCCATTCGGATTGAGCGTAGTGCTTGTCTCGGACCTGCTGAGGCAAACCACTATAACCTATAACTTGGAATATAAATGGATACGACAGTCTTGGCATTGAGATACGTAAGGTAAATTTAAAAATCTACAATAATGTAAAGAACTGAATCTCATTCACCGAGGACTTAGCAATATTGTGCTTTTATTTAGACAGATCAAGATAAGGATACAGGTCGTGAAGGATCGCAGGGAAAACTACCTTTCGTGATCAGCGACAGTTCGACAATGTTATTTGTATGTCTAAAAAACTAGCTAAAATAAAGCAAATGCAATAAGAATCAGCTGTTATTGCAGAGACCGCCTATGTACTGCTCCTGCTCACTCCATTCAAATTCCCTTTAAGAACCAGTATGTTCCTATCTAATACTCTCCTAAAGCAGCGAACAATATGCAGCGCAGACAGATATAATCTTGAGTATATTTTACATAGACACGTATGACTTTGTGATACGTCGTGGACTTTTTAATCGCGCCTTCTCTCTGAAATACTCTGTACTGAGGAGCTGAGTGGTGGCAGTTACCTGGATCTGTCAATTTCATATTTAACAAAGGTGGCTACACTCAATCTGAAAAGATCATATATGGTAAAGGCGTATACTTTTTATTCTCATTTTGTACTTATCAGCTTTTAGGTTAACTTCGTTTTATTGAGTTTAGGCTAGGCCCAGACATTAGTTATCAAAGTTGTTGTCCTTATAGCAGAATTAGATATTGAATTACGCACTACTCACACAGTCATGTTTATTAGAATCGCTGTTGTCTTGATAGACGATGAGAGTGTATGGTTACTTTTGCCGTCGTTTTCGATAACGTTGTTTGATTTATCTTAGTTATCAATAGCTGTAGTTAGGCAGCTAAACATTCACATATATTCCATCATCTATGTTATGTATATTTAACTTAACTGGACTTTTGATTGTCACTACATCTGCTGATACTTTTGGAACTCGATACAGACACCGTGCTTCAAGCTAACGAATTAAAATTTTATCTATAATTGTTTTTATGTGTCTGCTTATGTATCTAATAGTAGCCATTTTTTAAAGGTCTGCTTATGTACCTAATAGTTGCTATTTTCTAAAGGTCTGCTTATGTACCTTATAGTTGCTATTTTCTAAAGGTTTTCCTATGTACCTAATAGTTGCCATTTTCTAAAGGTATGCTTATGTGCCATTTTCTAAAAATCTTGAACATTAGGAATTTGAGCAAAATGTATTGTTGATACTTGCTAGCCAAGAGGTTTAGCATTTGCATTAATTTCAATTCAGGCATTTGAAAATTTTCCATACATCTGTACAATTTTTATTTAAGCATCGAATACACACCTGCCTACATATAGTATACATTGAAGCGTAACGACGTTAATGGAGATGGGAAAATGAATTATGAAGGTAATTTATTAATAGCTATATATTGATAATAATAACAATAATAATAATAATAATAATAATATTAATTTTGCTTCGAAGAATGGCATTCTGTTGCGCGAAACCCTAATTGCAATAACTTGTTCTCTGCCGTTCACCTGTCACCAAACCAAATGAATGATAGCAAGGCCATAGGTGTGCAAAATTGCATTATTACATGTTTTCCTATAAGATAAGGAGATTGGTGGAGCTAAAAGTAAATCATTCACTCAATAAATGTGCATATTGAATTAATTGCCTCGGATTTATAATGGTTCTTTGCTTGTTTGTTTTGTTTTTATTAAACGTTTGAAAATTACATGTGCATTATCAGCGAATTGCCTAAAAACACTAAAAATTAGTGTCCATGAACGTCTACTCTTCAAACATATAGATATCAATAAATCCGTGAAAGTTATCTGTTCTTCGTGAGTATATCATGAATGACAAAGAACGAAACAAAATTAATAGCACTTGAAAAAGAAAGAGAACTGCAAGGATCCACATCATTTTGTTAAATTTACCTGACATCATTCATGAAGAGGACATCTTCGTTAGCCAAGAGTCGTCGAACCACTTAGTTCCACATGAACACATGCCATTTATAGCTAGCCAAATCAGTATCTGATAGCATGCAGCTGAAAGACAAAGATCCAATCAGATTGCTCATTATATTTACATAGTAAGATAGCTGGGAACAACCGTAGAAGCTTCTGTAGAAAACGACGCAACTAGCATGTAACTTTCTGTAGTTTAATAGACGTTTTTCTTTCTAGTCAATGTATATGAACACCATAAAAGGCAATATACTAAAAATCTATCAGACTAAGTAATAATCTCTCTAAATGGTCAATTGATTTTACTTGCTATAGATAGTAACTCCTCATTAACTAGAGGGTACTTGCTCAAATCATTGTTTTGGCTAGCCATATATGCGGAGGTTCGATGTGGAACGAAGTGGATCGAAGACTGTTAGGTAGCAAAGACAGGAGAGGAATGCTGCAGTTTATTTATGCAAGGGATAGTACTTTAAATGTTTCTATAAAAGGAAATTATATATTTGTTATACATTTTTCCCTCTTTGTATTTGTCGTAACTCTATGTTTATCTTAAAATTACTAGCGTATCCTGAAAATCGTACTCACACGTTATGATGCGACACGAGTTGAAAAAGAAAGGTTGTGTTTTGTTCTGTTCTGTTGTACTTCACGACGAATCATTACCGTGATATACATATGTGGCTCTTACAGCCATATAGAAAAAAAGCCGCAGAATAATTACCATAGTTCACTCAGCTCAGCATCGCAAATGATATTTCCGTATGTAGCTCAGTGAATTTTCAACTGAACGTCTCGAAATTTAGATAAAATAAAATTGCCCTACTCGGTTTGCACACTATCAACATTTAGAGCAACACCACTCATTCGATACATGCTCAATAAAGAGTGGCCTGTGTACATGTGATTCGCCATGTTGGTCCTGAAGTTATGGATGAATACATTTTGACACCGGATTGAAGGCTACATAAGCCGTTGCGTGCCACACGTTAACAAACATCGTCTACTTCATCTAGTTTTCATTAAACTGTTTCAATTTTCTATTTAGCATCTCTTTATAGCATGATTTGTCTAATGAACATGAGATGTTTGTTTATTTGTAGCACGCGACGGCTCGCGTAACTGCTCAGTGATGTGTAAACATTTAGATTCTTCCATAACTCCAGGACCAACATGACGGATTACATGTACGCAGACCACTCTCTTTCCGCATGTACTGAATTGGTAGTGTTGCACTGTATGTTGATTCAAAAGGTGTTGAAATCATTTGTGCGCGAAATGAACTTGCTAATTTTGGCTTCATTTCGAGACGTTCATGTGAAACTTCACGGAGCTACAGACGGGAATTTTATTCGCAACTCTAAAGATACTGTAGTAGGTTTTTTTTTTAAACGAAGTTTGTGCATTATCTTCTTCTTGTAATTTATTCTCTTTACTATATCGCTCAGAACGTTTCGACTGAATACGAAATAGTAGGGTTAAAGATTTTTTCCCGCTAATATTTATGAACTATGAAATGTTAATCTTAACCTGTATTTCAGAGTATATAGAAGAATGGCTTGATTGGCTTGACTATCCTTGACTTCCGTCTGAAACATTCAAACTCATTGGTAAATAGGAGTACCAGATGTCAGGAAATGAAACTGTGCTAGACAGGAAGTGAAGAGCGTGTACATTTCGAGGATTATTCAGACAGCTATCTTTCATGAAGAGTTTTTCACGAAATATACACAAAATAAATTATTTTTCATGGAAAGAATTAATAGAGTCATCACTGATTAAACTTATAAATAACAAGGCCTCTTTTAACGTGGTTTACCCCCTCCCAAAAAATGTCGGTTTTTGACCAAAAAATTAAATTTGAAGTAAGCAAGATGTTTTCATATATTTTGCACATTTTTGAACTGTATATTCTGAATTATTTTTTGTAATTTTATAGGAGATTTTTACGACATTAAAGCAATATCTACCCTTGAGCGCAATGAAATACCTCGTCTCACAAAACGCTATCAATTTAAAGAAAAATCATCAAGGTACTCGACTAAGAATTAATATATATATATATATATATATATATATATATATATATATATATATATATATATATATATATATATATATATGTAGTTTTTGAAGGTATTTCAAAGTGTGATTGTCATAATGATAATGCTTCGTAGTCATCTGAAAATTGTACTTTGGTAAACCTCGTGTTTAGATTAATTCAGTATAGTGATAGAAAAGCTTTACAGTGGTCGAAGTCAAAGGAGAATACTATTATCTTCTAATTGCCTTATTAGTCTTTGAGATTTAAGTTGAGTGTTTTACCTTTTAATAGATAAACAGACCACATATGGTTTTCAGTATAATACCTTTTATATTTTTTAAAAAATGTGGAGAAAAAGAAATTGATATAGCAGCAATTGTTTCTTCCGTCTGATACTACAATATATGTAGCCTAATACAAGGTCCACAGGTGATTTCATGGTCAGGGAGTAGAGCTATAAAAAGAAGAAACAGGTCAGTTTATGCAAGCACACAGGTGAATTCATGGTCAGGAAGTACATTTATAAATATGTAAAACATATCAGATTATGCGAGCATTAAGGCAAAGAGCTCTGTCGATTACGTTTTCTCGTCGAGGTGAACCTTTTCCTTTTCAAATTAAATTTTGTTATGATATTTGGGTTTGGAAAAACGTTTTCATAGGCACCGCCAACCACCCTCATCCCGACAACGATGCATTTTTATAATATGTACGATATATAATATATAAAGAGTAAGAAGTTGGTTATCAACCATTCATTATAATGACGAGAAACTTTTTCTTTGCAAAAATAGTATGTATGTATGTATGTATGTATGTATGTATGTATGTATGTATGTATGTATGTATGTATGTATGTATGTATGTATGTATGTATGTATGTATGTATGTATGTATATATATATGTATTTATGTATGTATGTATGTATGTATGTATGTATGTATGTATGTACTTATGCATGTGTGTAAAGGGTTTAACAGCATGAAGCACAGTCATGGATACACAATGCCCATCAAATTTAGGTATCACGAGAAAGGAACACAAAACAGAGATAATTTCAAGAAAATGGGTAAAATTCTTAGAATACAGAGTCGAATCTTTTGATATAAACCGCATCCTTTTAAAACGACCAGAACTTTCAGAGCTGGAAAAACATCACAGGAAGCACCCCAAAACACATTAGTTCCCTCCTTTATTATCATCTTGCAATATGTGGGAGGGTGCATTAAGACATATTCTATATTCCTAATCCCACACGAGTTAATAATAATAATAATAATAATAATAATAATAATAATAATAATAATAATAATAAATAATAATAATAATAATAATAATAATAATAATTTTTTAAGAGCTGAAATCGGCAAATTATGGTGTGTAAATGAGTTCTTTGGGACGAAGTTAATTTAGAAGTTTACTATTTTTGAGTAAAACTTAACAAATAGTGACACGTGACAAATAATGAATTACAAGATTTAGTGTTACATAATCTCGCGATAAATCATGTCTGTTTGCAAAATCTACGAAATTAAACATAAACTTAGATCTCCGCAAAATTTGAATGACGCAGAATCAGTATCAACACTACATGTATATCGTGTTGTCAGTGAATAATATAATGCAAACAGATGTGATTATGGAGTATTTTAGAGAAGTTTTGCCTTAAATTTTAAAAAGAAACATTTTATTTTGATGAAAATGCGCAAGCATTTAGTTCACTTAATCTCATCTCATCTGTTCTTAAAAATTAGCTATTATTATATGCTCATTTTTTGTTCTCTCTTAATTCAACTTTGTGTGAACTGTGCAGTTTTTTCCTAATTATATACTCATTTTTGTCTCCAATAACTTTACATTGTCGGAATCGTGTAGTATCTCTTCATACTGCACAGCTTCATACTGAAGGACACGTGTGTATACAAATAATTCTTGTTTTTCAATGTTGCAATTTTAAATCAATCCCCGAGCGAGTCAGTGATGACATCAGAATATTACGGCGTAAAGAGCTTTACTGTTGGCGACAAGCTTTGTGTAAGATAAATATCCCTTTTTCTCCAAGTGTGGTATAGGGATACAAATCTGGTTCATCCTAAAATTGTTGTGTAGTTCTTCATTTTTACATTATCGCCACACTTTTTGACATAACATATGGTTAATAAATTAAGTGTGTCATTAAGTCTCTTTGTTGTTTTCCACTTGTATGTAACAATCACAGTTTGTTGATGGCTGAACAAATAAAGTGGATTGACTTAAGCTGTGGACAGTATAGGGCTTCATGTCAGAATAAAAGAGGACGTCAATTATCGGCTCATTAGCAGCTATAACAGTTGTAAAATACGATTTATAGAAATGTCTGCATTTTATAAGTTTACCATAACGCATTTAACTGCGAGATATCAGTTTGTATTCGTTGTACTTTTCATATTATTATGGCGACACCATCAATCAAGAGTAGACGAGTAAAAATATCGGCCAGCATTAAAAAGAAGATTTGCCAGCACAAAGAAGATCACCCGAAAGCTACCATTCGAGATATCAGCCAGCATGTTATAGCTGACTCACCCTTAGACATTGGCAAGTCGACAATTGCGGACATCATAAAAAACAAGGACAAATGGTTGTCCGTACCTGCCGACTCAGCAGACCTAACCCGCGCTCGCCACGCCAAATATCAACAAGTCGATGATGCTGTATTTGTCACGATAGAATTTTCAAAGAATTTTTAAAACTCAAATTTTTATACAAGAAATTAAAAAATTTGAATTATAAAAATTTTAGTCATAAAAATTCCTTGACAATTCTATCGTGACATATTCATGTGGTTCTCAGACATGTCGACCCACCGCGCCGCTGTCAGCGATGAAATGCTCATTGACAAGGCAAAGATACTCGGAGACCAACTCGGCATCACTTACTTTGCCTATTCTCGGGGTTGGCTACAACGCTTCAAGAATGTGCGGGGCATCAAACGAAATTGTATGAAGGAGAAGCAGATAGTGCCGACATGAACAAAGTGCAGGCCGCACAAGTGCATGTCATAATAAAGTGAAATAAACACAAGTCAATAGATGTATTCATTAATTTATTTCAACCATTATTGCATATACAATACATTTACATCCAGCAAATACATGCACATGCACAGTACATGTATACGGTATGATGACATCGATTTGTTAAAATTCAAAGACAATTTTTTAAAAAAACACCAAAGAGTGATGTCGTACTGTTTTATAAAAAATACTGCCGCAGTAACACAATTACACATATTATATTTCCAACGGTGAAACAAATATAGCATCTTAAATTGAATGCCAAATTTAGTATCACTTATATTCTCGTTTGCTCTGCTTATCGACTGAGCTATTAAGGAACATGACAGCAGCATTGCTGATTTTGTCAAAGCAAGGTAGCAAATTATAAATGATCAGCAGTCTTTTTACTTTTAATTTTTTATTTAGAGCTGCATGTTTTCAGACTAAAATGGTGTAAAGTGTGCCAGCGCTAAAAAAAAAAAAAAAAAAACATATTGCAAATTAGTTTTAAACTGAAATGGTCAAATCTTCAAGTGTTTTCGAGCGAATCGTTTAATATTTTTTTCTTTAAATATTGCCAAAGTAAGAAAATTATTTCGCACAAGTCATGGCTTGCAATAGTTCAGTGGAACAGATAAATATGTCCAAGTTATATCGTGACGGTATCTCGATATGACATCGAATGCACGGGGGTACCATTTCCCCGTGGCGCTCGCATTTATATATATATATATATATATATATATATATATATATATATATATATATATATATATATATAAACCACCATTTACGTCCTCTAATTCTCATAAGCAAGACTAGCATCTCCTAATTAAACAGTTTCAAAACAAACCCTTCGACAAATTAACTTGCTCATGATCCAGTCTTTGGCAATTATTTTGCATTAACATGTAGAGTTGTGCTGTTAAGGATGCTTATATCTTTACTTGTATCTGCCTGCATACAAATCCCCAGGACACCTAACTCATGCCACACTAAAGTTGTATGATATTTAGGGTAACCTTATGTAATCGGGACACACTTATTGTCCAGACATATAGATCAAAGTCCTAAGATATACTTATCTTCCAAGTATCCCGATGCTTGGCATACCACATTTCTGATTTGATGACTAAGATAAAAGAATAAATATATAAATTATATAAATAAGGGTTCCAATGTGACCAATAGGTTGATTCAAAGCCAAGAAGAGAGATTGAATAAAAAGTCTAACAATGATAAATCACATCGTTTTGTTGATGCTTTTAAGCTCGTTTGCTGTCGTCTGTTCCAGAGGTATATATTACTTCTTTATTTTTCCTTTGGATGTTATATATATATATATATATAGGGGGCGGGAGGGGAGGTACCTTGATGCTAATCTAAGTTCACGAATCTGAGGTCAAACAAAGACACCTTCCTTTATCTTAGCTTCACTTAACCTTGGCAATTTTCTACAGAGGTACTTGAAAGCTGCTTGTGTTTTGTCCATGGCCTTGACAAAGTTCTTCATCAGACCCAGCTTGATGTGCAAGGGTGGTAATACGATCTTCCTTGATTCAACAAGTGTTGGATGCTGAACACTTTTCATCCTAGGCTCAAATAACTCTCGAAGTGGCCAATCTCTCTTGATGTAGTGTGAATCTCTCGCACGATTATCCCATTCGCAGAGAAAACAGCAGTACTTTGTGTATCCAGTCTGCAGACCAAGCAAGAGAGCAAGAACCTTGAAATCTCCACAAAGCTGCCACTGATGTTGGTCATAGTTTCTGCACCTCAAAAGTTGTTTCATGTTTTCATAGGTTTTCTTCATATGGACTGCACGACCAACTGGAATTGATGGCAAAACACTGTCATTATGCAACAAAAACAGCTTTAAGACTCGTCTTCGATGAATCAAGGAACAGTCTCCACTCATCTGGATCATGAACGATGTTGAGGGCTGCCATCATACCACCGATGTTGTTGGAGGTTACAAGAGCACCTTCCATGAAGAAGAATGGAACAAAATCCTTTTGACGGTCACGGAATATAGAAACCCTAACATTACCCGCCAGGAGATTCCACAGCTGTAGTCTGGAGCCCAACAGCTCTGTCTTACTCTTGGGTAGTTCCAAACCCCTGACAAGGTCATTCAGTTCACCTTGTGTTATGAGGTGTGGTTTAGAGGAGGAGGATGGGAGAAAATATGGGTCATGTGACATTGATGGTTCAGGAGTAGAAGTTTCATTCTCTTCGCTTCCTCTTCCTCGTCTAACTCAAGTGAGAATGATTCTGGTGCATCAGGAACCGGCAGTCCTTCTCCGTGGGGTACTGGAAGTATCGCTGATGGAATGTTTGGATAATGCACAGTCCACTTTTTCTTCTTTGACACGGATTTCGCAACTGGAGGCACCATGTAGAAGTAACAATTGCTGATATGATCTGTTGGCTCTCTCCAAATCATTGGCACTGCAAAAGGCATAGATTTCCTTTTCCTGTTCAACCACAGGCGAAGATTTGTTGCACAAGTGTAGCAGCATATGTGTGTGGCCCACATCTTGTCCTGATCTCCAACTTTGCAGCCAAAATAAAGGTGATAGACTTTCTTAACCATTGTGGTTATACTGCGCTTTTGTGATGCAAAAGTCACTTCACCACAAACATAGCAGAAGTTATCTGCATTGTTCACACAAGTACGAGGCATCTCTGCTCACTTTGGCTAAACAGAAATGTGTCCCTTTGCAAAATCAAACACTGACAAATAAAAGAGCATGACACTGTATGATTTGAAGAGCTGATATAGGGCAATTGCTTCAGCAGAGTGATGTAAGCTTAGTTATGATTGCATCATCCATGACTTATAGGAATAGCATGATGCAATTCATAGCATGTTTGACGCAATACCAGCTTCAGATTGCATCATTCATTGTTTTGCTTAAAAAGTAAGTACTGTCCAAACACAGTCATAGATTTATTGATAGATCAAGTCAAAGATGTATTTTAGTCATTTCTGGTTTAAACTGAGTTCCCTTTCTTTTATAACTCACTTATCGTCCGCCATTCCCCTGTTTCTCTCTTGTCAGGTCTTTCACCAACTGGTATGCCCTTTTACTGTCATTCAGGTTCAGGCTTTTCTCGACTTCCTTGAATTGGTCATCTAACCAGCTTTCTTTTGCTTTCTTTACGCTCTTCTTAATCCTGTTGTTAATTAAAATCTGTTATTTTTTTGGCTCCTTCATGGTCTCCTCGCTTACTCTTCAGTTTTCTCCTCACATCACAGAGGTCGAGGATGTCTGCTGTGACCCAAGGCTTCTTTATTCTACGATGCTTTCCAAGGATCTCGCAGGCTGTGTCTATTACTGCCTTGTTGAAGGTGATGATTAAGGAGTCTAGGTTTATTTCTTCATGTCCCAGAATTGTGAGTGGTGCAAATTTGCCGCCTATTGATGCTTCAAATGCTTGTGCCACGCTTGGATCTTTAAGTTTTTCAAGGTCGAACCTGATCCTAACTTGTCGTGGCTTATTGGTCTTCATCAGACGAAGTTTGATAGTCATCATCAGCAAGTCATGGTCGCTTCCTATATCAGCTCTTGGGGAGCTACGTGTTCTGGCAATGTTTACGCTAGACCGGAAGCGCTTTCTCACTAAGATGTAATCAATCTGGTTGTGATGTTTTCCGTCTGGGCTGTGCCAAGTCCATCTTCTGGATAGTTTGTGGGGCCAAGGGTGTTCGTTAGCACTAGGTTATTGTATGTGGCGAAGTCCAGGAGCTTAAGACCTCTCTCATTGGTCTGCTTGTTACAGTATGGACCACATACTTCTCGCCAGTCTGCTTGTGCGTCTTCTCCTACCTTAGCATTCCAGTCTCCTTGAATAACCAGAATATCCTTCTTGGGCGTCTGATCTATGAGAGTTTGAAGCTGGTCGTAGAACTCATCCAGTTCCTCGTCATCATGGTCAGATGTTGGGGTATAAACCTGTATGATAGTGATGTTAAATCGAGATGCCCTCATGCGGATTGTAATCATCCTGTTAGACACTGGTCGACAACCCATGACAGCACTCAGTGTCCTTGTGTACCATAAACCCAACTCCATGTTCATGCTTGTTCTCATGCCCACTGAAGTAGATCCTGTGTCGTTCATCTGTTGATCTCTCTCCGAAATTTTTCCAGCGCATCTCGCAGAGTCCAAGGATGTGCCATTGATATCTTCCCATCTCATGGGTTAGCTCATCGAGTTTCCCTGCTGGTCTTAATGTCCTGACATTCCATGTTCCAATGGTGATGTTATCTCTTGCCCGTACTTTGATGGCAGGTCTTAGTAGATAGTGATAGTATAAGGTTACTTTTACCGACGTATTCGATAACGTTATTTTATTTATCATTAGTCAGCAGTGGTTGTAGTTTGGCAGCACACATACATATATATTACAACATGTATATTATGAATATTTTCCTTATATGTACCAGAAGGGTCTTCACCTGCATCTGATGATTTTGTAACTTGATGTAAACACTGTGCTTTTAGTAACTGAATTAAAATTTTATTTATTCCTGCCTTTATGAGCCTGCTTATATACATAACAACAGTCATTTTATACAGTTCCTGAACATTAAGACTATCAAACACACGTACTTTTAATAATTACTTGCCAAGACTTCAGTAAAAATGTTTATTTTCAATTCAGACATTTCAAACATTTTCAATGCATCTGTAAATTTCTTATTTAAGGACTGGTGCAAACACTTGGGAGTAGCTTTGCCAGATAAAGACTTAGGAAACATAATGAAATATCTCGACTTTGATTGTGGTCGTAAAATAAACTATGAAGGCAATTGATTAATAACCACGTGTTAATACTACTACTACTACTACTACTAATAATAATAATAATAATAATAATAATAATAATAATAGTAATAATAACACACCAATTGTAACACCCTTTCCTTTTATTCGCCAAGTTGAATCAATCATACTAAGGCCACACGTGCGTAAAATTGCATTAACACATGCCTCCATAAAAATAATGAGACCTGAATTTGTCGAAAAGAAATGATCAATCAGTAAATGTGCATATTGAATTATTAAGCTTATTTTTTTATAACGGCTCATTTTTGTTGAGAGAGTTTTACAATTAAATGTATGTTATCAGCGAGTTTCTTAAAAACGCATATTTTCCATACTAATCTACTTTTTACAAAATATGAATACCAATAAGTCCTTGAAAGTTATCTATGTCTCGGTGGTATCTCAGACGTGACAAAGAAAAAGCAAAAATAAATGACACTTAAAAAAGAAAGGAAACTAAGAAGATCCATATAAGTCTGGTCAGATGACATCATTCATGGAGATGACATATTTACTATCTAAGGCTTGTTGGTCCACTTCGTTCCACAGCGATCATTGTCATTGGCAGCTGATTGGATGAATCTGAAAGAAACTATCCAATCAGATTGTTTGTTATATTTGCCTTGGAAGATAGTTGGTAAAACGACCCTAGCAGCCTTTTGCAGACGACGACACATGTCGCAAGTAAACTTCTCGGATTTAAACCTTTCTTTCCTGTCAAGGCATGTGGATATTATGCAAGGTAATATACTGAAAACCTAACAGGTCGGGTAATGAGATGCAAGGGACAGTTATGCAAGGTAATATACTGAAAACCTAACAGGTCGGGTAATGAGATGCAAGGGACAGTTATGCAAGGTAATATACTGAAAACCTAACAGGTCTGGTAATGAGATGCAAGGGACAGTTTTTATGCACAAATTTGATACCTCATCAACCTGCCAAATAAAAAATGTCGTAAACAAAACAGAATACACTAGTGATATCACAAAGGTACATATTTTTGGATAGCTATACTAAATCAAATCGTGAGAATGTCATTCATTTTCCCTGATAAGTCAATTGAAGCTCATAACTACCCCCCCCCCAAAAAAAAAACAAAAAAAACAAAACAAAACCAAAAAAAGAAATATAAAAAAAATTAATGCACCCCGCCCCAGATCTACACATGCATTTCCGAAGGTCATTTTTGACACAGTGCAAATGCAAGCCCTTTCCCTATGTGATACTTTTGAAAAACATTGTGTTCTCAACAGTTTGATGCAATTCTAACTAGTTTTCATCCTGGCCGTTTTAAAAAATATATTATCTACTTGCCTTGAACCTAGCTTGTCTACTTCTATGAGTGACTAGCTCTGCTTCCCAGCCGAATATTGGTATTTTACTGTCTAGATAGTGTGAAGTAAATATGGGAGCAAACTTCATAAATTCCTGTGTTTGTCAAAACCGATCCCTTCCATTATGAGATTACGGACTACATGCAGGTTTTATTTACCTCGGAAATTGAAGAGCTTGACAAGGTGCAAAAACTACGCACCAACGAAACTGAAGATTTCACAACGGAAGTTCTCCAATGAGCATGCCAATTTTACGTTTGCAAAAGCACATGTTGACACATCTTTACGAAGAATTTTACTTAGTTCAAATTACAATCAAGTACCAAATTTTGTTTTGTCTTTTTCTAGCATGTGCTGGAAATAATTTTAATTGTCGAAATGTGAAGATATAATACCAACATTACTGGTCATACCATTTGTTGCCATCATTTAATTTCAGAGAATCTTGTTTTCCGGTTGAAATACATTGTTTGATATATGGTAAGTAAATGTTTAGAATCAATCAGAGACACGCATAGATGACAAATAATCAAAACATGAATTTCCACGGACAGTTGATAAGAAATATTTTTGAAAGCAAATATTGGATAATTAAGCATATTTTCAAGTCCAATTTTTGATACACATTCTTCAAATTATTAGGATGTTTCGCATTAAAAAAAGAAAAATTCGAACTGTATTTGAAAAATCGCAATAGTTATAATTTATATAAAGGTTTCTTTTTCTAATTTAGTGCCTACTCGAATCTTTATTGAAACGGACATAACAGTAACCGCATAACACGAATTAGATGACGAATGTTGCCTTGTCATATGCATGCCCTTCTTACCAACGCGGCCCATTTTGAAATCAAACTCATAATAGTTTGAATGACATTTTTGAAAACAACAATAACTGGATTATTGTTATTCATTTGAATTTAATTTATTTCATTAACTATACTTTTTGTGACAATTTCCTACTCCAGAAAACTAAGTAGTTACATATATACACCAGATAAAAGAGTTGCATAGTCATGAACAAATTTGATTTATCTATGCATATTGCGAAACCTCATCTATAGCTTTAAAGTAAAAAAGTGAAAAATCGTGTATTTCTTTTTTCCATGCCTAAATAGTTTAACAGTTGTCTGTCAAGAGAAAGCGGATAAACTAAGCCAAGAATGCACATGGACTTTACATACAATCGTAATGTATTGGCCATATTCCATTGATAATTTCCAACGAAATAAAAAATAAATAAAAAAAATTAAATAAAATAAAGAAACAAAACAAACAAGAAACGCCTACCATAGGTACACACTGCTCTAGCTTTCTTTTAATTTAGGACTAATATTGATGAGTTTCAACTCACTGATTTAATAAAAAGATCTACATGGTATTGTCTCATACAATCCACGCTCAAATATATGTTAAATTGATTGCGCGTAAGTACAATCTTCTAGTCTTTACCTGCATTTTAAATATTGTTTTTGTGGAATAAATGCTTAACTATAAAAAGGAGGTTTTACATGAAGGTTAAACTTTTCTAGACCTATCCTTCCGAGTTCCGGAATTTGTTGCAGAAAAGTAGATTATAGTCTATAACGCGTATGAGAACAATAGTATGTGGAAGAAGAAAATCCAGTGTTGGTAATACCGTATTTACCAGTGTAAATATACATTATATAGTACATACTTTGCTTTCTGTTTCTAGAATGTGGCGCTAGCTCTTTGACAGACATTGTCGTTTTGCCAAGGGTACTTTATGGCAGTCAAGTGACACTGGGAAATGTTCCATGGCAAATAGCTTTGTACAGCAATATAGCTTTTTGTGCTGGATCGATCATCCACACGAACTGGGTTATCACATCAGGTCATTGTGTTAGGTAATTTCATGCGGTGTACATTGTATCAGTCTAGCAAAGTTGGTTTCAGTAACACTAGGTAGATGTTGTAGATGTGAGGAATTTATTGGCATTCACCTGGACTTGATGTTGAATGAACCGATGATGTTGTTCTATGTTGTTCATGCTATTTTACACAATCCGTCATTAATCATCCATCTTACGCATGTTTGTAATCCGTTTACTAAAGAGAAGTTTTAGTTCTAAACGGATTTTAATTATGCCTATAATATTTGCTCCTAACATCATCAGTTTTAATAGGTCTGCTTATTCCTGACATCAGAACATATTGATATCGCATAAGTGTATTATTGATCTGATTTTAAGCAAATGTATGCAAGCAAATCTATTTAAGATTTATCATAAACTGTATTATAAGAGCGAATATGTACATTTAAGGTGATCAACTCGAACGGCTGCCTTGTTACATATCAGATTGTGTGTTTCTATACAATATGTAAAATAACTTTTTTCTTTATTGGCAGATAACATTGAGATTTTAAATATTATATATCAAGATCTATCATAAACTATACTATATGGGATTTGTAAATACTGTAATGTCATCTAGAACAAACGCCTGGTATTGATACCGATTAATAGACCGTGTTTTAATATATATATATATATATATATATATATATATATATATATATATATATATATATATATATATATATAATCAAACATGTTTTTGGCGGCATATATCAGGAATAACGTTGGAGCCACAACATTAGATATAAAACAAACGTGTCATTGAAATATAATGTTCAGATTTTCACATCTTTAGATGGATGGATTATTGATTTTTCAATTGGTATGCATTTTATTTCATTGCTGTATTTCATGTAGGACTGTCGGAACGAATGGCATAAGTTATTATAGTAAAATAGATTAAAAGTCGCGTGGAACGTAATGACGTCACTTGAAAATCCAACGGGTGAATTAATTGATTTTTGTTCAAATGAGCATTATAGCAAAATAAATATCTACATTTTACTAAAATAACTTTAGTATATTCTATCAGGTAGACACCAGCTATCAATAATATATTATAAAAACAGAAATTGTTGTCGTATACCTTTTCATTGATAGGCTTTGTGTTTATCTGGGATTCGGACAAAAAAGTTCTCTCGAAGTTTGTTCAATTTATGAACAGATGTGTTTTAATGTTTTGTATTCCCTTTGGAATTTGCTGGTAACTGGGATTTTGTCACCAGCTCACACAATAGTTGTCTTTCAGACATTACTCCGCCTTAACTTTCAAGTCCTTTGGTAATGTGTGTTTCCTAATGTAGATAACACCTAAATAGTTATGTACATTATAAACAATTGTTTTATATTCTTTTGCTGAAAGCGATTTCACAATATGTAACTATATCACTTTCTTTTATGACTTGTACTTAAATTGAATCTTAAGTACACGTTTACTTGGGGTATATCAGAGTAACGTCCTTTAATCCGGACACATATGAGAACGTACAATGTATATTCAGAGAATAATATTAACCGATATGGTGATGAGAACGATAAATAAAAGATATTATTACGGTTGTTGTTGATGTCTGGTGAATGCTACGGAAGTGCAGAACATATTAATATTATTTATATCCGCAAATTTTATTCACTGCTACAATAGTTCGACCTAGGATACATTTCTGGTCATAATTTTCTCAGTCGACAAAAACACCCTTTATTCGTTTTTATGTTTTTCGGTTCCGGTTCTGGATTCAGAATCAGATTAGGCACAGTCGATAAATTTCAAGGGCTGCAAATGCAAGTTTCGAGGATAATAATCCATCCTTCCTATAATAGAACCTCAGCTTATGATTTGTCTCTCCTGTATTTTTCGACCCCAATTGAGATGAATTAGTATGTTCGTCCGGTGTGCTTGTCTTCTCAGCTCTTTTACAAAGAGTTGCTGTCAAAAGGGCCTGACCTAAAGTGCAATGTAAGCGGTTGGGGTCGGACAGAAAATAAACTTTTCAGTGGTAAATAATTTGCCATCACAATTTGTCCCGCTTACAAATGCACATGTTTTCGTTTTTACTGGTGTAAACTTTATTGAGTTCAATCTGTTACCACCTACAGCACTTGATTTTAAAATGGGAATTTAAACGTATCGATTTTTTATTTTGAGTAGATCGTATACATATATGATAAAAATATATTTCCACGGTTTATAATTCTCATATGAAGGTTACTCTATTTTGCGTAAAAAGATATATCCCGTTTCTACGAGCTAAAGAAGATCTACGCTTTATCCAAATTATGCAGATGGCTTGCACTGATGTAAAACGATAGACTTTCGCGCTGTTTAAATTTTATAAAATCCTTCATAAAAGGTAATGTTATGTTGTTCAAAACAAAAACAAATCAATGTTCAGACATTCCAGTGTGCACAAATGAAGCCATGTACTCGTGTGTGCAGGATGTTCAGCAACCTGGAGAGTGACCTTGAAGGTTTAAATTAATGTCAAGAAAGGTCTACCTACCTTTAATGTGAGAGGTAAAAGAACTTACGTCGCCAGGGTCCAATTCTTGATAATTAGTGAGTCATTTACAAAACATAGAACATACTATGTTTTTAAGATCTGTACTAAAGGCTTAATGTGGGACATCATGTCATCTCGATGATGATTTCCCAGTTGAATGTAACTATAAAAAGTCCATATATATGGCATAATGTTAGGACATAAAAACTATAAAAACTTATTAGAACCAATTTGAAAACTTGTTGAGGCACGTCGCGGAAGAAAACAAACTGTTCCTATTGTACACCTTCAAGTGGTTTAAGTCTAGTTTAGAAGTGCATACATATCTAGAACGTGTACAACTCAAGCAAGGAATGAGTCGTTTAGTAGATCTCATATTTCGAACGAAAGCAAGTTTAAGTCTAAAACAGGGAACACAATAAATAAATAATACAATCAACACATAAGTAAAATGATTGTTGCAAGATAGTATATGTATCGCCGCAAACAAGTTTTAGAACATCAACCCATCACTGGACTATAGTATCCGTCAATCAACCAGATGAACTGTGATGATCGTAATATATAGGATACACATGCCTATGCATACACCCTACAGAGTAAACCTCGACTAGAGTGCATACCTTCACAGCGTCAACTGATAGTGAAACATATTCTTGTCGAATTTAGTGACTTATCTCTGAGAGAGTGTTTTTTGTTTTAACGGGAATTCAATTAAGTAGCATTTTGATTATGTACAACCAGACAAAATATTTGACTTTGTCCAACAATGCGGTTTATATATCTATCGTTGAGTCTTTATTTTAATGATATTTTTTCCTTAACTTTTATGTTATATACCTTTTAAAGATATTTTACATCATTATCTCTTTTCCTCTGGGACTACATGTCTAAATGATTAATCTTCCTACAGTATTTTTGTCTCCAATTTGTACCTTTCCATTGTTATGACCTACAATTTAATTGGCACACAATACACATGAATATGCTGAGGTGCCGTTAGGCACCATACATACATACATACATACACACTTTTTTAGCTGCCGTACAATGGTGTGACCAGGCTAATCCGTACATACACGATCGAAGCATTATCCTTATGAACATCTGCAAGCTTCCGATAGTTTAATTCTTCAGAGAATTAATTGTCAGTATATATATATATATATATATATATATATATATATATATATATATATATATATATATATATATATATATAGTATAAGTATATGTATCTTCAGAAACACTATATATACGGACAATTGATGAAATAATGGAAAACAAGAGTTTTACTTAATGTTGTCCATTTGCAGGTAAAGCACCTAGCAAGTTTCAGATGACAAAAATGCATATTATTGATATACAAAAAATGCAAGGAAATTTGGAGATTTGCCATACAAGATCCAACTGTATGCATTGATAATTCAAACCCGAGCTTACCAATTTGCTTTGTGAGTATATTAGCAAAATATGTATTTATTCCAAACGTCATTATTAAGAAAACACAAGTTGATTAGGTGAACCAACATTTCGTGCTTTCTGATAACTGAAAACATTATCAAGTAAACTAATTTTCATATATATAACGAAATGTCGGTATTTGGATGCCGGTATGTTAACTTCATTAAGGAGATTAAAAAAGTACCAAAATGTATATATATATATATATATATATATATATATATACATATATATATATATATATATATATATATATATATATATATAAAATAAAAAAATAAATAAATAAATACACTTTTCTTTTCTGACATTGATGATCAATTATAAATGAAATAGTTGTTCTAGATTATTTTAGTTGTGCGGTTCGTCAATTTTTTTATCATTGTTTTTTCAAGGTGTAAAATTATACATGTACATGATACAATTTTAAAAGTAATGCTTTTAAGCAGAGAGATATTAGAATCTGATTCAAAACAACCTGAAACTTTATAAATATAAAATGAAAAGAGTTAACAGTTTTCAAATGTTGTAGCTTGCAATTATATATAGTAAGACAAAATAAAACGGAAGCTGAAACTTTTTAAATTATTCATGCTATCAGCTCAGTGGTGAGTAACACGCCTTCATGCTAGATTTACATTTTATAGTGCACATGCAGTACATGTAGCTTTTATATTTGACCGTTGAATTTAATTAAATGTTTAACAGGTGGATTATGGTGGTCCATTGGTTTGCAGAAACAAATACGGACGATTCCAATTACTAGGTGTTACCAGCTTTGGACATGCATCATGTACAAATGATTATTATCCAGATGGCTACCAGTTAGTGCATCCTTATTTAGACTGGATTAAAAGTGTCACAGGTATGTCAAGCTATCAGCCTTTCTATGTATTCTATTTCTCTTTGTCTGTATTGCTGTCTTCCCTCTGTAAATGGTTTGTTGCTAGACGTGATGCTAAGGTAAGATAGTTTTTATATATTGCAGGTGACTATAACTTTTTAATTATGAGTAAGGTAATACAAGGTAATACAGTAGTATAAGATTGACATGCACACGAATAGACGCAATTTACGATTAGAACGAAGTGAACTGGTATATGAAATTTAATGCAGACGTTACACAAAAAACTACGGCAAAATATTAATACGATAAGCTAATGTTGGGGATGCCTTGAGGTTTCTTATAACTTATTCGACTTTGAATACATTTTTGTTGTATGTATAATTGTTCTAGTGCTGTCAACTATGTTATTTATGATAGTTATGTTCGTGGATGAGAAAAGATATAATATTTGTCTTTTACGGATGTAATATTGATTTATGGCTCTTTAAAATAGTTGCTTGTAGCAACCATGACAGTTTCGAAAATTGGTAACTCACATATGGAAGTGAATTCACTGTATGTAACGTGTAATATGCTTTTAAGATTGTGTATGTTGTTAAGCTAGGTTTCATGTAAGAGTCATTTGATTGAGGCAACAGCTGTATACAGATATTAAAACTCTTTTGTTATGGTTGAATTGCGTGTTACTGAAAACACTTATAATTATTTTAATATCATAATTACTTCTTCGTTTGATATACTCATTATATTTTGTCTATGATCAGTTCACTTCAAAAAAACACCAGACATATATTATGACAAAGTCTCTCTCTCTCTCTTTCTCTATCTCTCTTTCGCTCTCTCTCTCTCTCTCTTTCTCTATCTCTCTTTCGCTCTCTCTCTCTCTCTCTTTCTCTCTCTCTCTCTTTAGCTCTCTCTCTCTCTCGACTTGTCAGCTAAATGCATAAAGCGTTTAATGAATCTGTACGTCATTTAAATGGACATTTTGAAATTTTGTTTTCAGGTGTCAATTTTACCGACTTTGAACTCTAAGGATAAAGCACCATGGAGTCATGAAAAATCATATAATGGTATGGAAAGATAAAGTGTTATACTAATCTATTTCCTTTGGCATGTGGTACATTCATATATTATAACTAGTACAGGTATTAGTTTTCATGAACAAAACCAATTGCGTATGATCAAGTATTGCAATTGCAAAGGGTGTTGGATTTATTATTTCTGTACCTAAATAACATCACTTTCCAATAGGAATATACCTTGCATTGTGACAAATAACCTGTACACTAAAAGTAGGGGTAAAAAAGTCTTGTCTCTTCAACCTTTATAACAGGTCTGAAAACATATATTGTTCTCTCTAATATAACAAATTATTCCTTTCAGTTGATTCCAATGCAAACGATTTTACTTATAAAAGAAAATTTAAAAAATACATATTTTATTATGCAAGTTCATTCGCGCCATCCTAAATTATGTGTTTTTTTTATGCTCACCAAACTTTCAACGTGGTGGGCATGTTCATTTAATTATGTCCGAATGTCTGTACCTATGTCGTATTTCTGTTTGTCCACCCGTATGTCCCATAAGAGTAATAGCTCCACCGCTCAAATGAAGCTCACGGTAGACAACTTCAATTATATAAAAAAAACAATTTTATGCATGCATAGATGAGTATATTTAGATTATCATGCAATTTCTCTCCTTTTGATACAGTTTTTGAAGTTTTTTGATTTAGACAGCTTTTGGAAATCTGTATTAGCACGACTAAAAAAGACGTGCTTAATGTGATACTGACGTTTAAAAATAAACATTTGAAAAATAAAAAAAAAAAACATTTTACATTTTATTGTGGCTAAATTTGATCAAACTCTAACAAGAAGTATTTAATTATTGAACATTTAACGATTTGTTCAGTGTAGATCACGAATCTGAAACAAATTAAATTTCCCTGATCTGGATGGTATCAAGATGCGGAATACTAATTTATAACAATCTAAATTGCATTGTACATTAATTTCTTGATGTATTTCGTTTCTGCTTCAATGAAATACATTTACATTGACATATAACATTTAATCTGCAGATAAATCCGTTTTGTAAACGAGAAGGATTTAATATTATTTAAATGGAAGCTTAAATTTACCTTTAAAAACTTAAGTTTGAGGTTGTGGAGAAACGAAAAGGAAAGATATTATGTTTCAATATACTCTTAGTTAGCATACATTCTTTAAATTAAGTTGCTAAACTTTGAAGAAACTTACATTATATTTAAAAAATAAAAGGTTTAATGTACTGTCTTGGTAACATTACACCCCCTTTCCATCAACCACATCTTTGTTATTCAAAATTGCATACATTTGTATCGTGAGAGATGACTCATATTTTTGTCTCCTTTTTCTTTTTTTAAAAGTCTATTACTCTTTGATAACATCAGCATTATTCATTGATATTAATGAGATTGACCAAAGTTATCCCCCAAAATTGTTTAAAACTAAATTACCTTGAGTAGTTCTTAACCAATTGTGTTCATTTAAGATGTCCTCTTAATTAGTTGTTTGTTTTATTTTTAAATTTCAGTGTCACTTAACCAATTGTATTGGTTTTAAGATGTCCTTTATATTAGTTGTTAGTTTTATTTTTAAACTTAAGTGTCACTTTATGGCAGACATATGAAATTCGACAGACATTTTGCATACATATGTTGAATCTTGTGGATATTTTGTATGACAAACTAGTTAGCATTATTAAGCAAAAACCACCTGAGGTCAATCAATGGTGTTTGTTAGACACGTTAGCATGACTATGTATATGTACTTACTATATTGGATATTTCATTACCATGATACCGATTGTCTGAGTCACACAAATTTAGTTGCGTTAGTCGGAGGCTTCATATTTGATTTGTCAGGAATAATAATTTATCATGACTGAGTTCCTTCAGCTTTGCTGAATACTTTTAATATATGGTTCATTAAAATGGTATTTATAATTTACTACTAAAAATAAAAGACTATTTTATAAAAATGCAGAACATGAAATCATAGTACCTGGACAGAAAAAAAAGATGTAAAAGACTAAACAAATATTTGTTTTTAATCTCTTTTTTAGAGCATATATGTGTAGATCCGAGCTTTCAAAGAATAAAAACATATATAGAAGTATTGTAAAGATAACTAGTTCCTGGACAAAATAAAACTTTGATACACTTCTGGTCGATGAGACCAAATCATTAATGGTATATATGGAATTATTATAATGGATCCTCAAGAAATTTGGTACTTGTAAATTGTAACGTCACCCAAATTCGTGTTTGCCTGGGACATTTCTTTGAGCCATACAAATTGAAAATGCTTTGATATTATCTGATTAATGAATATTGTCAGGGAATTATGTACACAATTCTCATATATTTGTATTGTAAATATAATTTGTATCCCGTGATTTGCACAACATATCCCAGAGTGTTTATTTTTATCCTGTAAACGATTTCAACATAGTGAAGTTAATTCATTTCCGCAATCTACTTAGTGCAGCACGTGCAAAGTGCTGCAGTAAGAATTCATTTGCTTCATACTTTTTGTCGGTATTTTTCAGCTACATGCTGCTATAATAAATGTTATTTATTCTGAATTGCTACACTGCATGCAGACTTTGTCCTGAAGTTGTCGACTTCAAGATAAACGGATCTTTCAGCTGTAGATGTATGTAATAGGCGTTACTTTTGGTAATTTATTCAAAATTTGTATTAGGTCATGCAAAATTCATAAAACGCAGTTATTAGACTTAATACTGTATGTTCCATGCTACGGTTGTAGTTTATCTGCACTGACGTATTGGGTCGAATAATGTATGCTGTTTATACTAAACGATGACCAACGCTCTAACTTTGCATAATCCAGTGTGACAATTCAGTTTGTTGCTAAATTTATCTACAAGTTTGATTATCATGCAATTTCACATAGTCGCTCTTAATGAAGACAGTTTTAATTTTTAGCCAGGCCTTTACTTTGCATGAATATTGATATTTCTTCTAAAACGCACTTGGGTGCTTGGCTCATGTAATACACAGGCCAGTTGTCTATGTTAGCTAATTTCAGTTACATTGGGAGAACCCTTGGTGCTGGCTTGATTCTTCGATTGAGAGGCCAAGGGTTCCAGTTCCTAAGTGTATCTGAAAAGAAGATTTCCGGCGGGTCCCTCGGCAGTCAGGAAAGGAAGGCGATATATGTAATTATTTTTGTGTACAACCTATCAGAGTTGCTTCTAAGCACTTAATTTTGAATTCAACATGCCTTTGAAATAATAGTATCTGGATCATATGTAGACCAAGTTTTTTTTAGCGTTTCTTGAATGTACATTAAACACTCGATCAAAATATGTTCATTTAGCTAGAGTAGGTTCGGATTAATTACCATATACATATACATTTGTAAATAAATATAACATTTCAAATCTGATATTTTGTCTCGTCACTAATCCAAAACCCACTCTATCAATCTATTGACAAATATACTTTACGAAATAAAGGCATAGGTATTTATCTACATGAAAATACATTTAATATATTTTTCTAGTAGGCCAACTAGTTGACTGGAATTTGAACATATTTAAATATTTTCTTCAGAAAGATTAAAAGCACACCACAAATTTAAATACGTTCCTTCGAGACCTACTTCTAAGATATTATGATATATTGCTCTTGTTGAACGTGTAGCATTCATTCAGAAAGTATTATAATGTTTAAACATCTTCAACATTGTTCTGGTGGGAAATTAATAAATTATGGAACATTCTGACCGATTAAAGGTGTTTCTCTCAGCTCTGCTGAAGAGACATAAAGATATCTAAGACAATGGCATGTCGTCCGTCGTCTGCCATCAACCCCACATTACATGCGGTGGGTGGGGATGGTATTATGGTATAAATTACCGCCAATGAAACTCATGCAGCATCAATATAAAAGTTATCAAATTGGAAAATTCTTACAAGTAAGAGAAAGTCTAAGCCACTTTGCTTGACATGCGTGGCAAGTGTGGTCGAATCACCTAAATGGTTGGAGAGTTACCCTTTGGAAACGGAATTTGCACACATACATATAGACATATGTACAGATAGCTAAATTAGCCGTATTGTAAACCTCGTGTGAGGAGCATATACTTGTTGACCGGCTTAAACAACCCCGCACCATTTCTAATGTTGAATCCATAACGTAGTCACCGACTAACCAGGAAATCATCCAAATAAACTGACCTCACATATGTCAATCGCTATGCATGTAAATTTATCCAGTACTTCAAAAACATCAGAGAAGATGGAAAAGGTTTCCTATAAATTTATATAAATTCATGCATTTACGAGTGCATGTTTTATTTTTCATTTTGCAACGCACAAACATATTCTTTACTGGCACATACATTTCTGGATATTATGAGTGCATACATGACTCTTATAAAGTCCGCATGCATATCTCGTTTAAGTTATATTTGACTGCTTTTATTGTTTCAAAAGTTACACATCAGACACGGGATACATTTATCTTGCTGTGCCCTTCAATTGTAAGGACCGGGTATTGTTAATGCAGGCGATAAGCATTTGGTGATTGTATATACCTTATTGTGTGAAGAAAGAAAACAAAAACCGAAAATAAAAAACACAACAAAGCTATATTTGTTGAACTGGTCTTATTGATGTTTCTTAAGTAAAGGGTTCTCGACCAACAATGTGTGTGAGAAATAGATCTACAGATGCAAACGCATTACCAAAAAGACCACTGATACTCACAGACATAAGCCATATATAGTCATTGCTATATCGACAAGACATTCTTATATGGCAGACGGGGTAACGAAAATAAGTATGTATTGAATTATTTATATATATATATATATATCACTGTGGTAGTATATTAAGAGAAAGATGTGCTCTGCTTATCGATTTTGTCTATTCAAGAGAGGCCTAGTTCTATGAAGTACAAAAATAGTGTCTTTTATTTTAGAAATCACATAACTTGGAGTGCCCAAATTATAGACTGTAAAATAAAATCTTGCTCAACGAGTTGACTGAATATAAATGGTAAAAGCTGGCCCATTTTCCTAAATCAGAGACTGAGCCTAGAATTTATACAACCTAGAAAGATAAACAAATTCAACTGTCAGCTAGAAACATGTGCGTTATTAAGAATGAATTTTATTTCTAAATATTTAAGCAATAAATGGAGAATACAATTATATTCAGTGAAAATATAAAGGTGATACTAATATAAATAGGTCTCAACTATTTCTAAACTCTGTTAATATCTCTTATGTGCAAATTGGAAAAGTCATTTATATGTTTGAGACTTGTTGTAGTAACCACTATGAACATCAATCTTTAATATTCTAAAATCAAAGATATACAACAAATCTTATCCATACCAATTTAAAGTAGTAACACTAAATGTAATATTACTTGGATGTGCACTTGCATGTTTGTAATGTCGTCTTTCTCGTAACAAGATAAAATCATTACCGCATTCGTTTTTATTACTGTTATTGATCTTTTACAATAATATTTCATAAAATGAATTTAACAATATCTTTAATCATCTATTACAAGACAGCTTTTCTGGAAAACATTAAAGCCCACTGAAGCATCGCCAATATTTAGATGACTCTATTAACCGACTTCATCAGAAAAGGCATTGTATATATATATATATATATATATATATATATATATATATATATATATATATATATATATATATACACTATTCATATACAGAAACATTTGATTTTTCAACAGGATATGATTAATTTGTTTTGCCTCCTTTCCTTTAAACACTTTCGTATGATCATGTACTTCAGGTAGATACATTATACTTTCAAAGCATTTTTAAAAATATACAATTTGACGTCATTCTAAAGCCAAGCATGCTATTTTTATAGGGCAAGTTAAAAACAACTTCTATACATCTATGTACCACACTTGTATAAAAGAACACATTTGTAAGACTGAAGAAATAATTAAACACTCTTCACAGTCCTTGGTTAAGTAAAAGAAAACTAACAATTGGACAGAAATGCACCCAATATAAACCCTGTATAACATGTTATGAAAGTGCATCAACGAATACTGGGTTCGTATAACTTTAAACAACATCGGTTATGCAGATGTATCAGTGTATAGATGCACACCATCCCGTTTTAAGTGTCATGACGCTTAAGTACTTATAACTATTAAGGTCCGGTTATAGAGTGCGTCTGAAATGAAGTTTTTTTTTTGTCTTCATATATAATATTCATTATCAGTAAATAATTTATATAAGGAAAGGACTTGAAGTTTCTTCCTGAACAGTTATGTAGATGTTTACTAGCTTTTAATAATCTGAGATCCTCGGTTCATATTTCGGCTGAGCTAGGTACCAGGTTTTATATTTCACACGCATCCATGCATAAGTCACATTTTTGAATTTCAATCCATGTCCTATTTATCGTTAAATATCTCACCATGTTTAAATTTAATAGCGGTTCCTTTTATTTGATTAAAAACATGTTTAGCGTCTACTCGTACCTCATTTCGACCCCAGACGCATGTTTCAATGGAGTTAGATTTAGATCTGGTAATAATGTGTTTAAAATTTTTTGATTGTCTTTTACCTTTATAATTGTCTTTCTTTCCAAAACATTTATCATTTTATCACCAGATCGAATTAAGTGTTCATATGTTTGTACCGTAGAGAGGACATAAGTGTTACATGGGTTATAAATCGTTATTAAAGGAATTTCATTTGATGATGGTTAATGTTTTCACCGTTTATCACAAAAGCCACGTGGTCATAACAGGCTTGGATAAAACTCTTATATTGATTGCAACTCTCTCTCTCTCTCTCTCTCTCTCTCTCTCTCTCTCTCTCTCTCTCTCTCTCTCTCTCTCTCTCTCTCTCTCACAAACACACACACACACACACACACAGACCTGCATAAGAAAAAAAACCAATGAGAGACATATACGACTTAAAATACAAAATTACGAAACATATATTAGAAATAAACCTCAATTAGTTTACTTCATTACATGTTGCTCAAACTATGGTTTATATTTACGGGGACAATATTGTTACATAGTATTCATCTATTTATCTCTATCCAATAATAAGTATATATAATCATCCTGATGATGATGCTTTTTATTATTATTATCATTAATTTTATTAGGCAGACTAAAGTAGAAATTCTGTGAAAACTGAATTAGGCAGCACAATTAGTATTGCCTATGTTTATTTCGAGATAATATAGGTTTGTTGTGCAAACATACTGTTCAGTCTGGACGTCCCGTAGGCAAACATGCCTTTTAAAATTTATATTTTCAGCCCCTGTTTTGAATGAATAACATTTTTTTCACTTAACACAGACAATTGCAAAGGTAGATAATTTAACGTGTATCCAATACAATGTAAACGTATTGTGTCTATAAAAGATTGATATTGCAAATGTAATTTCAATAGACAAGCTCTGCGTGCAATATATGTGTATATATATATATATATGTATATATATATATATATATATATATATATATATATATATATATATATACATTTCACCACCTTTTTACAACAGGCATTTATGTCTCGTTTGTGAAAACTATATAATACAATAAAACCTAGTGTGATTATTTAAATGACGTGTTAATGTATCTGAAGTTATAGAATGACCTGGTAAAGAAAGGAAAGCTGCATAGATTAATCAAGCATATGAAGATAAAATATTGAAATCGGGAGTTACTGGCGCAGACATTATGAATGTGCTTACGAGTACATATGTTCGGGCACCATCTTTATTAGGTTTACAGGGACAGCAGCACTTCGTGGTTGAATAAGTCAAAGAATTGAAGACAGTATATATGCCAAAATTTAAATGCAATCTGAAGGACAGAACACGACTACCTGTGTCGCTACAGATATATATTTCTCGTGCCTCCTTCAGTGACCACATGTTTCTGGGACAAACCAAAACAGAAAGCAAATGTGCTAAATGGAGATTATCATATGAGGTCAAAACTTGACGTGTTGCACAGTCAAAAACTTGTTATATTCATTGTAATTATATCGAGAAAGTAAAGACGCTGATGACCAAAAGTATTGATTCCATTAGAATATGCTATCATCTTACCATCGCTATTATGGATTTATGTGTAAAACCCATTCATTTTTGCGCTGTGGAGAATACTTGATATGAAAATTATATTCTAATGCAGTTACAAACATCAGAAAGTTAGTCTATAACCTTTAAAGTGCCAACTCACCCACACTCACCCATGTATCCTGTTTAGTACGGAACAAATTGCGGACCGAAATAATGGTCGCCAGGACAAAGATAGAAGGGAAAGAAAGAAGAAATAAGAAAGAAAAATATAAGTAATCATAAAAATATATACTAACATCATATAAATCTAACATCAGTTAAAAATATGCACCCATGACGCGTGGTCTGCACATGTTTTATGGAATTATCATCCAGCAACATTGTTTATTTTATTTTCCAAAATAGACTGCGATAACCAGAGTTGTGTCACAGAGTCTCATTTGTTTCAAAATGTAATCTGAAAGTCCGAAACAAAGTTCTATATTTACTGAAACGGTGTTTCCACCGAGCCAGCTTAACAGTGTCTGAGTTCACGGAAATGAATCATACAATTGCCACAATATATTTGTTTACAATTGAACAAAAAGGAGATTGAAATGTAGTCAAAAGCGAACTATGAAGCCACCGAACTCGGGGACCGAAAAATAGGGTTAACATCAACGAATCAGCGAAATAGATTGTTTGCATTATCCAAATTAACTTTACAATCATCAGTACGAAGTTTCAAAATCAATCAAACGGAGCTTTTAGTCATGTCAGTATTTATGCAATGTATGTAGCTAGGTAGGTCGGAAAGTAGGTATGCTTTAATTACCTAGCTATACATCTAACTCTCTTGTTTGTATTTAATCAATTGAACAATAGTATAATGTTGGATTATAAATGTAGCTTCTTCGTTCTGTTTGATAATAATAATAATAATAATAATAATAATAATAATAATATTCAAACTCATTCACATGTGGCTGTTCAGGAGGTGTGGACTTCTCATTGGCAAAAGCGGAACTCTACTGGACATACGTGTCATACGAACGTCAAATTCGGCAATTATTACTAACTTTCCCCAACCAATCATTATATAAATAGTGAGATATATTAGTATTTCCAGGCATCCATTATTCTACGTTCTCAATTTATATTGGCTTGTTTTGCAATCTAAAATACAAAACTGTATAAAAGTCTTGGGTGAGTGATAATCATAATCACATATTGTGCAGCATGATTATCAAAAACTGCGATTTAGGACAGGGAGAATGCTGCAGACAAATCGGACGAAAAGAATGATAGCAGAGCTGAAAAATCCAGTGAAAAAATTGATGATAAAACACAGCAGACACAGCAGAGTAAATATGTTATAGTTCATGAATGTTAGTGTCTTCATTAGAATCAGATAGATTGCGTATCCCGTGATTGGTGATGAAGAATGCATATATTTTTAAGAGATTTCGTTGGCATTAAGAGAAATCGATGGATTGCGTACCGTGCACACGTGATAAAAAATATATGACCTTAAACAAAAATATCAAAGTTGTTTGTCTATTATACACAGGGAACAGTAATTACATTTTATTCATTTCTGAGAGATCGTCATTATTGTATGGCTGAACAACTTTCAAAATATCTGGAAATTGGTGATACATAAATGAGCAGATTTTGGTATTCACGCATTTCATATGTTTGAATACATTATATTAGATCAGTAATGAACAATCTTTATATACTATGATTGATTACGAAACATTTTTGTGACTGAAATAATTATATTTTACGCGAAAATAGAGTTTAACTATTTTTTTTGTAATTGTTATATATCAAGCATGAAAGTAAATAATAACCCAGTTCATGAGCTTTAAAGGCAAATCTCTCATTTTAATGTCAGTGTTGACTTTCAATTGTTTCTGGTAGGTCGCTTTGGCTATAGATTAAAATTACTTTACCAGTCATCTTCAACTTGCGTCACTGTCGTGTACAAGTTTCATTATTTCTTGTACACATATATTCGATCTCGTTGATTCATCATAAATATGACAGTGCAAAAGGCAGTAGCAATACTGTCTGGTTACATTAGCGGTGTAATACGTTAGCTTGGTATGACAGCTAGACAGATTGTGACATTTTTAGCTGATCGTATCATTTTGCTTGTTCTAGCAGTTGTAATAAGAAGTTTGACACTTTAGCAAGGAGCATACACAATCAATAACCTTTTTGAAATGTAGATTAATTCAGTTCTTGCAACCATTAGTATCAATATGGTATTGCATGTTTCATGATCTTTGTATTTTTATATCATGTCCTGATGCGATCACAAGACTGTCAACATGTATACCCTTCTTGTCTATATTGTTATAACCCATGTTCTATTTTACTTTGCTGTTTGTCTTTTGACAAATTCATACAGACTATTTCTTAGCTGCTGGGATCATACTTTGTATTATTTCGGTATTTATTTTACTGTTACGTCCTTGTTTAAATCTATCCGGTGACCTTTTAGTTTGCTGCAGCCAACATTGCTACTCGTTTTCATCACCATATCACTCGGAATAAAATATACATTTACCGCCAACATCATAGTTTATTTAAACTTTTGAATTATGAAATGTTCTACTGAAATATGTCAATATTGTTTTCCTTTTTAATCACTTGTTACCATTTTCTCCTGTATTCAACACTACCTGTTCCGTAGTTGTATTCACGTTTGTAAGTTTTTACTATATCAACAGTTGTAGACTCTCCAAAACCCTGATCTATCGGTTTATATAGTTTGGCTACATTAGATTGTCATCTCTGTTCATGTTTATACAAGGTCTCGGTTAACTGGGTCGTTAAGCCGAGTTGCGGGACAAGACGTACAATGAGCTCTGATCATGAAAGGAATGTTATCAGCTTGTGACAAGTCGATGTCATTGCATATAAAACGTGTCGATAATTATGTATTTACCGACGTTGTTAGGTTGTAAGACTTTATTAGGGATAATTTCTCGATTTCATTTCCGCAATCTACAACTTCAACCGTGCACATTTTGTCTCCGTAATTGTATGTTCTTCACACGTGAAAGCAGTAATTGCCCGTACATATCGCGTTGATTTGGTTCACTCTGGTTATGAGACAAAACGACAGTCGGTTGAAGGTGACTCAGGTTTTTATAAGATTAGATTTAATTTGGATATATTTGATTTCATATGAAAAAGCACACGTCTTAGAAGTATATATGAATATTTTGATAATATTTGAGTTTAGGTAATGAATCTTACCATACTGAAATAGGTTGCGCAAATCTGACAGCCTGATAAGCTGGTTCCTGGTGTACCTCCATAATCTGAATTCTGTTTTTAAGTTAGTGAAACCATCCAACATAAATTAATACAATACAGTGGTGGTTGTCTGGGAATAATCATATATCTTCAAACTTATGTTTCTAATATCTTTTTCAAATTTCAAACACTCAGATATGTTGGAGATTTACAACTTTTCAAACTAAGTTTCGGTGATTTAAGAGTCCATTGTAGTACCCTCAGAATATTTTCTTTGATCCCAGATGCATTTCATTGATGCCGATGTCAGTTTTGGTGATTTAAGATAATGTCCCTATGATTTTAAAGTCTGTTTTATTAATATAAACACTGTTTAGGCGATTTCAATTTTCTTCTAGGATTTGTTTAGTCCGTAGATCAGTATATGCTACCGATTCCAACATCTTCCATACTTGAGCCTATATTAAGTGTAATGAACGTTGCAGGATATTTGTTTGGTCTATTTATGATTCTATACTGTCGATATTAACAGATGTAGATTTGACTATGTAGTAAGCATAACGAATGTTTATGATAATATATTGCGGTTTTCAACATATATATTTTAGAGTATGTATTATGTGTAATGAACGTTTCATAATAATCAAGGTGGTAATCTTATTGTGTAGAATTATTATGCCAGAATTTAGTTCACCCATAATCACAATTGTGTTGACTCTGGCTTGGAGAAGAGTCTACTTGGAATAGGAAGTACTTCACTCAGTCAGTATGTGTATACCAACCAGAATAGTTCCTTTCCAGAAAGAAGATAACTGGCCCAATTCTGGAAAGATCGTCATGATTATCATCACAATCGACCATCAAAACTATTGCAATCATCATCGTAGTCGACCTCATCATTACCAACATCACCGCCATCACTACCACCACAACCATTATCATTATTATCATTACGATCTCCACCATTTTATCTCCAACGAACCATCACCATCGCCATAGTCAACCATAAACACCAGCATCCGCCTCACTGTTGTTCTCGCCTAACATCTGGATCAACGGTATGGGTTGAATAATTTAACGTACTAAAGTAAATACTTATTCAAAATCCGAAAATATTTCCTTTGTTCCACCTTTCTCCTCGTCCTCTGGGTTTAATTATTAATGAAGCTATACATTTGGCGTTTAGTTATTTTGTCATGTAGACCTTAACATATTTACAGCAAATACAAAAATAATACAACTATATCCCTAAATAAATGCATAAGAAGAAACAAATATAAAAAGAAACAGTTATTGTAGTTCATATAATGAAACATCACCCCTTTACATTTTATCTACACACACATGCACACACAAACATTCACACATACACAAATTTACTACATTACATAGCATTGATTTCCCTTAGACTCCTGGCAATATAAATAAATACAATATGTAGAGTGATACAAAGGAAACAAACCAAAACACATTAATTGCATTTCATACAATGACATGGAGCTATATTTCAATACCAAAACGCATACCAACGTTTTGTTGTCACACCCTTTCACGCGGATATAATGATATCCACACGTATGCACACGCACACATGAACAAACATACGACTGCGCTACAGTAAATTACATTCTTTCACCACCTTAATCGCTTGATAATATAATTAGCGTACTTAATAAAAACAAGGATACTATGTTTGACAAAGATCATCACAATAACTTCTAAAAGCAAGTTTCAATAATTAGGTCAAGAAAATCAGTGTCAGTGAGAGGTTATAGAAGATAAACTGAATTATCAGGAATCAAATCGTTGATGATTTTATAAATAGTCACACCAGTATTTAATTCTTTTGATTGACATCGAGGCATCTTAACTCTTTAGACACAGCTACATAAGGAGCTTTACGTTTCACCATTTAATATGATTCAAGATAACTTTCTGAAAACAGTTGTAGTCTTTCAATACTGCCGTTATTAGTTTTTCCTCAGGGGACAGATCTGTATTAAAAAATAAGTAGAAAATAACTATTAAAATAAATGTTTTTGATATTTTACAGGAACAAGGCTTTAGATTTAACCCAGGAAATATATTAGAGTGAAAATTTAGAAACATAGATTATCGATGTGATGATTTCACTGCAAGTTGTTTTTATGTAAATAACCAAACGTTTTTTTATTATTTGTAACATTGATAATAATTTTGTTGCCAATCAGTAAGTGTAAATATATATTTCTTATTTGGTTTTGTCTAGAACCAATTGTTATGCATGTAGCGTGAGATTCATTGATCACCACTAATCACCATTGTCTTTTTTTACACCAGTTAGTAATGAGGTGCAGGTATTTTTACAACTTTATGTGGATTACATCAATATCTGAACCAGCTGTATACAGTATTGCATCTTCTGCAAAACGATCAATATCACATGTTTTATAAATAGAGTAGTAGGTCATTAATGAATAACACGAACGTAATTCCTCCCAAAATAGGCCTTTGATGCATACCATATGTACCAGGTTCGTAATCAGAGTCAGTATTGCCAATACATATCTCCGGGTTTCTGTTATAGAAGTTTGACTCAAACAAAGTTAGAGCTAAAAAGAATAATATGCAAAAACGTCGTCGTTTCCAGGACAACTAAATGATCAGCTAAGTCAAAACCTTTTCAGAATCGAGGTAAATTGCAGCAAGCATGTCTTCTTTATCCACAATATATATATATATATATATTTATGTAGGTAAAGAATGAGAGCGGATGGGGGAATTCACCTCTTTCTTCGACTATGAAATTCCATCAAAGGGGGAATAACTCCGCTGACGCTATGACGCAGTCCACAATGCTGCCCCAATTACCACAAATACATGCTACGCAAACGACTCTGACAAACCAAAAATTAGCAAAAGTCTCAAACTCTTCTTCAGTGTCCAAACATTCAAACCTAGCATACCTTACAATATTATTTCCATATTTGTTTACAACATATCCAACACAATCAACCAGGTGCATCTAAGAAGCAGCACAACGTTCAGTTTTGATGATTTATAATTTCTCAGTAAAAACATGAATGCCAGTTGATGAATGGTAAAGACTGATTTTTCTCCAGAGAATGTATGTATGTATGTATGTATATATGTATGTATGTATGTATGTATGCACTCGTGCATGTATGTAGGTACGCATATTTAACGCTTAGCGGCGAATAGAATGTTCTTTCCTATCTAGGTAACTTGCCTATAATTGTAATGAAAAAAGTTCTTCTTTGCGAGAGATGAAAAGAAATAGTGACACGTATCTCTTTCTTGTTTTTAAGACTGATGTGTGAATTACGGCTCTAATTTAACCTCAAAATATAGCTGGAATTCTTGGATATCATACTGCTTCAGATCAATTTATATGTAACTAAATCTTAATGTAAACTATAATGTCTCCGGGTCGCAAATGATATAAATATATGAATTAGTGATCATTGTGCTGAATCTGTTTCTGAATAAAAGCATGGTAATCAAGCTGCTTGTTAAAAGCTCCACATCCTTTCCATAATATCAGCCCACCTGCAAATTGTGCGCGCCTTCGAATTGGATATCATGCCTGGTTTGTTACGGAATGGTATTGGTTTGAATCCTGCGATCGGAACAGTCCGAGTTGACTGTTCTGGCAAGGCACTGTATTCAACTTGTTTCGATACGATTCAATTATCATGTGTAGCTGTACCGTAAAAGTCATACAGCTATAGTTATACTGGATCAGTGCGTTACTAGTGTCAAACTTGAACAATTTGTTGATAGTGTCAGATTGAAGCAGTTTGTTGCTAGAAACAGGTTGGAACAAAATGGGATGCTAGCATTGATTTGGAGCAACGTGTTCCTAGTGTCAGATAGAAGCAATGAATTGCTAATGTTAGACAGGAGCAATGCGTTGCTAATATCTGACTGAAGCAGCGAGTTGCTAGAGTCAGATTGGAGCAATACTTTGCTAATGTCATATTGAAGCAATTTGCCGCGAGTGCCATATTGAAGCAATGTGTTGCTAGCAAAAGATTGGAACAAAGTGTTCATAATGTCCGATTTTGTTCCTGTACTACATGTGACACCGAAGTGCTAAATCGAAGTATCTATCATGAAATGTGACTTTTGAGTTCCAATGTACCTGTCACACATCTGGCAACCTTTTGATTCTGCAGGAGAAAAAAAATACAATTGAACAGTTACACACTGTTAGGAGAATTACAAATTTTATTAAAAAAAGGCTGAACGATCTTTAATTACAACATTCCATGTCACAAAATAAAGGCACACAATATTATACAAAAGTGCAAGATTACTTATGACCGAACTCTTTAATTTTCTTTTTCCTTATAAACTATCTTGCTTAAGTTTTAATATAAACAAACATGTCTATTATACCTCTACTTTATTAGTTGCCATTATCAGTGATATGATTCTTATATGCCATATTTAGGCCCATCAGAGCTAAACTGTTATTATAGTCGCTTGCTCTGCACCATATTTCTTACGCAACATTTTCGTTTGATTAAGGTGAGTTTCATTTTCAGTTATTACCATGGTATATATTACGCTCAATGGTACACATTGATGGTATCTGAGACCAACATACATGCGATTGAAAATTCCCTACCTAGCCAACATAATGCCATCAGTTCCCTACATTCATGCAAATGAGATTCTCAGTGCGCTGTAGTTAATAAGATGGGTTTCTTGAAGGGTTCCATTCATGGTACATATTTTACAAAAATCTCACTGCGCATATATTTTTTAATGACATAAGAAATAAACCATTACTTTATTACACACAGTGCTGTCAGTATAATAAGCTAATAGCTTTGTGTCTCCACAACTCCGCAATCACCCATTACTCTATTACACACACTGCTGTCAGTATAATAAGCTAATAGCTTTGTGTCCCCACAACTCAGCAATCACCCATTACTCTATTACACACACTGCTGTCAGTATAATAAGCTAATAGCTTTGTGTCCCCACAACTCAGCAATCACCCATTACTCTATTACACACACTGCTGTCAGTATAATAAGCTAATAGCTATTTCTCCACACCACTCCCCAATCACCATGCACAATAATAGACATACTACTGGCATTCCAATAAAGTAATAGTTATTTCATCCCATCACTCTCCCATCCCCCAATATCTTATGAACGGCCATTTTCACGTACGTTGGTGTAATCAATATGAGATTTATGCTCCAGTTAGATTTATCTCCGTCTCGAAATATCAGTCCACATTGTTGAGATATGAATTTAATAATCTACTATCGGCGGAAACAGATTGTATTTGATTCATTTTGCTCTACATAGTTTCTTTTTATTTTCTCTGCATTTTTATACGTTTCTCATAAAGGTTTTGCGTCGCAAATTTATTACTGCCAAAACTGTTGGACACACCATTTCACATCTTTTTGTTTAAGCAAAGGCGTTAATTAGATTTAGTAATTCTAATAATATCCCTCTTTAAGAGTATGTGCATGTGTATTTTCTCCTTCTTGGTGTTGTTGTTTTAACTCAGAAAACAAAATTGAGCCTATAGTGAAAAATAACTATTTCAGTCTTGGTGCTATCAAGCTAGAAATGTAATTTATGTAGAAAATTTAAATTATGTAAATTGTCCTAAATTTAACAGTGCAGGAGAATTATGGAATAAAAGGGTTGCTGTCTACACTTGGTAATATCTCATGCAATTTATACGGAAGGTACATATGCATATTTTCTTCCAACTATAATAAGTAATCATGGTGGTTATACAATATGTACGATCTGTGCGAGGGAAAAACATTGTTGTACAGACTGCATTTGGTTTATGTCTCAATAAATTTAATACATCTTATTTGTTCTTCATCCTAAGTAATCTTAAATGTGTGGATGCGTGCTTTGTTCCTGTAGTTGCTGTTGTTTTTCTATCTGACACAAATATAGAAAGTTAAAATTAGTTTCAAGAAAGCACCCATTCCCTATTTCTTCGATAGACTCGATCATTCCCTCACCCCCACTAAAGGGTAGCACAATGTGAAATGAAAGGGTTTAAGGTGCACGAGATGCGTGACAATCAATCAACTACAGCATTATACTTGTTGCAGAACCATACATCGATCATATTTGTTGATAATTCCATACATTGATCACATATATTGATAAATTACATACCTCAACAATATGTGTCGTTAGATCCATATATATATTCGTTAATTTATGGTAGCTACCATACACATTTCTTAATATATGATTCAAGAAATTAAGGACCCTAATTTGAACATTTTTTAGGCGTCCAAAATATTATCTTTTACACCATAAATTGATGAAAATAATGGGTTGTGTAATTATATACCTCTTAATACATAATGCCTAGATGTTTTATGCATGAGTATCTGAATAGCAGACACACAGGGAATTTATTAAAAAAATGAGACAAACTATGAACAATACTTGGTGTCTTAGTTTGTAAATAAAAAAAAAATTTGAAACATGCATGCTCAGTATAGTTATCTAATCTCTATTTTACAGCCAGAGAACCAGTCTACTGTCGGAATAATACAAAATAGACTGATAAATGTTGTGAGATGCAACCATTGTGTCGTACATGGATTTTGTTTTCAATATTACTTTCAATAACTTTTTTTATGTGCCATAGTTGACAAAAAATATTTGCTTTAATTTTGATATCCTGTATTTAATTTTATACTGAAAAAATATCACATGAACTCTCGGTGCGATGAAATGCTATTAGGAGCAGGACATGGTGTCAACCCTGATTAACAGCGCATAAGGATAAAAATGACGGGGAACTATACTAAGATCACATTCTAAGGGAAATGAAATAGGATCCTTATCTCAAGAGTAGCCAATTAAAATTTGAATATAAGATATACTATTACAGGGGAGGAAACATTCTTTGATTAGAAGGATAACTAAAGCATACTTTTAGTGTAGTATATAAATAATCACCCAGCGTACTTTCGTTGATCCACATATAAGGAAAAATGATTGGCTGCATATTGTGTACAACAGGTAAACCTTTATTCTAAGTCACTGTTGGAAGCCAAGTGATTCGGTAGTATCTCTGCAGTTTTCAGTCCACTGTCACAGTAACAAGAATCCACACAGAACTTGGGACACACACTGTTAAATAAATAGAAAATTGTGCACGTGTATGGCAGGTATCCACGCATACACACAGACACACGTACTGACCTACATAAGGAAACGGAGTTAACAGAACCAAGGTAAGACCTAAACTCTTGCAGTAACTTGCAACTACATTGCATACGACTATTTTAATTTTACACCGATTTCAATGAGGCCTAATCTATAAATTTACTAATAAACATACCTGCATACACAGGTTCATAATCCCCAAAGAGGATATGTATCCAAATATGTACACGATTATCGTTACAGGAATATGTTATGCATTCGATTCGATGTATAGTTTCACAGCAAATGTTTCGTTTCTTTCTGGTGATATCTCACTATTACATTTGGTCTATACAGGAATAATGTTGTATACATATATTTTGGTGTAGGGTTTATTAAATGAATATGCAAAGCATTTTGTCAAACGTAGTACCGAATACCTTGTAATGTTTGACAGCAGATTATTTTCCACTTATTGTGCGGTGAAAGCGACTGCACCAATTTAAATAGATCGAACGACCCCCTACGGGCTCGCCGAATGTTGATGTCAGGAACAAATATCAATTATCCCATCAAGGAACACTTTAAAATACTCGGATCTACAATCTCGGTTATATTTCCGTGAGAGGGACAACAAACCTACGACGCTCCTGATATTGTCGTATTCACCGACAGTGATATTTATAAGGCCTTTGTATCTCGTTGTGTGAATAACATGCTTGAAGAGAAATAAGCAAAAAAAATATATCGTGTCCTCTTTTTTGCTATAATAAAATGTTTTTTTCTTTCTTTTCTTTCATTCCACTTTATTCTTTTTCCTCCTAATTTATTTATTTATTTATTTATTTATTTATTTATTTATTTATTTATTTATTTATCTATTTATTTATGAATCTTTTAATAATTGTTATTATTATTGTTATTAGTAGTAGTAGTATTGAAAACTACAACAATCATTAACACTATTGCTTCCATATCATACACGCCATCAGGTGTATGTTTCCCCCACGCACAGAGGCACATTTTAAGCTTACTCATGTGTGCTAATATAAATCTTACCCTGCAACTATACTATGTACATATATATCAGTTCTGAAACCATTCTCGCTCTCTTAAGTTGTTTTCTTCTTTATGGTATGAAGTCATTCAGGGCATTATTGTCAAAAATAAAGCGAACATGCCAGACAGCAAGAGTAGGGTCACTGAGATAACATTTTCCCTCGTTAATATTAGATCTTAATGATTTGATTTTTAAGGAGTTTTTAAACGAAATGGTGAGGAAAGTATAGAGAGCACATAGAAGATGTCTGTATTATTTACATATCAGCAGAAAAAAGGGGTGGGGAGCACGAAAGTTTCATAATAATTTGCAATGCATAATGGATAATTAAAATTTTTAAACAGCCATTATAGCAAATCCGTGGATAAGTAAATCAATGAGTATTATTATTAAAACTATTCATCGTCATTATCATTAGCAACAACAAAATCTTAAGACCACTTGGGGTTCATGAAAAACGCAAAAATTATAGTGATAAATGTTTACAATTTGCATTTGTTTCGAGGTATTTAATCTTTATATCAGGAATGTTTATGTGAATAAGTCCTATTTCGCTCTTTAGTTCTTGAAATCACGGATAATATCTACAACCACAGAAATAATCGTCCATGTAAAATGATAAATCATATCTATAAACACTCATGACCTTCACTTCACAGCTAAAATCGGGATGATTCGTTAACTGTTTCATCTTTATCCCTGCCTCTTCTGCTCCATATTATTATTATATTCTTTTATTCTTGTTCTTGTTCTTTTTGTTTTTGTTCTTCTTCTTATTACTTGTATTTTTAGTGTCATTATTATTATTAGTAGTAGTAGTAGTAGTAGTAGTAGTAGTAGTAGTAGTAGCAACAGTAGTAGTAGTAGCAGCAGCAGCAACAGTAGTAGTAGCAGTAGTAGTAGTAGTAGCAGTAGCAGTAGTAGTAGTAGAAGTAGTAGTAGTAGTAGTAGCAGCAGCAACAACAGTAGTAGTAGCAGTAGTAGTAGTAGTAATAGTAGTAGTAGCAGTAGTAGTAGTAGTAGTAGCAGCAGCAACAGTAGTAGTAGCAGTAGTAGTAGTAGTAGCAGCAGTAGTAGTAGTAGCAGTAGTAGTAGTAGCAGTAACAGTAGTAGTAGCAGCAGCAATAACAGTAGTAGTAGCAGTAGTGGTAGTAGTAGCAGTAGTAGTAGTAGCAGCAACAGTAGTAGTAGCAGCAGTAGTAGTAGTAGTAGTAGCAGTAGTAGTAGTAGTAGTAGTAGTAGCAGCAGTAGCAGTAGTAGTAGTAGTAGTAGTAGCAGCAGTAGTTGTAGTAGTAGTAGTAGCAGTAGCAGTAGCAATAGTAGTAGTAGTAGCAGTAGTAGCAGCAGCAGCAACAGTAATAGTAGCAGTAACAGTAGCAGCTGTAGTAGCAACAACAGCAACAGTAGTAGTAGCAGTAGTAGTAGCAGTAGCAGTAGTAGTAGTAGCAGTAGCAGCAGCAACAGTAGTAGTAGCAGTAGTAGTAGTAGTAGGAGTGGAAGTAGTAGTAGTAAAAGTAGTAGTAGCAGCACAACGGTAGTAGTAGCAGCAGTAGTAGTAGTAGTAGCAGCAGCAACAGTAGTAGTAGCAGTAGTAGTAGTAGTAACAGTAGCAGCAGTAGCAGTAGCAGTAATAGTAGTAGTGGTAGTAGCAGTAGCAGTAGTATTAATAGTAGTAGTAGCAGTAGTAGTAGCAGTAGCAGTAGTAGTAGTAGCAGTAGTAGCAGTAGTAGTAGTACAGTAGTAGTAACAGTAGTAGTAGTAGTAGTAGCAGTAGCAGCAACAGTAGTAGTACAGTAGTAGTAGTAGTGGTAATAGTATTAGTAGCAGTAGCAGTAGTATTAATAGTAGTAGTAGCAGTAGTAGTAGCAGTAGCAGTAGTAGTAGTAGCAGTAGTAGCAGTAGTAGTAGTAGTGTAGTAGTAGTAGCAGTAGCAGTAGTAGTAACAGTAGTAGTAGTGGTAGTAGCAGTAGCAGTAGTAGTAGTAGTTGCAGTAGTAGTAGTAGTAGTAATGGTAGTAGTAGCAGTATAGTAGTAGCAGTAGCAGTAGTAGTAGTAGTAGTAGCAGTAGCAGTAGTAGTAGCAGTAGCAGTAGTAATAGTAGTAGTATCTTTGTTGATAGCAGTCTTAGTTATGGCATTCCTCTCACTATCATTACTTTTGTTGAAAAGCTGCTAGGCATATGTTGTTGTCCTCGAAGTTGAAGTTATTGTTATTGTTTTTGTAACCACCCATGCCGTTACATATGTAATGTGGCTGACTGTTGGGGTGAACCTTGTACGTCAGTGCTGTATGGTTATTTTAAGTACAAAAATAAAAAATAAAATATGTGAGAAGAAGTGGAAAGAATACAATGAATTCTCGCCCGAGTTTGATTTTTGTCTTCGTCGGTTTTAACGGAAATTTTACACATTATTGGCTATATTATGCAGGGGAAACGGGAGCTAAGTGCTTTTCTCAAGGACACACCGAAGCAGCCGAAGCTGGCTTGCCTGGATGGATATCGAACCCGCGACCCTTGTATTACGAGTCCGATGCTCCAACAACTGATATATTGTCGATCCCACATTCTCACTCTAGAGTTTTGGACAAAGGCACAAAGCATTATTTGTTAAAAGCAAACTCCTACCTCGCCCGCCCCCACTACACCCCACCCCACGCCCATCCTCTACACAAGCACACGCGCGATAATTATCATGTCTCTTTTTATATTGTAATTTTTATCACTATTTGTTTTTCCATTTGACTCCTTTGAACTAATTGTATATCACCTATCTCTACTTATTATTGATCACCACTGGATATCACTCAGACACTGACATGCTTGTCCATTGTTGTCTGAGAACACCAGGAATGAAATGGATGAAACTTTCTTATTGTTCTAAATTTAATTATGTAAAGGTGTAAATGAGAGATGTATTCATTCAATATTTCAAGAAATTTAAATAGATTGTCATGATTATGTGGTGGATGCCCTTCTAACGTATTAAATGACCTCATCAGTTCAACCATATTACCTTCTCGGATTTGTTTGCCTTTGTACACTGATTAGGTTTATGTCAAGTTTGCATTAAACCACAAGCTACAAAGTCAACAACGCCACGGATAGAATCCTTATTGTTGCAAAAAATGCGGATAGCGCCTATTTAATGGTAATTTTTTTTTAGCAATGTTAATAGGCCTAATGCACAGTTTAAGACTTTTAAATATATGTGGGTTAGCTTTTACCTGCTATGCTTCCGATTGGTCCAATATATAGGCAGGGGAGTCAACTAGCCAAATGGAGTTGTGGGTTACACTTATACTTGTTGACAATTTCTCAAGGTTTAATATCTCTTGCATTGCGATATGAAGTACGGCGCAGTTTAGCCACTCGAATATGCTCCGAACTACACATTAACAATATTGGATAAATAGGAAGCATATACAATCTACCTAGTATAAAACATAAATCATACAGGTTGAAAATTTCCCATTGTCTATTTTTCATTACGTAAAGAGCTACTTTTTTTATCTGCCTTACGAGGACTGCATCATTCAATGCGGTGAATGAGCCAGTCTCTACTTGTGACACACCATGATTTTGACAGAACATTAAAGCCATTATAATTTATTAATTTCCATGAGCATGTTGAAGGTTTTCAAAACTTTTAATAATATCTTTATAACATTATTTAAATGTATAGTTTGGTTAGTACTGCAAATAAGGCCCTTCATTTCATGACTGCATCCACAAAAGAGACGAAATTTTTTACTTTAGCCGAATGAATATCACTTCAGTATACCCAGATTTGAAAACGTTTCTATATTTACGGAAGTACAACGGCAAGCCTAGGTTTTTCCTTAAATAGAATACCTCAAATAGTTAATGGTTAAGTATTAAATTTATGAAACGAGTTGAATAATTTCGAGCTCTTCATCGAAAAAACTAGCAAAGGCTGGCCATTTTTCAACAATTTTCATAACTTTTGTTTGTCACATAGGTTTCAGTTTAGTGCAATCAGTCTAAATAGAAAGAAGAATAAATGATTTTCGTCACTTCATTTAATTCTGGCTCAACTCTTGCTCGTAAAAATATAGTCCCAGACGCGAGCTGAAGCAATATTGCACTTTTCAACAAAACTATGTAGTTGGTGATTATTTCATAGTATAGTCATATAGTTACCTACTGGGTACAATAACAATTTACAAACGTTAAACTATAGATTTACCGTAGAAATATACACTGCTATAAATACTTAAGTGGTAAAAATGGAAGTCAAGCAGGCGATAAACCGCCTGTAACAAATTGTCCGACAAAAGACGATTTAAATTCAGAATATGTAGAAGACAAGAAGGATGAAAATGGTGTAATCATAATGGTACATACTTACAACAAGACATACGTCAGTAAACAAATAAACAAGCGTTTCTAATTATGAGTATGGTTGTGGGAACTGGTGTAATTTGCATTTTTAAATAGTTTAACTGTATAGTTAATAGGTTAATATTTTTTATTCTGTATGATCTTTTTTATTTTCTTATTACGAAAGAGAAAATGTTAAGTAATATTCCAAAGAGAGAGAGAGTTAATTAATCTAATAATTAGCAAAATTATATTATCAGCTAATAAAGAAACATTGTTCCAGCTAATGTTAAAACCCAGCATATTACAGCGCCAATAATACCAGGCAATGCTGCTGCTGCTTAGCTAACTTAAGCAAATGTTTAGCAATAATTTGCATACCTCTTTTTTTATTTCGCAATGACTGTCTATGTTCTGTCTTTTCCTTCACCACCACCTGTTCCTCCTGTCAAACCTTATACTAATTTTGCTATGGTTAGGCCACGAGTTGCTGCTATTATACCTATGACTATACACCTTTTTCTTTTAAGTGTTGTTTAGACATTTCTCATAATGGTGGCGTTTCTTTAATTTTTGACTCAATGGTATTAATATTTTGTCTCACGTTTGTTGTATTTTTTTAAATCTGTCACATAATTACTATTTGTGTCCATTTACTTTCATACGCATGTAATATATATTGTATTTTAACTAACTTTTTTCATCTTTTGCTTAGCTAATGTAGTTTTGTTTATTTCCACTATATATTTGCTATACACTTCAACGTCTCATTCTCGTGATATACTTATGGAATTTACTACATCAGGAGCGTTTAAGTGATGTCTTAGTTATCATTCTTCTTCTGGATATATGTTCATCTTGAGAATAACCTCTTTCTAATGTTTTTTAATTTTCTTAATTGGATTCTTAAAACCATGATGTCGCTTCCTAATAGTCTTACTCATTGTTCTTGCATCATAAACACATTTCTTCTAACTCATAAAGTTTTTGAAATATTTTACTGTTGCTGCTTGTTTATAACAGTTGGCTGTACTCATTCCTTTGTTTTAAATGTGTGCAATCCTATATTCTCAGAAACTTTTTTAATTGGCTGTTTCTATATAATTTCCTATTTTGTCCAACCTAAAGACTTTAGAAAATCACTTCCGCCTCTTTGTGCTGCTATTTATATTTTTGTAATGACATTATATTAGGAATACTCTTTATGACATTTTTATTAGTCCTCCACCTACAGCGTAATAATACAATGTTTTGTCTCTGATGTTTAAATGAGATTAAATTATTTTATACTGATCCTCATTTAGGCGTAAGCCATGATAAAACATGCTTAGTATTCATTAACTATATTTGTATTATGGCTGTTAATTTGTTTCAAACCCATCATTATATAAATTCTCAATTAAAGCCTGATTTATTAATCAATTTATAGATTGGTATTCTTAATAATCTTTATCGTAAACATAATTGTCGAAAGTAGTATCAAATTCCCCAATACTAACTAATTTTGTACTATTTAAATGGATCAAAAACAATTTCAAAAGGAATTATGTTTTGCAGAGGATACAACAATGTGACAATATCGAAGCAAAATGAAGCTATGAATACAAAGATATCAAAAAAGAATTATAAATTAGTATAGTAAAGAGAACATACAAGGAAAATATAAAAAAAGAAATCTTTAAACTATAAGAAGTTGGAAAATATAAACAGAAATTATAAAACGGATACATACGATTCTTTGTGCAAATGCCAGCTCAGCTAAATCATCAGTCATTGTTAGATATAGTACTGCTAGTAGTAACATTTATTATTAGTAAATGTCTTGCAAATGGTAAGTTAAACCAATTACAAACAAAATTGAAATAAGATTATATGGTATCAGATAGTATGATATACTTTCCCTGGGTTTTTATCATTCAGGTTTGGAATACCTATGTCAGTTTTGTGGGCAAGTTTAATAACTTTTAAACACATTCAGTTTAAAAACTGCACGGATGTAAAATAAAGCAATGAAAGATAGATCATTGGAAACCGTGTAAAGCACCACACTGAAAATAATATGAAGTAAATGTGTATCAGATGTTATGTAATTGATGCATTTGCTCCTATTTCATTTTCCCATTGTTCACTCATGTAACAACAGTTGGTTTTTTGTCTGTCTATTAATACTTAAATAGTTAAATTTTGTAGACAAGGTATAAAACGGGTTAACGAATATGAGACACGCATAGCGATCAATGGCAAAAGCGAACAACTTCGTGATTAAAAAACGCATCAATGAGAAAGTTAACAGTTTTAAAATAAAATTGTGTATTTAATTTTGTCTTCTATTTTCTATTAAATTTAATTTTACCATTGTTAGACCTGTTATCACTTGTTTTCATGTATCTAGTGTTTGATCAGTGAAAGCATCATTTTGCGTTGTTTCAGAGCTGATACGTCAACAGAGACACAAGGAATAGCATGATCTGTACCGATATCCCTTTCAGCAACATCTTCTAGTTTTGTGAAGCTTAGCCATCCTCTGTAGAAGTAAATTGATTGACCACCAATATTTTCAACGTCATATCTGACGTTATATTTTGTTTCATCACCAGTGACATTTAAACTCATGTCGAGTGAATTCATGCTGACATTTTCGTCGTTGTAGTATATTTGTTTAAAGTACTCTTTGTTGTATTCATTTACGTTTTCTCTGTTCTATTATTCCATTTTGAGATTGTTTTCTGCAGTACTCTTTATGATAAGAAAGATTGTTTTCTGAAGTATTCATTATGATAAGAACAGCAGTAAGAACTAGTTTTCAATTACATTGTGCTAATGTTATATTTTAAAATAATTAAAATGAACTCAAGTTTTAGAAAGGTTAGTTAAAATATACTGTTAGATAATTTACCACTGGCATTAATATCATGTTGACATTCACTGAAAATGTATTGCAAAAATAATGGCAGCAGGAGACAGAAGCAAACAAGTTCATGAAACTAATAAAGATGAATTATATAAGGTTGAGAAATTACCTACGGAGGTAATCTTGAAAAAGAAGAATCTCTCACGTAGAGCGAAAATAAGTTGGTAAACGTTCGAAATAATAAGAGAAAAGCTAAAGCAGAACATGCAAGACAAGAGCAAGAAGCAAAGCAAGGAAATGATAGAGAAAAGATTATACCAGTAGTTGAATAGAATGCACAAGCGTAAGGTTATGCTTGATAGGTGGTATATTTGTTGTAATATAAATTAGTGTCAAATTGATGTATGTTTATATTTCCATTTTTATACAGCTATGTTAATTAAAGAACAGGCAAATTCAGAAATGCTTTGAGACGCAGAAAAAGCAAGGTAAGGGAAGATAGTGATAAAACTAAATTTCTCTATAATATATGGCAAGTAAGACAAACAACATTATTAATATTATTTACCATGCATCTTCACATTCAGCTTTTACGGTTAGGTATATCGTGCTTTGAGGGAGATATTAGGATGTGAATTAATTCCCCCCCCCCCACACACACACACAAAAACATGGATACTAAAGAAGTCATAAAGTTGATTGTTCAGATCTCATAGTTCCAGCTTACAAATTATTATCTGATAGCACAATGTATACTACCAGACAAAATAATTGATTCAATTAATGAGTGCTAGAGGAATTAAGGAAGATAAATATATGTAAAAATCTACATCAAAGAATGCAAAACGATCACCGACAGAAACAAAAATGCTTGATAATTCAAATAAAAGTCCTAAGTCAAAAGCTGAGTAATGACTTAGTCAAATAACGTCTACTTCATGCATGCATGTGTAAGAAAAAGGCCAATAAAGAATGATTATTAAAGAGATCGAACATTTCAGAGTTGTAATCAAAATGTACAACAGCATATAACTTTTTTTTTTATAAAACTGCGTAAAGGTTAGCATGGCAAATGCTTTAGGTGAGATTGTTATAGCAGCTGCTAGATCAGGAGTCAAAGCGATAGCAACACGATCAATAATCCATGTAACTTTAAGTGAGGTTGGTGCAACGTTATTAATTTTAGGTGCAAAGCCTTTTGAAGAAAAACTACCATACATTAACGGTTTAAGAGACGATGAGCTGGTAACCTCTGTTATAAGAAAGTTTAACAGCATGGATAATATGGTGGGTAAGCAATAAGCGGTAATGAAATAAGCCACGTAGAATTTAATATAATAATTTCCGAGTACAAAGGATACAAGAAGATAAAGAATGCAGTCAGGAATAAAGTAAATAATGCATACATACAAATATTCAAGAGTTAATAAATCCTTTTAAGAAGAAGATTTGGAAAAAAAACGAAAATTTTAGAGAAGTTTACCGTTCTGAGAAACACTTACATAACAAATTAAATAAAAATCTTCAACTTTTAGTTGTATGAATCTTTTTAATATTCAACTGAAAATGTAAATTACGGTATAAGGACAACCTGAGAAAGAAATTATTTGAAAATTACAATTACTTTCAAGATGTTAAATCCATTTCATTACAAATAATAGTTTTGTAGTTGGTTATACGAAATTGCATTTAATAAATTTACTAGAGTCTCTACTGTGGAAACAAAGTTTTTTTCACAGTGATGTAATCCGCACGAGATTAACAAAACTTACAAACAGTTACAAAACGTACCATAAATAGGCTGAATATCAGTATCTTAGACGCATATGGAAAGGTAATAGATTTCCACGGCATGCCCGTGACGTTTGTATTTCACAGAACTCAAGCTCAGTCTATTGCCATTTGATGTTAAGGAATTACAATTACTACAACCTCAAGAGAAATATCTTAAAAGACCCTTGTGATTTTAGTTTTAAATCAATATAAGAAATAGATGAAATAGATGAGACGCCAGGAACTGACGAAAGCCTAAAATCGATAAATAATGACTTAAACTTGAATAACAACCATACTACAAAAACTGAAGTTGTCATGTAAAATGATCGGATGCAGGTACTAATCAATTTGGAGGAAAACATGTCAATACACAAACACTTAACACTTTAGTGAATACTAATTTGGAAGAAACTACACTAGGAGAGAACAATTGGAAGTTTTGGATCGGAATATCACCTAATGTGCTATTAAAGTTGAAGAGTTACAAAAGCAGATTCACAACAAGAAGAAACAAATCTTAAAATATACAGGAATTGCTTTTGCAAAGATTTAATAATAAAACCTCTCCAACTGTAGATAGAGTACATGAAATACCAAACATTCAATACTGAACAAAGATTAATTAATTAGAAAGTGATATGGAAACAATAAAGACATCTCTAGAAGATTGTAGTTACAAAATGAATTAAGCAATAAAAAACAACTAAATGACAAGAGATTTTAACCGTAGGAAATGATTTCAAGAGTGCTGTAATAAAACTGGAAACAATATAACTGCAAATACTAATACATTGTCGCAGTTTCAAAAAGAACAAATGATTACACAGAAGTAACAAAAAAGATAGATGAAAACAATAACAAAATAAACGAGAGTGAAAATATGACTAGATCTATGAAAACGTCTTATTATGTATCTATTAGGGACTTAAGCATAAACTTACTACTAGAATAGTAAAATAAAAAACAGACAGCAAAATAATATGTCCATAAGAAAAACTGACATATAACACCGGTGTGATACAAAGTATTATTGACGAAATAGACCAAAGGCTGAATAGATTAAGAAAAGATTTTGATGACATATAACAAAAGTTTACTATCAAAACATTTATAATTAAGACTGAAGCATATATAAACAATCTCCCATTTAAGAGAAGAATCAATAGAGGTAAATTAGAAATAGAGGACAAAAAAAATAATATTAAAACATTAAAAACTGAATTAAATACAGAAATAGGTATACAAATATTGCAATAAATACTTCAATTGATGTGATTAAGGACAGGATAATGCATTTGATGATGAGCAACCTTGATGCATTTTACTTTTTGATTTTCGCTTTATGCCCTATCCTCCATCAGATCTTGTAAAGGTTGTTTAGTCATGATAAGAAACAAGACAATTGAATAAAAATCCTCGGAAAGCTAATCCGAAAGATAAAATGTTTTTGTTTAGATAGATGTAAAACTCAGATTAAACCCAGAGTAAAAGCTAATATTTATTTGTTTCAGTATGCGTCATCACATGCATGCCATTCAAATATAGAAGTCAGGTTTAGTTTTAAATTTTATAAATGTGTACAATACGATACAAATGTATATTGAAATAGAGCAAAACAATAAACTCATTGCTTACTCATTAAAGCTATTTAAGGAAGAGAAATGGTTTGATGAACTATATTACAATACAAAAGAATCGCAAACTTTCTATCAGGAAGAGAGCAATATTTCTTTGTTTTCGATTATTCATAAAAACTTAATGATTTTTACCAATCTTCTGATAAACAAATAACTTACGAGTATTTATGTATTTCCTTTGCAATTTGTGCTTGTATGCAAAATAATAAATTGTTTCAGATATAGCTACATGTATCGTTATATTCATGACTAATAAAAAATGCAAATCTAAACGAAATAGATAAATCCAACCAGCAAGAAAAAAAAAAAAAAACACTACCCCAATTTGAGAACATCATTGTATTACACACAATCCGAGTAGTATTAAACACATTTTTCGAGTGATAATACCTAGATACCTTGGGTGGAACCTAAGGTCATTGTTGTACCTTCTAGTCTTTTATATCGTTCGATCTAAAGGTTAAAATAATATGCTCATAATTCAGTTGCAAACAATTTGAGAAGAATGCGTATTAGGTATATACGGTAGTGAGGATATTTGTAAGTTGAATGACTACATTTTCATGACCTTCAATCATTTGTGGCTACCATTGTCTTTCATAACAAACAAAATAGAGCAAAGCATCAGTAATGAAAAAGTAGAAAGTTCTGATCACATTCAGCTGATGAAAAGAACACTGGTACATAAACTATTTAGTTTATTGTATATTTAAATAAGTTTAGAATACAACGTGATTTCCAGATACTAACAAATCATTATTCGTTGTATCCTTTTACTAGATACACACACAATGTACAAATATTTTGTGTCACATGTTCAGGTACACATTTAGAGCACTCTATACCATTATAAAAACGTAGGTTTGAGAGAAAAGAAAGTTTAAATGAATACATAAATCCGCTGAAAACATGCCCATTTTATGATTGTATATAGTGTTACAAATTGTGCGAAGACGCAGTTAGCACTAGATTTGATGGACACGGAATATAAGGACATTTTTAAAAGTTTATTGTCATTATATGTCCAACATGAATGTTTACCAAAACTTAAATAATTTTTTGGGGTGGAAGATGGTATGATTATCATAGACCCGGGCGATATATTATATAAATGCTTATAGTTACTTATTAGTGTTTATCTGGGAAATAATACTTTGTTTCTGGTAGACGATTCAGCAAAATTAGAAAATTCAAAAACAAGGCAGCGCACCTAACAAAATTACCATTCTGCAGTATACATTATGGAATATCTATGTTGCTGATAGTACATAAATACAACACTTTCTTCAAAGATATTAGTGAGAATGTTGGATTTATTGTGTTTTGTTTTTTGTTTTTTTTCTCAAATATATTAAGTCATTGGAAAATGTGTTTGAGGAAAAAGGAGTGATGGGAGAATATATACTGTAAAAGGTACACTAAAAGAAAACACATAAACTTTAAATGAGGTTGGAATATCCGATTGATTACACAGTTGTAGAATAAACACATATTCCCTAGGTTCGAACATAAAATCTCTAGGGTCACAAATATCGATACGGAAATGTGCTTAAGTTATCTACAAAATATATATTATCATCATAGCAACTTAATGTAATTTTATTGAAGTAAAAGTATTTGTCTCGTGATGGAAGGATTTAACACAAACCATGTAATGGTGACTTGTAGTCTGATTAAATGGGCAATCTGTGTACATTTCCAATGTGATATTCTTTTTGATTACCTTATATACTCGATTATAAGTCGGCTGGACTATAAGTCGACCCCCCTCCCCTTTTAAGGGCTGCAAAAAGTAAATTTCTCTTTGACCTTCCTATAAGTCGGGGTTTATTTTGCAAGTCAGATCCGTCTGAAGGGGTGACTTCTTAGTGAGTCTGAAATGCACTTGGAAATATAAACAAGCCAAACTGGATAGATAGATAAGAAAAATAAAGACAAAACCAGTGTGAAATACAATTATATTATTGAGTGAAATATGTCACAAATAAATTGACAACTTACAATTTGTCCATCTTTGTGTAATAAGTCCATTGAAATCCATAATGCTTGACAGTTTAAATCCATTTATATGATAAATCCACGAATTCAATTATAGGTCACATACCTGTATAAAAATAGAAGTTCAGAATGATCCGATTCACAATATCCCGAAATATGTTAATTCTACACGTCGTACAAATAAATAATGAAAGTTAAGTGCACTTTTTTGTGATTCACGGTATCCTATAAATGTCACTATCTAATGTTATCTGGCTGGTACAAAGTCCAAAGAATTAATCCTCATTGTCTGATAAACTTCTGAAATCCTACATCGTCGTCTAGTCATTGTACTATATATTTTATCCTCTTGTACATCTTCTTTTTATAGCTGATTATTACAAAATCATATAGATTGCTTCTAAGGCCAAACAATTCTTGTATTGGTACCCCATTCAACGCATCTTTAAAAATCATGTTATATTTGTATTCATCTGAGCAACACCAACAATATTACCTTTTTTGTTGTCGCTTGTGTCTTGTTCTAAATACATATATAACAAATCTGTATCATTCAAACACCTTATTGTTGTTTAATCGTATTGTAGTAGAAATCATACATAAGCTAGTTACTTCTAGTACAGAATGCCACCTTAAATAGGTCTGGTCAATTTTATTTGGTATTCCTTCAACGTTTTTCTTTTTTAAACCAGTTTTAAGATATAAATCCAGCTAGACTGTTTATGAACCCAAAATTATAAGTTTCTACTATTAATTTCGATAAGTATGGTCCAATGTCTTCAAAATATATACATGCATCCTGATAAAATTCGTTATTGCCCATTATAAATTTTAACTCGTTTAAACGACTATTAAATGAGTCCCAAAGCCTTCATGCAATAATTTTTGTTTTAGTTTGCTTACTAATTGTGTTTGTTTGTTTCTTAGTGGAGGCTGCGCTACTTTTCGTTCAGCATATTCTTAGCCAGCCACCAAAGTACGGACATTTGAATTTATAAATTCAGTGCTAACGTTTTTTGTATGAGTGAACAGTGAGCCCTTGTTTACGTTTGTTTCCACATTCGAACCTAATTACATTTTGGTTGTGTCATCTAATTATGTCATTTACTCCACCTTGATATCAATCAGATATAATCATGTTTGCACAATATTTGCATCTTTTGTATTGCTTATTGCGATTTGGAAAGTACACATTTTTCTCTCCACGATTGTAACCTGTAATTGTCACCATTTATCAGACTCATTAGCTTCTTTCGACATATAGCTATTATTTCAGTGGCACAATATTTTCTTCTGGTTTCCAACTATTTAAGAAATCTGTATATTATTTTAGTTTCACTGGTGCATATTTTCTACCTTTTTTAGTTCTATTTTTTTTTTCTTTTTTTTTTTGTCATGAAAATATTCTTGTCCCTGAATAATGTCTTATTTATCCTGACTGTCCTGATGGACAGGGTTCGTTTCATCTTGTATCTAATTGTTCTCTGCATACACGAGATCCTGCGTCATGTTTTACCATACCTCAGCAGTATGAATTTTATTTTGTGCTTACATGGCATTAATTTTTTGTTTGCAAACACGAGATTATGTATTACGCTTCATGATACGCTTTTATCGCTACACACATAAAAGTCATCCTTAAAAAATTATTTTTGAATATTTCAGTTCAAAGTTTAAATAAGTTAACAATTTAATTATACAATAAGCTTTTATAACTCGTACAGTGCATTTGTCTTCTATATGGAGGCTTGTTAGTGCTATATATAGATTGATGTTAGTGGTGGTGGTAACCATGTTTGGGTTATTTGTGACATTATGTTTGTTATTACAACTATTCAGCTTTATAATGCTATAATATATTATTAGAATATAATTACTCTGCACTTGAAACAAGAACGCCAAAAACTGTTGTTAGAGGACAACACATATTACAGCTTTTATTGAATACATTGACAAAGGAATATATACTACGGTATAATATGCCTTTAAGTTGCAAAATGTATTAGCGTATCATGGTGAGTAGAACTTGATGTATATAGTTAATTTTGTCATTTGAGCTACCCATAATGCTTTGCAGAACTCAATATCATAAACAAATATATATATATATATATATATATAAGAGAACAACTCCCTCAGATATTAGGGTACTTGATGAGAAAACACAAATACAATTTTTTTACCTCACAGTGTGGCAGCTTTCTAAAAAGTACCACCACCTTTTCCACCATAAAGTATTTATACAACATGCACAACAACGATAGTGACAAATAAACGTATGAAGGGAAACTTCAACAACATTTAGTTCATGCTTGCTTCAGTTACAATTGTGATATTAAGAACTTTAGTTTGAGTTAATATGATACATGTTCTTCTTGTCTCAGCTCATGAGACTCAGAGGGGTATTGCATATAAATGTTTCGCTTGTCACTATACCTATTGAAAAATATGGCATCAGATAATCGAATCTGTATCAGTTTATTTAGTTTATCTCACAAGTCAAGTGTACGTCAGTCAATGAAGGTTTTCTTGTTTAGTAAAGTTTGTATCGGCTAATCAAATTTGTATCGGTACTTGTTCGTATCTTGTGTGAAAAGTGTTATACTGGATAATCGTTTTCTAATATGGGTTCAACACTTCTGAATGCGGTTCATCACTTTTCGGTCGGGGTTCATCGCTAAATAAAATAGCACTTTGTCGACAAATTACAGGTATCAAAAAGCAGTTCACAGCTGCAAAGTATAGTATTTTGAAATAACCACAGAGAGCACCGCTATCAAAAAGCGGGGCAACCACTTCATAATGCGTGTTACAAACAAGTCATGAACAGCATTACAAACTATATATTTTCTCGTTTTTCTTAATCAGAGCAAAAATAGATCTTGAATTATCTACTTTGCATTCGAGAAATGATAATTTCATTACTGAAGAAGAATAAGTACCAAGTACTTAACATAGTGGAAACCTTTAAAATCGCCGAGAAAGTTTTGCGTCGTCGGACAAAAAAAAAAAAAAAAAAAAGTAAAAAACCCGAATGCATGTTTTGCTCGCAGTAAATCTGATAGACAACACATATTATACTTGAATATTCAAAGTATAAAATTGAAACAAATACTAGCATGGCATATTAATCTAGAAAGATTAAGTTTGCTAGTAATAATATCAATATTAGAGAGCGGATAAATGACATTTTGACAGTTATACCCATTAACCGCTTTGTATTTTGCTATTGTACTTAGCAGCAGTTAACAACTTATTAACAACTTAACAACTCTCTCGTAATCCCTTGTTAATGATTTGACTACCTTTTGCCGACATACTAGAGCAGAACATAGTCCTATCGTGTCATAAGCCGGTTTAAAAGGTCCCAAAGTCATTCAAAGTGCCGCATTGTTTTTTCTTCTCTCTGCAGCGCAATACGCGCATAAAAGTCTTTGCATTGGTTTTGAAAGTCCTAAAATATGTAGCACATGAACAACTATTAAAATGAGTGTTAAGACGATATGCAAACCAAATGAACATACTCGGGTTAATAGTGCACAGGACAGAAACAAATTGATACATTGTTTGTGTTGCCATCTTTATGTTGCGATACCTTTGTAACACTGAATCCTAGATCATATTTGTCATATGCCGACTTGCAAAAAGTTGCATTTCCTGCACTTATAGATTGGTATTTAGACCAGGGTTTGTCCATCAGAAGGGGTCACCTGTAAAGATTTGAAAATTGTACATGCATGTACAATTTCATACAATTATAACTTTGAATATGTTTGTCCAATCTTGAAGACATTTCGTAACTTCAATCTATTCTGATAAGTTGCTAATTTTCTCTGCCCCCACCGCACCCGGCTCTGCCCCCTACCGAAAAAAAAAACAAGAAGAGAAAAGAAAAAACACAACACAAAAAACACGAGAACGATGCACATGTTATTGGTGATTGGTTTATATGAAGATGAAGCGAGTGATGACACTGGTTTGAATTGTTCTCTCGGCGTGGAATATGTCAATCATCTATCGCATAACAAACATGCCCAGCTGGATCACCTAGCTGGGTGTACATGTTCAAAAATTGCATTTGTTTTAAACAAATATAGATTGGTAGTCGCACAATGTTTGTAAAGATTTGCCCATGTGACATGTACAGTTTCAAACGTTTACAACTTTCAAACATTTTCGTCCAATTTTCAAGACCTTTTCATAACTTGAAACTAATATGTTAATCACCATAACTTTTATTAAGGGAAAGAAACACCGATTTAGAAACATAAGTAACACTGCTAAACAGTGTAATTCTCACTGCATTTGAATCATAAAATGATCTACAAAATCGTCGTAATATTAAACATATGATCACTTTCGCCTAAAGTAAATGCATTTAGTGACATATGCATGTTTTGAGACAAAGACATTTGTTTATGAAATTAGCAGTAAAGGTAAAAGCAGATAGCCAGTCAGTTATTGAAAGTATCCAATTTACTCAGTTTTTGATTTTAAATTCTTGTAAGCAGGAACCAGAAGCCCACGTACTCCTTTAAAAAAAAGATTAAGTAAAAAATGAACGAATTCACACTTTAAAGATTCATTCATATTTTATTTATCGCAACTTATATATGATATCAAAAGATATGTCATGGTATTATGCACAGTATTTTGAATGAAATGTTCATGTCTTTACATCGTTTGTTCTTCACCTGGTCATGTCTTGTATTATTTTGTTTAGTTAGTGACGTGGAAATCTGATAAATCACTTTGTAAGTCACATCCGTTATATTTTTTTCACCTGTTCATCTTTTTCGACACACGATTTCTCTCTTACAAACGCGATCAAGTGTAGACATTAGTACATGCTTCATTCATATTCTGACTGTTTAGTGTTGTTACGTTATAAATTGCAAGTAAAATAAAATGTAAAAAGAGTGAAAAGTTGACTGGAATGTATTAGAATATTTTAATATATTTTACAATGGGGTACGTTGCAGTTTAGGAAACAATTTATACACGCTTGGACTATCTGCATTGTTTTAGTTTCTAGTGTCGTAATGTAATGTCGGTGAATAAAAGTGACACAAGATGTTGTTTCGTTTGGTGTGAAACGAAACTGAACACTTATTTAAAAAAATTACGATTTTTTATGGTATAAAGTAATTTGACTTCTGAGAATTAAACAAAATTGTAAGACTCCGTATTTTATATTCAATGTAAGTTGTTGTATTAACTGTCAAAATACGTACATGTATAAATGGTCAAGTTGGTTAAATAGGTGAGAATGTTGCAGTGCATCCTAATTAGGAAATATGTCATTATAATTGTATCTTTTCTCTCCTGTTGGTTGTTTTTGTTCTTTTTTAATTGAGAGACCAACAGCTGCTATCAAGTGATATATCATTTGTAATGACAAAGGTAATGGGTGTTTAATGGGAGTACAACTGGATCACCCGCAGTTGATCATTTTTGCTTCCAGCAACTTTGGTTTTCATCTCTCGTTCTTATGATTTCACTATAAGTTGTTATACCACCATTGCTTCCAGAGCCGGTATTTTGATTTAGCAATATCTGTATGATATTTTAATGAAGATCGTTTGTACGAATGATGCAGACATATCAATTTATGTAGAAACGTTGGTACGCATATGTATATGACCTGTTTAGATTTGTATGCTATTGAAGCATGTTTTAGTAACACATTTGGAACCGTTTGGACAAATTCAGATGGCAGTTTGTATGTATATGTTAATTACCTGATGCGATTGTGATGCACTAAAGCAAAAGTTCCATTTTAATAAAGTCTTGAACTTTTTGGTTCAAACTTTTTGTCCGCAATATTAAAAAATTTACACACTTGACAAAACAAGGGTCTTGGTCAAGCTTAAATTCACTGACACTATGTCGTTCTTCACAGTAGCTTCTAATGACGTCACACATCATCCATTATCACGACGTAAGAATCGTCCGTTGCATTTGATACTTTTACTATGACCATACATGATAAGTTACGCGTTTTCTGAAACAATGTTAATCATTCTGTTCTTAATGGCTGATCATCCAAAGCTTAAACATCATTTTACGATGAGATATCTGCGTTATCGTTTCTAAGTCATGCTTTTGCACCTGTTTAAGTTTGAATGTTGCTTTTAAAGTTTCTTTAGAAGATAAATACAACAACAACAACAACAACAGCAAAGCAAACGTGGGAAAGCTTATTAATGTCTCTTGTATATCCCAGTTTAAGGATTAAGTTTATTCCAATCGTTAGGATTGAACATACTGTGGAGGTGTCTATTTCGTTTGTTAGATCTTGACACATATATCAAAAGACTATTCAATGTGTACAGTTTGCGCTCTTACACAAGGGGTGTTATAAATGCCTTTAACGTTTCATGCTAAAAGAATCACAGCCGCTTTCAGCGATACGAAATATTAACGTTTCTGTAAAAGATAACAGAGATGAATATTCGTGAAAAAATCATAGCCTTTATCATTTAAACATGTAAGTTGATTATTGTACAACTGTGTTACATACCGTTATTGCTCCAGGTTTTTAAGCACCAAACACCATTTAAAGGTATTTGCAATCAAATTATCAAAAAACACATCTATAGCTGAAATAGTGTTTATAACATGCACAAATGACCTGTTCGATGTTAGGATTCAAACCTGCACCCTTTTGGACACGAGTCCTACTCGTTGACCAATGAGCCACCATTAATCCTATCGAACTTGAAGAATTGATTTAGGTTGGCCAATAATTTCCTTTATACATAGAGGATATTTTCTTATATTGAGTGAATAACATATTTCATTGAGTGGGTGAAAAACTTGGTGTATCCAGAGTATGCAGGTGACCTTACTTCAGGTGTGCATTTCCTAAAAGATTGCTAGCTCCCCTCGGTCATTTTCGTATCCCGGACATTAGAGGTTAATTGGAAAATAGTTGCTAAGGCCATAATAAAAAGTATGTTTCCTATTGCACTGGTTTTAAAATTGGGGTAGTCAGGAAGTTTTATATTTATTTAATATTTTTTTTAAACATTATGTATCAATCAAATAATATTTCAAGCGCTTCAAAGTATTGGGCAAAACTGGCTCAGTTAGATGCACAAATCAATTTCGACAATGCGTTTTTTTAATTGGGGGGGGGGATGCTAGGGTCGGCAATGAGAAACATGGACGGTCGGCCGACCGGAAACACCCATATCTTATTTTTGGCCTAACTTGTTTTTAGTTTCTTTTATATATTTTATAATTCATTTATTGCACTTAGAGAAGTTACTATTGTCTACTCTGGCAAATTTAATTTTCCTGATTTTAATAACTGCTCAGGTGAGTTTTCTTTGGACGACTGTAGTTCAAGTTCAATTCTCAAGCGCATGGAAGCAACCAATTCAATCAGCTGTCTGCTTAAGGTAGCATGTTGTTTCCTTAATATTACATAAAAAGAAATTTCGGTCACTGTTCATAAAAGTAGCATATACTGGACATTATGTCCAGTGGTTTATTTCGTGCTTTGGAATTACTCCAGACTGAAAAATGAGATGGAATAATTTTGCTTTATTAGATATAATTGCGAACTGTCAAATCACAGGATCCATCAGTAGAAAACTTTGATGCAGAGAGGTTGTTGCTAAGTTTGTAAAGAGTAAAAATAGGAGGATATAATTAATTGACATGTTTTGTTGACCGATGACTTCATAGTATATAAAGTCATCAATTGTGATATTCATTGTTGATAAACTGGATATGCCTTGTCAGTGATCTACAAATTCACTTACCAGACTCCAGGGATAAGCTAAGTTTCGGCTCGGGCAACCTCAGTTTCCAAGGAACTTACCCCTGCGTCAAGTTTAAAAAAATGAGAGAGAGGGAGAAAGTGTTGTGTTCCGTTCCTAATGCTTTATGTTCAGCAAGTTTTGTATGCTGCGATCTTGCCACAGTACATATATCAGCATCTTTATTTAGTGTTTATATGTACCACATTCATCTATTACGGTAACTGGTCAGTTTCTTTCATCTATCATATGTCATTTTCATCTTGTAGTCAATGTCAAAGTCATTAACGCATTTTCTCGCGCAGACATGATAATATGAATATTTACTAATTAAACCAAGTTTTGACAAATAAGGTATAAATATTCAGGAGATTTATCTTTTCCTGATTAGTACTAACTTCAAACTCTGAATCACGTTTGTGCCAGTTTACTAGTATCCTATATTTGGGCTATATAATCAGGCTATTTTAAATCTGCTAGCTAGTAAAAGTTGTACTAACTCGAGCAATGATTCCAAAGATGTTTAGAAACGACTCTAATGGCTATACAAGCACTTGCACTCTAAAGAATGCTGGCGTGAATTCTTGTTTGCGCCTCAGATCCGTTAACAGGAATCTTTCTTGCCTCTGTAATCTTTCTCTTCTTCATTAAAGAGAAATATGTCGTCAACAAGATCGTCGACTGTAGGTTCATTATTCATCTAAGGTAAGCTTATACGAATGGATAAGTCAGTCCTATCTTTTGTTTTTGCAACACTCTTGGGGTCGGATCCCGCCTGCAATGAGGCCACCTCGATTTGGCAGCGGTTGCTCATTGACATCATCATGTACTCAAAAATGTTTCGCGTGTTGATGCACGAATTCATTAAAGACATTGATGATGTGGTATATGACGAACGCGCGTACACCGATGATGACGACATCAGAAAAAATTGAGACACTTCGTGCCCTCGGCGAAATCAATGCTCCAATGCAGCGTGTATTTGCAACTACAACCCCGAGAGTCACCTGAATGATTACAATCTCGTCAATGAAGCCAAAATTCCACGTGGTTTTCCCGACGCCAATATGGATAATAAGGAAAGCTTTATTCCAATTTCCGCGCGGAAAGGCTGCACACTCGAAATCTCACTAGCGTTGTTGCGCGTTTATTACAGTTGGCCTAATATCAGATTAACGTCGTTTGGGCGCCTTGACACGAATAAGTCGCTCGTGTTCTCGTCAGACGGTGGCGCAACCTGGAACGTTGTTGGACTTCCCACGGGCGAGTACGACATTGAATCGATCAATGAGAAGATATGGGGAATTTGTTGGTGATCAGCAAAGATCCTAAAATCTACATATGCGTACATGAATCCACACTTGGCTCTATCATCTCGATTGAATCTCAGCATTACGCAGTGGATATTGCACAGTCGTCGCTGACAACAGCTCTTGATTGGCCCGAAGATATTATTGAGATTCCCGAACGCGATCGAATTTTACGCATGGGGTACACCATCGTGCCACTCATTGTCAGGTTCACCGCGACGATTCAGGTTAATCTAAAATATGACGCCATCAACCTCAGCTACCGAGCCTCAGCCTCGACGATGAGCAGCGGAGATATCACGCAGAGTTACATATTGTTTGGTTTTTCCCCGAATTTTCTCCCTTGTGAGGCTTTCTTGGAGATTGAGGGAAAACTTGTAAGTACCGACAATGGTAACAACTAAGATGACAATGTCAATGTTGCATTTGTCAGCAACGGCATGATGGTGTTGTTCAACAGCACATGATAACTCATGGACGGAAAGGAAATCGAAGCATGTTTGGACAACGACGACGCATATATCCGCTGGTCCAACTATGATGTTTTTCAAGGATGCAGACGATCATGCAGATCACACCCAGGATATATTACATCAACTTATGCGGGCTTCTTTCGTTGACCCACAACCTGCTGATACGCATGCCTAGATCCGGTGTTGGCGGCACCGCTATGCCGTTTAGTGGCAACCCGACTTTCTACCTTGGATTGGCGACTCGACGAGGACAACTTCGCCGAAACGAAATATTGTTTTCGTATGCGATTCCTCTTAGTCATATATTTTGTTGGCAGAGATGTCCGCAATGTTATTTTTAGAGCCAAACACACAGTCGTGTTAACCCGCTGGGGTCCCCGATGGTGAAGTTGTGTTGTCAAAATTGACATTGTGGTTGCCTGTGATAACCCATCATTGGACAGAGAAGCGCGTTTGTTGGATTCTGGAGACGGATCAAGGTTATCTTTCTAGCACTCACCACAGACCCGTGACAAGGCGCCGTTCAGGGACAGTTTATAGAGCGAAAAAAGTACCCAAAAAGGTAACAGCGCACCAAGACACGTGTTCGTTGCGTTTCAGAAAATGAATGGATTGGCCGACGAGCAAGCACGTAGTGTGATGATATTTGACAAGTTAGGAGAGTCTGAAGTATCTCTGCTGTTAAGCCGTCATCAGGAACCATCCAAAGAATGTTTGCTCGATTGGGACGCCAAACAAATCGTACTTGCATATCACAAGCTATGGTCGTACATGGGCCGGGATCAAAACATCGACACAGGTCTGCAGATTTCCCAGCATGACTTCACTACGTTGTACCCGATTTACTACTTTTCGTTGGAACATCTGGATTTGTTCACCCAGTCCATGGTCAACAAGCACTTCAATGCACGTGTTAATCTGGCTGGTGTCAATTGCAGATGCCTTGATAGTATACTCTCCGTCAAGACTCTGTTGTTGGAGGGTTCAGGTGGCCGAATGAGGGTCATTGAAACGCCGTTGAAAAATTCGTAGAATTTTCTCAAAACTCATAGTGGATAATTAAACCTGTGTCGTTTCAAATAAAATGTCGCACCAGCGTAAACTTGTCACGTTGAGCCGAGGTCAACTCGAAAAGATGTCAACCGCGATGAAAAACAAACCGGAGTTCATTTGAAAGTTTCTCAGGACAAATTATCCGGTAACACGCCACCGATGTTGACACCGACGCAGCAGCAACTAAAGGTCAAAGCAGCGGGATAGCTTTTAACTTGTCAGCGGCCGGGGTCGTCACGACTAAACACGACGGCGAAATATTTATATTCCTCTCGGCTATTCCAGCGCTGTGGACGGCCGCATCTGCCGTGGTTGCAAAAGCAAGGCCATCGGAACCGGATCAGGGATGGCTCTGAGAAAGACGATTGATGAGTAAACAAAAAAGGAAAAAGGTCTTCGACTATCTGGGCGTGGGTGCCAAAGACTCTTGATTTGAAGAGGTCTCGGTTATGGTCTCGCCGTTGACTCGAGATGACAAAATCAGTTAAGCATTTCCGAAGGGTCTTTATCCAGGTTGAACATGCATCAATGATCCCCCGCACGTGGGAAACTGGATTCGTTAACCTGGATTCATCGATAGGTACGGGTTTGTACCGCCATGGAAAGTTGTTGACTATCTACGTGGCGACCTTGCCACTGGACGACTACCTCCGATTTATTCAACGCTGCCGTTGAAAACGCAAACAGAAGGCCCAATATGTGGACATCTCTTCGTTGAAGCAATGCTTGCACTTGCAAAAAGTCCGACCCCTCAAACATTAGTCGATCTTGCGTTGTCACTTAGAAGCGATGCTTGAAAGTATATTTGAAATGACTGTTAACTTTTACGGAAGGCCGAGCGCAGCAACCCAACGGGGAGGCGCCGATATGGATTTAACCAGGTTTGGCACCAAAGACAATTTCGTTCAGTTGAGCAGCCGGGTTATTGTAGGCGTCGACTCAAACGAGCTTGAGATTTTTCAAGATCGAACTTGAAAACTGCAAACGTCCAGCGTGGACAACAACGACATTGTCTTCTGAAGCCGCGAGGAGCCATCGCGAAAAACCTGGCCGAAATCATCGAAAACGAAGAAATCAGAGACTATGGAGTGTCGGTTGCCTTATTAAAAAAATTACGTCGATGATGCTGATGTTGTGATGAAACAATACGTGAATGTAAAGGCCGCACAGGTGTTATCAGCTCTACCCTCACAAATAAACGTAGTAACGTCATGGGGTTTATTCAGTGGAATATTAACCAGCGAAGGAGAGGGAAACAAAATACGGCATACCAATTGGTTGACTTGTTTTCAATGAATTTGATAAACCTAAACTTTATATCTTAAAGGTACGCGAGTCTGGATCGTATTTGTTTATCTTAACCGGATTTAGAGGCATGTTGGGTGTAACGATGTTATTAAATAATCACCAACGTACTAGATCACCAGTGATGCATACAATCGAACACGACAATGTTCAGTATTTTACATATGCAGTATCGATATTATTGGTCGCTGGAGATGAAACCGAGCTTGAAGGATTCAACGTCTAACCGAACGTGTTTTTAACCGTCTTAGGCGTCTGCGTTTACGATTTATCATTACATATACGTGATGTGTTCTGAACAGACATGCAATGACGATGTTGCGGAACATCAGCTGGAAGATGGCGATTTTGTGCCGCTTGTCGATGAATATCTAGGTGATAACGGCGTTAATAAACGCTCAAATATAATTTCGCCATGGGCCAGATGGAACTCGATAGTTGGGACCATCCTGGTGTACCAATACCCACTCGAGGCCAGCTTGGAATCATCGTGTTAGCACGCGAAAACGCCCGGTCGATGGAAGCTAAGCCATTGTCAGGCGTGGTAACATCCAGGGATTGTTTTTAAAACAATGAAGCAATATTCACTGACATGTCTACCGCGATAAAACTCTCCGTCAATTATACCGAATCAACAATAACTAGACCGGCGAAAGAAAAACCCAAACTAATATTCAACAAGGACGTACTTGTCCGCGCAACGAAAACTAAAACGATCGTTGGCGACACAAAGCAAAGGTGTAATCGCTGTATTTCTAGGCGAACACGGCAACGTGCATGCAATCGCCGGGGACATACATATTCCCCCGAAAAATATTTTCTACGATTTTATGGCAGTTGTATCAGTGAAGAAAAACAGTTGGCTGGAAGTGCATGTGCGTCTTACACCCAACCGCGATGCGTCGGGACTAGGTCTGCCTGTCGAGCAATTATACTTCGCTATTAAATTATTAATCGAAGAACTGTTATGAACACTAATAGTCACCGACGGGAGAAAATAAATGAAGCGGAACAACAGCAGCGAGATGAAATCACCAAGAAAACTAATACTCGTAAAATACAAACGCGTATGTGTTTTCGTGGATGCGATTAATGGACAGAACACGTGACTAATTTAGCAAGACTTTCGCTAGCTGAAATCAAGGGTGATTGCTGTCATTTCCAACAAACTGTTGTGTCGCTTTGAGATGAGATTATATCTCTGAAGGCAATCCAAATCTCATTGGTGACAGCGAACGACAGTAATATATTTTTCTTGCCGATTGAGTTACTGGGTGGTATGTAGGACCCACCTTTTTAAGTGGTACTGTTCAGTGGCATACTAAGGGTAAATGGCGCTCGAATTTGTATCAGCTGTTTTTGCGCACCAAGACCTCTGGCGCCCGGGGTACTGGTACTGTACTGTTTAGCCCTGTGGCAGCTGAAATTTTCATAGTATTTCGCCTCACTTTAGCGTAATTTTCTTCACAAAACTTATATTTGGATGGGGGGGATCGAGGTTGGCAACTGACATAAAAACTGTTCTCTGTGGCAAAGAAGCGGTGCCACTAAAGAACATTGCCCCTGTGCACCTCGAACCCTCACTACGCAACTGGGTTAGCCAGTCATATTCTGTATGTAAGGGAAGTGGGTGTCGGTATGTTTTCTGGTATATTTTGTAATAGTATATATAGACAGAGAGAGGGAGAATGGAGAAAGAGATGGAAGAGGGTAAGTAAGAAAAAGTAATTGGAGTGGTAAGACACGTCTCTGCAAATAATGTAGCTGGATTGTGGTGTAGTAAATTTGGAGAGGTGGACAGAAAATTTTCCATACGAAGTGTGCATATAAACAGTTATTATCTAAAATTACTTTAGTGCTTTATTTTATAATATTGCGGTCACCACACCTTAAAAAAATATGGTTAGGTGGACAAACGGGAATCGCTGGTCAGGATACCACCATACGTCATTTCAATCGCTCTTTTTTTCCGTAGAATTTCATTCTCAGCTGTTTTAGAAAAGGGCTTTTCAGTTACACATATACTCAAATTGAAAAACTTTATAAAAGCAATGCCCTGATTTGTGGCACTGAATGTGCCAAAGCTGAATGAAAATAAAATGGATTATCGGCGGTGTGACAAATTACTAAATTGGACCGAATCGGAACCTAATTTTATGAGAGTTACTAGCTAGAGAAGTATGAATGTATATATGTAAAAATGTACTAGAGTCTGAATCACCAAAATGGAGTATGAAATCACTGAAACTGCTAAAACTTAATCCAAATCACCAAAACATAACTAAACATTGAAATGGAGTTTAAATCACCTAAACGAACTTTAAAATTATAGAAACAGAGTTGGAAACCCTTAAAAATTAATCCGAATGGACTTACAGAAACACATAGCTGGCGCCTCAATCACCGAAAACCAAAAACTGAGTCAGAAATCACCAAAGCGGATTCTTAGTTCAGCAAAAAAAAGAATTTAAAGGTGTCTGGATCACCAAAACGGACTACAGAAAAAGCTTAGAGCGTTTGGATATTACCGAATCTAAGTCTTAAACTATCTAAACATACTTGGACAATGTGTGGGGCAAGTTAGTCAACACTGGACACTCTTTGAGAAATGACGGTCCAGTAAAGTCAAGCTCTTGCCAACGTGGAGGCCGACCCACGTGAAGAGTCACACGTGATTAGGATTTGTCAGCATCACCAGAAAATGTATTCCTCAGTCCAGGGCCGGATTAAGACCTTTAGATGCTCTAAACACTGAAAAGATTATGGCGACCACCCCCCCATGTAATTCAAAATAAAAACAATACTAAACCGTAATTTCTCTTATTTTTGTGCCCCTGCTTTGCTGGTGCCCTAAGCACGTACTTAGTCTGCCTATTGGTTAATCTAGCACTGCCTCACTCGCTCGTATATCACGTGTTTAATAGTCCTCTATTTAACCTTAAAATAATTCAATTTGTTCAACCCACAAATCCATTAAATGGTCGGGACTGGTCAGTCCTTTAGTGACCTTGCTCTAAAAGTAATTTGGCTTCTTCCTTACCTCAATTGCAAGCCATTCACTAATGCTGGTATAGGTTTGTAGTGCAGAACTAATTTTATTTTGAGGATATCATTGTCCTCCTTCGTCAGTTGCCTTGTTCTTTTACCTTTTATTCCTCCAAACCAAAAGGCTTCTTCCTTACCCCAGATGCAAGTCATCTGCAAAGCTTGGTCCGGGCGTGTGACGCAGAATGAATGGTGTTGTGCATAAACCATTTATATTCTTTCTGACAGATTTGATAGTGTTCTTCATTCCCACATGTGCAAGCCATTCACTATGTTTGGTAACCAAAGAGATGTTGCCAAGATATTATCTGAAATGAGGACCCCCCTCCCCCACCTTGGCACATGTCACGAAAACAATAGGGGTGGGGTGAGTGTATAAAACAATTGTGTGTGTGGGCGGGAGAAGAGCATGAGGAGGAGAGGAAATCGCTCCACTCTGTTTTGTCTCTATTGAAATCAAAATCCTCACAAGATTCTCCCTCTGGTTGTATAAGCATTAATCTGCTTACAGTTTCGGAACTTAATCTGTTCTTCAGAGATGCTGACAGTGCATGCAAGTACACAAATCATGCAAACAAATTGTGAATTCTGGAGGAAAGGGTACCTGCAAAACTGAGTTAAACACAAATTATAACCCAATTATTGATGCCCGACATATAATTTTTATTCTTTCTTATAACAGATAGTCGTCATAAGTTCTTAGAGTCGATTTGCAGATTAGTTAAAATGTGCTGCTCATTTTCTTTTATTGCTGTATCTGTAAGAATTGAATATATTCTAAGATGAATGTGTAAGCGATTACAGTTTAATAACATATTAACTTACCTACAAAAATGAAAAAATGTCAGTTTACATCTCTAACAATAAATGTGACTACAAACTGTTCGTTCCAAGGACTGGGTCAATCTCTTGAGGTAGAAAAGACTTGTATTTTAGCCTTAAATCATGTAAATTATGTAATAATGATAATAATGCATGTGGAACATTTTATTGTTTCATTCTGCTATAACTGAAGACCATCTTTTACCAATATCACTGGTAAATAGTTTGTCTCCTTTGACACTCATCAAATATATAAATAAACAACTGCATGTAGTAAAAGGTAGTCAAAAATAAAATAGGAAATCTACTCTTTGAATTTTAAATGTTGCATGTACAATAACTTCATAAGGATTTATGTATCAGTATCCAATTTACAAAAGGCACATAAATCTGCCCATTGGTATTTAAGTTCCTGGCTGTCAGCACTTGCACAAAAAGCCAATTCCAGACATAGATGTCTCTGGCTTTTTGTTGGAAGAAGTGGGGTGTAGTTTTGCAATATATATTTGCAAATTCAATGTGCATTAATGGGACTTGAAAATTGCACACAAGAGATAGATTTGGTTCATATTCAATAATAATTTAGAGATTTTTTAACAGACCATTTTATTCTATTTTTTTTTTGGGGGGGGGGGGTATTGTTGTTCCTTCAAACCAGAAATTAAAAAAGTATTTTGGTGAAAACCCCATGTTGATATGATCATCCAGTCTGATGTCATGGCAAGCTTGACATGACGGCCATCATACTGCAGTGCTGCATCCAGGAATTTTAAAAAACGGGGAAAGTGCTCCCCCCTCCCGTGATGTTACTCAAATTAAATTGCTAGTATTTGTCCTAACTAACCATTTAATTGGGTACATAGTCACCTTTCTTTGCTTCTCTCTAGCATGTTAATATTGATGTCCTGAAATTTACACAAACTCCTCCTCTGCTGTAAAGAGTTTTTTCTTTTCAATTCATACACAGATCGCATGTCATGCCACCTTTTTTTGATCAATTTTATCAACGAAAATGTTTTATTCCATGCTAATTTTAAAATTTGGATCATGAGGTACTTTTTGCTTGGACAATCGTCCTCAGTAACATGAACATCTCCAATCTGTCTGTCATGTTTGTCTGTTTCAGCAACAGCCCATCCCCCACATCCCCCTTCAGTTGTTTCTAGTTCATCCAGAACATTTCCAGCTGGTACAGTTGCACCAGGTGCCAACATTATCAAGAGGGCATTTATATCCTCCCTGCTACCACCAGTCTGTTTCATTTAAAAAGTGCTAACACTTGATAAATGTTAAGTATGCAAACCACAGTCATGTGGTAGCAATTTCAATACTCTTCTAGGCACTATTACATACACATATGCATTCCCTGATTAACAGGAAATCCCAGTTCTAAATATAAATCACACTAAATGGTACTGGCTTATGGAAAGGAGACCAGTTATAAAAATTAGTTATCACACACCATTCTATAAAACATGTGGGAATTTTATTTATTTTGCGTAACTTCTCTCCCATTGTATTCTAGGCAGAGTTACTGACAGAATGGGAGTAATGCGCAGCCTGGATGTAACATTGTATTGGATGTAAGATCAACACCATCTCTATGTAGGACGAACTAGATATCACAAGAAGTCTTTGGGTCAAAACCCCATGTCAACACGACCATCCCTTCATGAAGAGTGGTGAATATACAGGATGTCAGATCAGCATCATTTTCATTTACAGTCATTCTAGAACTCTTTGTGAAAAAGAAGGGATATAGTAGGAATGTGTTTCTCCCCTAAACACATGGGCAGAATATATGCTGATTAGAATCATTAGTCACTGCACAATGTATGTACTTCTATTTCTCGTCCTTATAGGACAAGGGAGTCAAAGTAAAAGCAGACTGCATGCTGGAACTACTTTGCATATTTATTATTTTCTCCATCAGCTTCTTAAACAATTGTTATTCAATAGATGCCCGTTTACTTCAAATAGATGCCTAGACCTTTATTTATCTTTCCACTAAAATAATGCACCTGCCAACTGCCCACTTTTACACAAACTACTGCTTTAGTAATTTAATTAAAATGACACATTACGTGGAGTAAGCTTGATTCTGAGATGTCTTTATTCCTACTTTAATTCTACTGTTTCCAGACATTTTAATTTCTTAGAAAGAAACAAAACCATGCTGTAAAACATGGAATTCAATAAACAATGATTTCCTGAAGCGACTGTGCTGTTTAAATATTTTAAAAGAAACTACTTCCACATTATGTGATATGATGCACTTTTTGCTGTTTTTCAAATCTGTTTGGATGGGTTTGCCAAACAAGCATGCTCTTTGTAGGTATAGCTACTTTGTGTGCAACAAGAGAGCACAGTGTATCTATAGTCATATTTGGTCTTAATTTTGTTTTCGTGTTAGTTGCAAAGCTAATAATCTTGTTAGTCTGTTTAGTTTTTGTTCTTCCACGCCTATACTTATTGCCAATGTTCAAATCTGGAAACATATTCCGAAACATGTTTTCTGCAGAACCAGAAATTAATAACGAAAGATTGTTCTCAGCAATAAGCTTTGCAAAAAAACATCTCAACTTTAATTAATAAGGTGTTGCTTTCTTGTAGAAACATTATAGATTTTTTATTTTCAGCACATCATTGCTGATTGATTTATTTTCGGCACAGTCTGAGTCAGCATGCTGTTTTCGTGATACACGATGCACCAGCTCTGCTTTCCACCCCCCCCCCCAAGTTCTACTGTTTTAATAAGTGGTGCTCTGTAGTGGAACTAGAGGTCAAATTTTCAAGAATATCGCACCTAGTTGGCAGCCCATATTGACACAGTTGCAGATCAAAGTTGAATTGCTTTGGTTGTACAACACTCACTGAAATGATTTTTTTTTCACTTACTGAAGTGTGTTCAAGCACATTGAGGTGGTTTTTGTACATACTTTATTCATTTCGTTAAAGAAAATATATCTTAACTTAACCGACTCTGGCATTCCTCAGCTACCATCATTCTTCAACCAAATGAAATGGCGCCTATCGAGAGTGCTTGGATAAGGATAAGTGCTCAGTAAGGAAAAAGACATTACAGTAGAGTAAGCTCAGGCCTTTGAAATTATATTAGTGTAGGAAGAAAATGTCACAGTATCTGAGGAATACCCCCCCCCCCTACATATAATGCAGAAATGTTGCAACCAATTTTCTTGGTGAGTGTGGGTGCAGAATAAAATTCGTAATATTTTTTTATGCCATTTAAAATATGTTACAAAATCCAACTTTGCCCTACAACAATGAGTGCTAATCATCCATCCACCATTGTAACATGTACTGTAAGGACGGTAGTTCCAAAGTAATCTAGACGAAATCACTCTTGAAACAACATCGGAAAATTCAGTGCACCTCCATTTCCAAAGGTAAGGTCGCATTTCTATGCCGCAGAATCTCTTAGAATTTACATCCGAAACAATGCGATCTTTATTTACAAATCTTTAAATTCATTACTCAAAATAAAATGAAAACTGTTTTGATGTGTTGTTTCGAACATGGTCATATGTAAATAGCAAAGGGAGATAATTCGGGTTTCATCTTTTACTGGGAATTTATAATTTTGGTTATGGAGATGAAAACTGAGTGTGAGTAATGAATTTATAGATTTGTAAATATAGAGGGGGAGGGTTTCAGATATTCTGACATTTTCTTACTACAGTGATATATTTTCAAATGCTTGTGCAGTAAGTATAGTATTACTAAAGCAATTAGACCTTAGTCAGTGCAGAAGTATCAATATGGGCTTCAAACTATGTGAGCTATTCTTGAAAATATGGCATCTAGCTCTGTTGCCGACTATACCTGGTACACGCTACCGCTTATTCAAGCACTAAAACATCGACCTGTCCCTATCTTAAATATCAGGATTGACATCTTTCATTACATAGTATTCACCTGACCCCATTGCACTTTGTTCGCCCCCACCTTGCGATTTTAAAAATCGAAAAGCGTCAAGGACATAAAAAAATGCATAAAACTTAGTCGTTTCATCAATTATTTTTATAATTTCTAACCTGGGGGTCCCTAACACAGTTATTTTGTTCGCGTTTCAAACAAAGCGGGAGCACCTCGCTCTCCTTTTCTGGTTCCTGAAATAAGTTTATTTTCAGTGAAGAGGTGAGAGTCCTTAAATTGAACAAAATAAAAACAGTAAGCAGTTTACCTGGGTTCAAAGGGATGTAACTTCCAAAGTTACAGAAAGTTTCGGAATTATTCGGAGCCTATCGAAGACGATGAACTACGTGACTGCCGTTGTCTAAAAAAATGTACTCGTCAATGCAAATTCCTACACTAATATAATTTCAAAAGCCTGCGCTTAATCTCCCGTTTGTTTTGAAACGCAAACAAGATGACAGTGTTAAAGACTCCTGGTAACAATCAGGCTAGAAATTAAAAATTGATGAATAAAATTACTAAGGTTTGAGCATTTTTTATATCACGGAGGCTTTTCATTTATAAAATTAGTGGGGTACAAAGTGCCTGGGAGTAGGGGAATATTATAGACAACTTTATCCCCATGAGCCACACCGAAGTCACTGGAGTAGACTGTGCATAACATTTGTAATGTGAAAATTTCTGAGTATCTGAGTATTACTGCAGAAATTGCTGAGAATGAACGCTAATTGTTCTGTTCGTTGTTTTTCTCTACCATGATGCTCTTACCCCTAGATTATGTCCGACTGCTGTCCACCCGAATCTTATCAAGTAGCTACGGTGCGATACTCAGTATGAGTATCATTTACTGGAGACAGAAGTGATACAAAACCCCTGTTCATACAATTTCTTTCACAGGAGATGTTTGTCACAGAACCAAATAATTTTATGAAATTGATAAGTTAAGAAATCGATTAAAAGGACAAATAAAATAGAATGCAATTTTTATGAAGAAAATCATAAACTCCGCCCAAAGTGGAGATGTTGGCATCGGTACTCTTCATGAATTACTTGCATACAAAATCATGTGACTCTATAATCAATAGTGTCTGAGAAGAAGACCTATAAACACAAACCAAACTGCAGTGTTTGACACTAGATGGACTGACAGACATTAATCCATAAGCCAAAATCACTTTGCAGTCCAACCTATGTATAAGGACTGAATTTAGTAGCAATGATAAAATAAAATTGCAGCAACTGAATGTGATATATGCAAATATTAGATACAACATAATTAAACGTATGGATGCTAAAATCTGTAAACATATATAAAAATAACTGATAAAAGAAATTCATGTAAAATCCTTAAAACTTATTGAATAAACCTGATAAAGGGAAATGAAACTGTTTGTCTCTATTTCTTTATATATGTTCCACCAATAAATAAGAAGTTGTATCTACCTCAACCGCTTCCGTTGGCAGGTACAGGTTTACTTTCACTGTGAACGAAACACCTCAGCTCAGTAGATGCAGTGCTGCGCATGATCAGCAGTTAGCATTCAATGAAACAAGCTGAAGGGAATCCGGTTGTTTCACATCATGGGAGATGAGCTGTTCTATATATGTAGGCTACTCTATTCAATGTATGGGGTATCTGACGGGTACAGTACTCATTTATTATAATGTATCTTTTTGTATGAGTATGACAAAGACAGTCAAACAAAGGAAGTACTCTTCTACATAAAGAATAAAATCAGTCCAAAAATACACATCTGCCAAAAACCCAAATATATTAAGGAGGACTAGTTTCCTTAACAAATATGAATATTTAATCCTTATTTGTCAAAACTTGGTTTGATTAGTAAATATTCACATTATCATGTCTACGCGAGAAAATGCGTTAATGACCTTGACATTGACTACAAGATGGAAATGACATGTGATAGATGAAAGAAACTGACCAGTTAACGTAATAGATGAATGTGGTACATATAAACACTAAATAAAGATGCTGATATAGGTACTGTGGCAAGATCGCAGGATATAAAACTTGCAGAACATAAAGTATTAGGAAGTGAACACAACACTTACTCCCTCTCTCTCATTATTTTAAGCTTGCCCGCAGGGGTAAGTTCCTTGGAAACTTGAGGCTGCCCGAGCCGAAACTGAGCTTGTCCCTGGAGTCGGGCAAGCGGATTTGTAGATCACTGACAAGGCATATCCAGTTTATCAACAATGAATATCACAATTGATGACTTTATATACTATGAAGTCATCGGTCAACAAAACATGTCAATTAATTATATCCTCCTATTTTTACTCTTTACAAACTTAGCAACAACCTCTCTGCATCAAAGTTTTCGACTGATGGATCTTGTGATTTGACAGTTCACAAAAATATCTAATAAAACAAAATTATTCCATCTCATTTTTTAGTCTGGAGTAATTCCAAAGCACGAAATAAACCACTGAACATAATGTCCAGTATATTGTTACTGAATAATACAATAAATAAAACAACCACATTTGTTAAAGTTTTGCCAATTGAAGCAAATTAACCAGCAATGAAATACAACTAAGGTTTGTCCACTTTGACAACTGGCTTCACAAGTCGCCATATTTTCCAATTTTGTCTAATTAATTATAATCTGATGGGCAATCAAAGAAAAACCAATGATTGTTCAAAAGTTAATCCAATCAATTCTTAATTGATTTCCTCTTCCTCTATCATAAACGTCAAAGATAATCTCGAAACAATCTAACCTTGAGGCAGGTGACCGTTACACACAGGACATTTATATTGTAAATTTGATTGGGGGGAGGGGGGAATTAGAATGGCTGTTGCGAACAGGTGACAGCTGAGCAAAGGTGCAAAGGTCATAAGATGAAGTTGTGTGCATTTGTACGAAGCATATTGGAGAGAATGTTGGCATACCCCTATGCTACTTTTATGAACAGTGACTGAAATTTTTTAATATGTGGTATTAAGGAAACAACATGCTACCTTAAGCAGACAGCTGATTGAATTGGTTGCTTCCATGTGTTTGAGAATTGAACTTGAACTACAGTCGTCCAAAGAACACTCACCTGAGCAGTTATTAAAATCAGGAAAATTAAATTTGCCAGAGTAGACAATAGTAACTTCTCTAAGTGCAATAAATGAATTATAAAATATATAAAAGAAACTAAAAACAAGTTAGACCAAAACAAATATGGGTGTTTCCGGTCGGCCGACCGTCGGTGTCTCTCATTGCCGACCCTAGCTTCCCCCCCCCCTTAAAAAAATAAAAACACATTGTCGAAATTGATTTGAGCATCTAACTGAGCCAGTTTTGCCCAGTACTTTGAAGCGCTTGAAATATAATTTGATTTATATATAATGTTTTGAAAAAAAATCTACCTGCCTACCCTAATTTTAAAACCAGTGCAATAGGAAACATTTTTTATGGCCTTATCAACCATGTTCCAATTAACCTCTAAAGTCCGGGACGCGCAAATGACCGAGCGTAGCTAGCAATCTTTTAAGAAATGCACATATGAAGTAAGGCCACCTGCATACTCTGGATACACCAAGTTTTTCACCCACTCAATGAAATATGTTATTCACTCAATATAAGCAAATATCCTCTATGTATAAAGGAAATTATTGGCCAACCGAAAGCAATTCTTCAAGTTCAATAGGAATAATGGTGGCTCAGTTATCAACCAGCAGGACTTGTGTCCAAAAGGGTGCAGGTTTGAATCCAACCATCGAACAGGTCATGTGTGCATGTTATACACACTATTTCAGCTATAGATGTGTTTTTTGATAATTTGATTGCAAATACCTTTAAATGGTGATTATTCACAGCTCATTTCACTCACTGTTGATAAATATTCATGGCAAGATTATTAAATAACTGCCCAAGAAATACATCTGACAAAATCAGTGTTAAATAGACAGTGCTGTACATAGGATCACACAGTCAGGGGACACAGTGTCCCTCACCCTCCATATTTCAGGGGCACAGAACATTTTAAAGATACAAAGGAAAATTGTAGTACATAATGCACTAGAAGTGCTAAAATAATGAGATAATCTTATATGCTAAGACAGTTTTGTCACCTTAACTTTCTCATATTTTTCTTGGACGGTTACATTATTGCAATAAACGTCGTATCATGTGATCAAGTAACTCATGAAAACATTAACATGTTTGAATATATGGATAACCTGAAATGAATTGCACCATGCATTTTCCGTTCTGGATCTAGCTTTCAATTTACTTTAGCGTTCACTCATTATCTACTAGCATTTATTATAATAAATACCCATGTTTTCTTAATTACTTTTCTTTTCAAAATATTAAATCATTAATCAAATGACAAATTGTGTATTTGCATACATTAGTACCTTTCTCATTAATTCAGCCTGAGAATAAATTAAATCTTCACTGCCATAGGTGTGACTTTAACCTCGAAAATATGTGACAATAGCGGGCAGTCAAAGACTTGAGTAACTCAACCGACTACCACAGACCTTGAATGTTTCCATTGCCAGATTCATCGTTTTGAAATGGATATTCATTGCATCTTACATGTTTTATCATTTTTAGCGACCTTGGCCATTGTTAGCGCCAACATAGACGTGGATGCACATCCGCGCAGGAAAGGTGTAGGCATATTTGTTTTATTTATTTTGCTGACAAAGAAGCGTCCCCAGAGGGGCGCACATGGTCAAGATTTGGGGGACACAGGACAAACAAATTGCGGTAAAGCGACCCTGCACTCTAGGTGCAACACTGAAATAGAGATGGATTGACATCATCAACACATGGCAATATTTACTTTGGCGATGGTGTATCACAATACCGACTCAATACAGACTCAAATTATATCACACTAATGGTAGTATAATAAAAGATAAACTAAATGGTATGAACTGTCCAAAAGTATACAATAACATCACTTGTGACAAATTAGTCCCTTTAACAAAAGTTATTGTTATGTGGTACTTCTTTTAACTTTCAACATCATTCTTACTTTTCGTGCAGCTACACTCCAAATTGAAATGGCACTCTTGTGAAAATTGATATGTACCACTGATATTCTGAGCAAAAGCAAATACAGGTCATGTGACTATAAAACGGGATACAATCCATTATAAACTTTCTACCAATTTGCATCATAATACAAGAGCCTGTTTTCAACATTTTGATTGTGATTAAGTTATATTAATAGATGGAAATACAATTCTATTGTAAGTAAAACTTATTAATTTGCAGAAGTTTGTACAACTGCACTCCTTATTATAGCGATGTAGGCTATACCCAGTTGTACACGATCAGTCTTAGCCTGTGTTCAAAATGTCGGTTGTACATGTCGATTTGTATTAAGAGTGCTGTTTCAGTCTGGGATGTAACTGATAAGGCAAAACAAAATTGTATGTGTTTCCTATTGCACTGGTTTTAAGTTTAATGTAGGCAGGCACGTTTTTTTATTTTTAATATGATATATAAATCAAATAATATTTAAAGCGCTTCAAAGTACCCGGCAAAACCTAACGGGCAAAACCTACTCAATTAGATGCACACAAAATAGAATTCAGACAGCTACTAGTTTCATAAGATTAATGTACTTTCTAACGGCTATTTCATCACTAACTCACTCTAACATCACACGAGACATAACAGTTTCAGTTCACGTCTTAATTATACAAATGAATCAATGAAATTCCCTTCGTGGCTTAACTACACTAGTGGCAGTGAATACTCACTCAACTCTTTAGCATACATGATTCATATCATTGACAACAGGTAAATTCAGAGATTCTCGCAACTCGCATCAAATAAAGTAACGCATAAAAAATTCTTAGAATACATGATTCATATATTAATGAAGATGACAAATTCAAACCATTCGTCAACTCATATAAAGAAAATTGTTGTACAAATTGAAAAAAATAAATTCAAACAAATAATTATATTGATATCAACGAATAGCATGAGATTGATGCAAATACCTTGTGCTTTCGAGACTCGCTCGCTTCTACCGCCAGAATCGTGTCCCTCAACTTGCAGACACATGACCCTTGAACAATTGCTTACGAGAGAATTTCGCCTTATTCTGCTCGGAGTCAAGAACCTTCTGGCCTTTCGCAGGAAAACTTGGACTGACTAAATTTTGCGAGGTGGAATATTAAAAACATGAAATGTCTTCTGGGAAACACACCCCTTATTTAGAGTAGCCAATCAGGATTAAACATATCTACCGACTTTTATAAATACACGCCCATCGTGGTTAGTGTAACACTCTTGATTTCGCGTGCTATTTAAATAGCCGATTCTGGAAAATTTCAAAAGTTGACACTACTTCAACTGGCTTCACATATAGTCTCTGCATGCTCTCAACTTTGACATTTTCGAAACCTAGACTCCATATTCACCTAGCCTTTTTACATCTGTCCGACATTTATACAACGAATGCTTAATTAAGAATCAATCGCGCCCCAAACAGGGACATTAAAACCATCACAGTCTAGCGATTTAACACGGTACCTTCCTCATAAATCTGATTAATTGTTACGTGCCACACTGACCACGGCAATAATGCGCTCTACGAAATACATCAACAGAAATGTGCGCCCTTGCACTGCTAATATGACTCAAACAAAGTTAATATAGAATTCACCAAGATTTAGTTTAAAAGGAGTCTTGATACTCTGCAAGAAGGACAGAGAAACTGAACCTGAGACGTATTTCAATCCAGCCATTGAAAACAAATGAACGATTACTCTGGAAGGATTATATAACATGTTGTATTCAGAGTGGTATATGTTAGATCAGTAACTTGCAGAAGCAACTAACTTTCTCTGATGAACAAGAGAAAGAGCCTCACATTAAGAATATGAGTGTAAACGAGTTTTATGGCTGGATTTAAGAAGCACACATAATAATAGATTGCATGGAACAGGACATCGATTAGCAAATATTCAGTAATGACTCCACCTACTGATACACAGAAAAGGAAACGTAGATGCGCACACAAAGTATATTTTGTTTGCTTTCTGATGCACAGGTCAGTGTTCAGAACAACTAATTAAAATATATTATCTTCTTGAGCCACAAACCTTACCTACGTGGTTGTAACGTCTAATAACTTAACGTCCTATTATACAATTATTAAATGTACCCAAACTAATCTCATACTATGATTAAATGTGGTGTTAAAAATTGCCGAAAGATATAGTGTGCACTAGATATGATTAAAACAGAATATGGAAACTTATTGATTGCATTATCTGCTTGATTGATATGTACAACACAATTTACGACAGAAAATGTATTTTTTGTGACAACAATGTAAGTGTATTAGATCGGGGTTGAAAAAAATGACTAGAAAAGTATATTAGTGTATACCAGTAAAATAATAGTTTGTATCCTATAGACGATTGTGAGAATTTAGATGTAAAAAAGAAAGAAACAAACTTAACAAATTTAGAATGAAGTGGCAGGCATTATGGAATGGCTTTATACGGGTAATAGTACAAACTAATTATTATGTAATACACAAACATCGTGAAAATGTTAGATTTATAGTAGAGGTGTTCAGTATTATCGGTAAAGCGGTTTACCGTGGTATTTTGGTCCGGAGGTACGTAACACGGTACTTTTCCACCACACCGGTAATTCGGCAGTTTCCGTCAGTAAAGAATGTAGGGAAATTCCCGAATGGTCTTATTATGATTTTAATGATATTTAAATAATGTCTTTATTTTTCGACAAAATACTTCAAAAATTATTAAAAGTTTACAAAATAGTTGTATTTGTCGCAAATTCTTCTACTATAATGTCATTCTGGTATACCGTGGTACAAAACTTTTCCAGGTAACCAACTGTAATTTATAGTAATCTCGTACTCAAAAGATAAAAACTATATGGAAAACATTGAACACGATGCATTGCCAGCAGTTATTATAGATCAAGCACTTGAAAAGGTGAAAAGAAAACAAAAGAAATACACTTTCAGTAAGGCTGGAAAATCCATTTGATTACAATGTTGTAGGAGATAACAAGTTGAAAGATTATCTATCTAGACTCACAAGCGTCGAACACAGTCATAAGGTAAAGTATTCATCTTTTCCACCAAATGACGTCTATCATCGTACGGTGAAAAAGCAATCTCAATTATAGTGATATTCTATATCTCATGATGGTATGATCTAATTCGATTCATTTCTTGATGTTTTATAGCGTGGTTCAGTAAAAAAGTTTGCACATATCTAATTTGAGATTATTTTCAAAAACAAATTTCTTAATATACCCACATATGTTTCTTTTAGGCTAATGATATTCCATAAATTTTATAAATTTTGTTAAAGCTTGTACCATAAACATGTATATTGTGTTTCATATCATTGCAGAAATTGGAAAACTATATTTAGTTTCATATCATTGTAGAAGTTTTCTGTTTCAACACTTATGCACAGATAATCTATATCAGTCATTAATAAGTTCGTTTTTCACTAAATTGGTTCTATAGTTTGTTGTAGCAAAAGTCATACATAGTAGCTTTCTTCCTTCTAGCACCGTACAACCACTATAAATTGGTATGGCTAATTTCTTTTCCTGTTCTGTAAACTAACAATTACCATATCTTCATCTGTTATTATTCTCCTTGTAAATGCAGTATAATTTAGATGTAAAAATTGTTATGAGTAAATTTTTTTCGCAAAAGGTCTCTTTCTTAAATTCTCCATCTATTTCCCAAAGACAGAGTTATTCAGTTCAGTTTCATAAAATGTTTCAAATGAATCAGTGTATTCGTATGGATAAATATCTTTCCTCACAAACTTAGAGAACTGGCGTGAAGCAGTCCTAACGTCCGGTTGGCTGCGCTCTCTACTTCCTCAAAGATGATTTATAATTTCTGTTAATTTAGCATCTTTTAGATTTGTGCAAGTTTCTGGAGTGATTGACCATAAACCGATAACTATTTGAAAATCTTTTCGTTTTTTTCAAACAAAACATAATCTCTGATCCTATCAGGGTTGTCGCTCTTTTCATTAAACTATATAAGCTGCAAACTATTTACCAAGCAAACTATATTTTTCATCATTCTTTGGTATCATTGATGCTTCAGGATCAGGATCGTTTTCGAGTAAGGCTGTGATAGTGAGAAGAGAATATTATCGAGAAAAAAAATTATGGATAGATAGGGGGATATATATTTTGGATATTTATAATTTATATTACACCGTAGATATGCTACACATCTGTATTTTCCATCTATTATGTATCCTCGTTTGGTGGAATTATAATAAGTTTTATCTTTATTACTTAATAGCATTTCAGCAGCGTTATTTGGTTTTAGTTCTTAATGAACAGTTTTTGCAATTGATTTTAAATATTGATAAAGCTTAACTATGCAGTCTTTTCCTCTGTAAACTATTGGTTCATACACCGTATGAGTTAATCTATCATAAATAAAAAAAATCTACTGGTATGTATTTTGCTGTCTTTTATGTACATGTCGTATTTTTAGCATCAGTACTATACATTAAGTCCTGAATGATGTTATATATTGGCTCAATCACACTTCAAACTCACAGTATATACCAAAAGGAACCTTTAATTGATTTTATTAGTTTTTCGAATTTAAAATATAACCATCTTTGGGGATTATATCTATTGCGTTAGATGCTTGGTTTAAACATATTTTGTGTTCTTCCAATTTTAATACAGAATTAAAGAAATTCAAGCACTTCTTACAAAAGTGTTTTTATTTTTCATGTTTGTCTTTTAATTTGAGATGAAATCAATTTTGATAAATCCTTTGTTCCTCAATAATGACCAATGAGCCCATTATCATTATTGTCTATTTTAACGACATACATGGTTATCTCTTTCTCTTCCCGTTATTTTAACTGATCCTAGAATTGTGTTCTACTGGTCCGTAGACATTGACGGATGTATTAAACTGATTTTCAAATGTTTCGTATTTTGCATATTTGTTTTTACATTTAGGCAACCAATGTTTGTATTTATCAAGGATATATTTCTGTGGTCAATACGGATGACCTTCATACGGATTTAAAATAGATTATATTGCATACAAAAAGGTCCTCCATTGTCACCGTTTTGTACATTAAGAGAGGCTTTTTACTTTTTATCCAATCTAGTAAATCTACATATTACTTTCCTGCTATTAGTGTAATTTCATCAACATGTAAATTTAAGCAATGTATCTTACTAAATACCCAAAGTACCAATATTTACTTTCTGATTAAATGTTGCATCCGGAATATCAAACAGTTCTTCAACTTTACATGCTATTTTAGTTGTGTCCATTATGTTTTAATTGGTGTTCCATGATACCAATCCGAATAATGATGATGATGATGTAGTCCATCTCCATCTATTTCCTTTCTTACCAGTTGAATTGAAAAATATAGAGAGACTTTTTGCTCTTAGTAGTGTAGCTAGGGTATATTTTGAACAGACAGCTATCACTGACAAAACGTATCTACAAACATTATTAAATGTTTGATATGCTCGTAAATCAACTCGAACTAATTACCTGCGTGACTAACATAAATCCTTCATATGGAGTTTTATTTTGCCTTGCTTGTGGAATGTGGTAGCAGACAGTATCAAGTTTAATTTTCCTGCACAATTGAATAATATTCTTAAAAGCAACCGAACTGTTAGGGTCGTAGCATATATCACTTAAATAATATTATGTGTTACTGCAATTCATTTAATTATACCTGTATATTTAACTTTTTAATATTGCTCGCACTCTATATATGTATTGTTAATTATGAGTGGTATATACAATATTAGACACTTGCATCTTAGGCAGGTCTATTACACCCGTTGCACCAATGACCTTGACTTTTTTCAAAGGTGAACCTGATTTATCAAGGTATCCTAAAGAATCGTATAGAAGCAACGGAACTGGACGTTATGACACCTTTTTTATGACTGCTTTCCTGAAAATGGTTCATACACCTTTCTTAATTTATTAGAATATGGTAAATATATAAGTCTTGGTGACAATTGAGCTGTATAAATTTATGACAATAGTTAATCTCTTGAGTTGTCTTGAATGGGGCTTAAAAATCGTATCCTTTTCTGAGGGTGATAAAGTACAACGCGAATTAGTGTAAGAAATTATTAAGAGACCTATATATTTTATGATAGTACTAGGCGGGACTTTTTTTTATTAATGTTTTATTTATCTCAACTAGTTATCAGCCGGGACGTATATTCAGTCATCATATAGGCTAGAAGTTATAGCACTAACACCTGAGAGTAATGGCACAATTGCTCAAAGCGTGTTTTTTTTTTTTTTTTAAATGATTGCAAAAGCCCATCATCTCAATAGAACAAATGCAATGTAAGAAAGGATCATAATAGTGCAGATATCATTGCCATTTTCTCTTGCATTTGAATGTTAGGTTGATGTCATCACGTTGTCAATTGCAAGCCCGCTTGGTAGTCTTGTTAATAAGTGTTTTAGTATAATCTGAACTATTGTCTTAGGTAGTGCAAACGTGTAGGGAATTGGTAATTCGAATTTAATCGATAATCGTCTTTTGTGCGAGTTTTTTGTTATGCATCATGTGAACAAGTACGGCATTATGTTTAAGAGTATGTTTAACTTAGCATGTATACTATAGGGGATATGCGGGATTTTCATGAAAATGCACGAAGTACACGTGTCAGTAAACAATGCAAGATTTTATACAGGTAACAATTACTTTGAATATAACGTTAACCGCTCTATAACTATGATTTGTGATTAAAGTTAAACTAAAAAGATTATAAAGAGGTGAAGTCGGGGGGAACTTTCTTCACAAACTTAGATTCACATAGATGAATTTCTAGTAGCTGTTGAGTGGAGTTTCACAATAACTTTGATAACTTTGATGCTGAAGTTGGTAGAAGTAAAGAAGATAACAACTTTAAAAGAGATTCTAAAAATATGTATATTATTTTGTTGAAATTAATGCACATAAAGCTGCTGAGACCTTATTGATGCCGCTGACGACACGTTGTATTTCATATATTTCACCAGCATAACATAGCTCTGACGATAACAACATTAGAACGGATCCTACCCAGTGGAATCTAATGAGCATGAAGCTGATGAGGCCTTGCTGCTGCTGCTGACGATATGAAGCTTTTTTGGTATAATTTACAAGGAGAACCTATTTATCTACAAAATTATTAAAATAACGGCATTCATAAAGAACCCCAAAACAAATGTATTACTCTAAATAAAACTACTTTCAGAGAAAATATCAAATCATCACTTGATTTAAATCGTGCCAAAGACAAAATAAAAATTAAGTTTATCTTGCAAAAACAAAAGATAGGACTGACTTATCCATTCGTATAAGCTTACCTTAGATGAATAATGAACCTATAGACGACGATCTTGTTGACGACATATTTCTCTTTAATGAAGAAGAGAAAGATTTCAGAGGCAAGAAAGATTCCTGCTAACGGATCTGAGGCGCAAACAAGAATTCACGCCAGCATTCTTTACATCTTTGGAATCATTGCTCGCGTTAGTACAACTTTTACTAGCTAGCAGATTTAAAATAGCCTGATTATATAGCCCAAATATAGGATATTAGTAAACTGGAACAAACGTGATTCAGAGTTTGAAGTTAGTACTAATCAAGAAAAAGATAAATCTCCAAGAAACCTTCAAAAAGATATATATATATATATATATATATATATATAGAGAGAGAGAGAGAGAGAGAGAGAGAGAGAGAGAGAGAGAGAGAGAGAAAGAGAGATAGAAAGCTGTACTGATGTAGCAGCTCGTGGCAATTTAGATTAATAAGCACTAACAACTGAGCGTAATGGAACGATTGCTCAAGTTTTGTTTTTCATTTTTTAATGATGTTTTTTTTTTTTTAAATGGTTGCTCACCCTCGCCTGTCAGGCCTTGAGGACAACCAGCTTAAGAATTATGGTGCACATGGCTGTTTTCGTGGACAAGATGCGTTCTGCTTTCTCGCGTCAAATTGGCCGGGATATTGCATCAATTTTTTTCAGGTTACACAGTCGATTACAATTCCATTAGAGAATCTAGGTTGAAAGCTAGAACGTGTCGGGTTAGTAGAGCTGCAATGATTTGCGAACTACCTTTAAGTTTTAGGTACACCGGAAATTCGCATCACTAAAATCGAACCAAATGCATCTTCGACTCTTGGTACCAATTCGGTGTCAAACTTGCTTCACATATCAGCGAGAGTAACAGCTGTGCCCAATTAATATAAATGTATACCGTGACGGAGACTCGAATACTCACTGATATTGACTGTGTGCTCAGAGTCTACCTCGAGAGCATACAAATAAAAAAGGAAAACTCCCTGACAAAAGCTATATAAATAAAGAACCGGGTTTAACCTAATATACCACTCTATGAAGGCTTGGTCAATCTATGTTTATTTCAAGTAAATTCTCCGACGTAGCAGTCCTGACGTCCCACACTATTATACAACATCTAGGTCTATGCAATCATATTAACCCAAAGAAGTGAAAATATAACATACATTCCACTTATTCAAGCTATGCAAATCGATGTTTCTGTCAAACGAATCGTCCGTACTATCATACAATATATAGGTCTATAAATCCTTACAACTAAATTCGGTGAACAAACCAATCCATACATGTATGATTATATTATGATTATATTAGAGGTATGCGTTTTTTAGGTACATCATTATTTTTATTAACTTCGTATATATGTTCATGGGTTAATCTTTAAGTTACCAGACTATTCTAATACTGTCAAGTTATAATAATTGCGCACGCTCATCAGATGATCTATAGCTATTTATATTTAATACCTGTAAATATTACCTCGACTTTGTTCATCTAACTATAGGGAATACATGATTACTATATTTTGCCATTGTGCCTGTATTTAGTGCATATGGGAAATGATATAATTGGGTACTATGCCCTGGCTTTTTATCCTATATTGTTTCTGTATAGAATAATGAATATGTATTTTTCATTAAAATGAATATAAGAAGAAGAATATATCTGTTTGCATGGTCTGCACTAGCTCTTAGCGGGTTTGTGTTCTTAGTTGTGCATTTTAAGGGCTGTAAATACGTTAAAAGACCAAATCACAATCAAGGTGTATTAGACAAAATTATAATTTCTGACAGAACAGACCCTGACATAACACTTAGTTTAAAAATTGTGTAAAGATAAGGTTGCATTTTTCAGAATAAATGGGTTATTCTCATATTTATAGGATAAAATGTGAATCTGGTAAATGGAATAAAACAGGTAGTTATGTAGCTAGTAAAATTGGGGGACGGACCCTGAACCGCGGTCTCTGGTGTTATAATAGCTATTTTGAAGATCAGAGGTTAAGGGTAAAGGTGAAATACTAGGGGTAAAGGTGAAAGTTCAAGTGACCCGGAATCGACTATATATATATATATATATATATATATATATATATATATATATATATGCTTGTGTGTATGTACGTATGTATGTATGTTTATATATATATATATATATATATATATATATATATATATATATATATATACTACTGTAATGTATGGAGTAACTTCTGTCGATATAGGCTTATGCTTTACCTCTCACCTCTCATTACATTATCTATATATGTAAGGTATCACTGCAGTTTACAACTGAGAATTTTTTAGAGTTGTGGTAGTATTAGTGTCGAAATTATCAACGTCAGTATTCTTCACATTTATGCAATAGCTCACACATTTATTTATTCCATGAGATGCCGTCACGACCACTTGCGTTGCGATTTTCAGAACAAATGATGGATTTGTTTGTCTAGCACAAGAATAGACAGCTGAAACATTTAAATAGAGACAATCATTAGTTAGAGATTTTAGTCGTTATTTTGACAAACATTGCTATGTATAGCTGAAAAGCCCTGCTTTCGTTACCTATACTACAATCGGATGCCATTTTACATCAAATTAAAAAACATTTAGTTTTTTAACCACATAAGTAGCAAATAATGTACCTGCTCTCGTCGACAATATGACGTAATTTAAAAATGTACATTAAGTATGCAAACACTATTGAATAGTTATCCTCTTGAAAATTAAAATCATATTTTTTCTACTAGATTTAGCAATAAATGTTCTCAGATTTCCTTAGAGCATGTAATATATATATATATATATATATATATATATATATATATATATATGTGTGTGTGTGTGTGTGTGTGTGTGTGTGTGTGTGTGTTGCATACAGTTGAATATTCAATGCAGATATATCACTAATAAGGGTGTTTACCAGTTTTGCTTAGATATTTCTGGATCATGGGATATATGATTAGCAAAGGATCATCACTGGAGACAAGACATTATCATATGCTCTCGCGGACAGCCATGGTGGTGAATCTCAGACTCATTTGACCGAATAATATTAAGAAACCGTTTTACAGATACAGAAACTCTAAAAATTAAATTAACATCAGCAAGTATCAGGTTCAGTGTCTCATCAAAAGATGAAATAGAATCAGAAACTGAATTTGAGTTTGTCACATTAGAAGAAAGAATAATAAGAAGACAGACTTAACTGTAGTTTGTGATCAATTAGATAAGTCCATAGGTTGTTACATTTCCAAAGTAATGGATAAAGCGTGTTTATGACTTTATGAAGTCAGACGAAAGTAACCTCTGTATAACAGTTTCATTTTAATATTCTCTGGACACTTCCTGTTGATATGCATATGCAGTAATTATATACCTCTAAGTAAATTTAGTGTTCTTTACAGACTGTTAAAAGACCTGATCACAAACTGACTATAGAAGCGTAATTCATTAAGGCTAGTAGGAGCGGAAGTAATCACCAATGGTAATATATAATATAAAGTATGGCATTCATTAAGTACATTTTTTTAATTAATCCCCTCAGCACAGTAAAGTTATACTCAGCAACAAAGAGATTTATCACCTTTTTTAAGGTATTTCCGCTGGAAATCGGTTATTGAAAGCTGCCATGGGGGAGATAAATGCAACATACTATTAGCGGCAATAAGGTTAAGGTTAGGAGCTACTACCTTTTTGTTCGTAAACGTTTACTGATTGTCTATCTTGTAAAGTAATCTGACAGTTTATCTTGTATGCACGGATGTGCCCAGCTTTAATCTCAGATCAAATGAGTCGAGTGAAACAGCAACTTTCTCCTACCCTGCATAATTGTATTTCTTGCAGGTTCGAACATTTTCACTACACCAAGGATTCATTATCACATAAGCTAATAACACTCTTCTTTTCCAAGTGTTGGCAATTGTATGATAGAGGCTGCAACTGTTAGTAACTCCAAGCAATATATATATATATATATATATATATATATATATATATATATATATATATATATATATATATATATATATATATATATATATATGCAATTTCAGTGTTATTTGTTTGGAAACTTGGCATAATAATACTGACTTCAGCAAATACACCCTTAACGGTGGATACAGGTGCATTTTACAGTCTATTATTCATTGGCATCATTAATACCACATTGCAAGGAGGTATAAGGTCCTACCGTGAAGAAAAATATTTTTCCCCTAACAACGAAGAATTTGTTCGTGGCAAACCAAATTGAAGATTTCCTTTTTTGTTTTGTTTTATAAATACATCCACTTGCAATGTATCAATTGATCCCACTACTGAACACTGTCCAACCAGATAAATCAATAATGCATAATACAGATGCTGCACTGACCATTTAAATATTGAATAACATTAGTTCATGAACGTGATCTTATAACTAGCCTTCATCCAAAATGTCTAGATCAAGATAGAGTTTATTACAAAATGGCATATGACCGAACATCTGAATATTGAAGATGTTCTCAAAAGAAAGAATAGCGAGATGAGATCCCTAACTTCCCATGGAGTCACCTGATCTGTCCATCAGGCCTAGAAAGTTTAGGTTGACAGAAACTAATTTAATCTATGAAAATTCCAAATCAGCTGTTGAGTCGTATGAGTCTTAAATATTAGTTTAAGTTAATAAATTAATAAATTTAAGCAAATGAATATATTTGATGAATGAGTATCAATTTACCACTTTTGCTAATTGGCCTCAAAATTAAGTGGACAGACTTATACATATAGCGATAGATATATTTAATAGTATCATACATATTAGAGAATTTCAATTCTATAGAAACAAAAATACACCAGACAGAGCGAAAGGTGTCATCCCTTAATCCTATTGGGGGATGTGTGTTAATATAAAATGCAAATATATGTATGGAGAAAGAATATTATCATACAGTTCTGATAATTTTCTATTCGTCCCCTGCTGAAAATTTAACCAGGGTCTCAGCCGGAGACGGCACCCATCGCCTTGCCTGCACTTACCAATCCCCATATATATATATATATATATATATATATATATATATATATATATATATATATATATATATATATACAGAGAGAGAGAGAGAGACAGAGACAGAGGCAGAGACAGAGAGAGAGTAAGAGAGTAAGAGAGAGAGAAAATTACATATATACACCAGGCAGAGCGGAGTGTACTATCCCTCGATCCTACAGGAGAATGCTTGATAACATAAGAACAATTTTTTAAAAGTCGATGGTACAGGCATTCGTGTGTAGCAGACATACACACATGTCGAACCAGTAATTAATTCTTATCTAAATACACAGTCCATCTGGATTTCTACTACAGAAATCAAGGTATATAGAAGTTATTATCGAGAATTACAAATATACACCAAACAGAGCGGAAAGTGCTATCGATGGATCCTACAGGAGAATGCATGATAACATCAGCAGAATTTTTAAATACGAATAAATACTTTTATCATACAGGTTTGAGAATTTTAATTCGTACTATACGACGATTCGAAGCCGGATCCGCGGGTTACGTCACCCATCGCCTTGCCTGTAAGCACCAACCCCTATACCATCTCGACTTATACAAACATCATCCAAAAATGATGCTACAAAGTCGGTGGTAAAAGCATTCGTGCGTAGCTGGCAGATATATATATACTGTACTTATCAATTTAACTTGGATAATGTTGCTTTCTTAAAGTCTTCAGCAGATACAATAATGTGATCCAACAGATGTTGGGCTAGACACGTTTTGTTTATGGATCAGTTGAGATGATGGAGGAAACTCTTATTGTGGTTGAACATGTTATTCAGCAAGCACACCCTAACTATTCACAACCATAAATGCGTAAACGCATTGAAATATATCATCGATACAATGAGTGACATGTTCTGTCAGTGAATATGATATAATAAACTTATGCTGTAATTTACTCATTACATGTTAAACCGAAACATTGTAAATTTCCCTATATCACAAGATCTGATGAGTCACTTTGTACATTTCTGCACTTGGTCCAGATTTTCTACTGATTCATTAATCTCCGACCGTTGCTGCGCCACTATTACATCTCCAAACACTCCCTTGTTTTACAGCTCAATCCCTTGCATTCCTTTCTCGCATGTTCTTCTCCTGATGCTATAGTAAACTTTTGTTGGGATATGTTATGGAGTAAATTTGAATAATATGAAGTTATTTTGATTAACTTGAAAGCTTTTGTTTCTACAACAATTCTTTTTTAAAGATCGTTTCATTACCTAATTATTTTCTTTTTCAGCGATTAAAATGTATTTAAAATTCTTACTGCATATGTAATTCTCTATTATCTGGTTCGGCTCAATATCTACTACAGAAACTTCACAAAGTTCAAAACCCAGCTGCTCCGATCGTCCTTAGAGTATCAAGAAGCGAGCACAGCTCCCCCTGCTCTGTATCCTCCACAGGCTACCCGTTCGCTTCAGAGTCAAACACAACATTCTATATTCAGCCTTTTGTGGCAAGATATCCTTTGTGTGAAACGTTTGCACTTACAACCCTGCAAAGCTTGGAAGGGGAGGGGGTAAGTTTTTAGTTGGTGTATGGACCAGTCATCGATTTCGTAAAGTGTTTTAAAGCTATCTTTCCGATTGCAGATTAAATGTAACTTCACTGAGACAATGGAGATATTGGATTCCTCTATTTTCGGGATCTTCAAGGATATCCAGGTCGAAGAAACAGAGTAGAGCATAGGCATCAATATGTTCATTACCTTTTGTAAAAAAAAATAAGAAATTTACAATATGTACGCTATTAAACTTATCAGCAGTTGCATGATAGTAGGCAGTGTTATTTCCAGTAGGAAACAAGGAGTGTAAAATGTTTCTGGCCACAGTCCTATGATCAGTTATTTTATTTCACTGGTAACTTCGATGGGGAAATACGACAGTCATGCAATGGGTGTTTCCGGTTTGTCCCAGAACAACATTAACAAATCCAATGTAAAATCAGGGAAGATATACGAAATTCAAGGTCATTGCGGTTGTATCAGTTTTCAACTTTGAGTCAGACCAGCAATGTAGGATAATGATTGCAAATAAAGTTTTATAAAACAAAATTCTCCTTTGTTGGAGTAGCGTTTATTCCTCTTGTACGACCAATGGAAGGTAAGATTGGCAATGCTTAATACGAACAGAAGTAATATGCTAATTGAATAACATTGTGATGTTTCAAAAACAGAAAAATACGAATTACAGCTGACAACGCTGAAATCCAAATACTACAATGCAAAACAAAACCCAAAGAGAGGCGTGTGCGAAATATTCCACATTTTTTTAATTTCAAATATGCAGGACATGAAAACAACACTTTATATATCTGGTTTTTAAATATTTATTAATACTCTTTACAGTATATTCCTATCCTACTTTTATAGTTTGCTTCAGCGTCGACAACATATGTTTTGAGAAATGGCGTCGGTCATATTAGCTCGAAAATCGACAGAAAATTAGTACACGGCAACATTGTGGACGTCTACAATCATATGAATAAAAAGATATTTCACTGCTTCGGAGCAGATCCGGAAAATATTGCTGAGGACTTCCAAGAAAATATAAATTTTCTGGAGACTGCAAAGATGTAACTATGGCCTTTTTGGTCTTGAATGCTACCGAACATGACGCTAGAAACTACAGGTCCGTCAATGATATGTAGGGAGTAACAGTAGAATATCAACTTCTAGTCGTGTCTGGTAAGGTTTTCCCATGAACACTATTCAGTATAATTCTCTAATGATATCATCTACTGCTATTGTATAGGTAGCAAGTAAATGGGCGATATTTGCCTGTATGCAATCAGCAGTAGGTTTATAATTCTTTTTTTTTTTTTAAATCAAAGTAGATACTAGTAATGTAATTTCAGAAGGACTAAAAGAAGAGTGCTTTAAAAGGTGAATATTTGGCTAAAAATTAACTTAGTAATTTTCCTATAAATTCCATCATATTTGTTAAAAATTAAGCAATGTTTTTCCCTCCAGCAAATATTTGTCCTGTATCGTTTCCTTTGAATATATATATATATATATATATATATATTAGATTGTCCTTGTGTTCCTCGTGTTTGTTACTCGATTGACTATATAACGTCAGTTTTCAAATGTTCCTTAACTTAATCTCGGCAGCGATTATCATGCCATCTCGGCAAAGATTATGATGACAAGGATACGTTTTTTGTGTCTTTGACATGGTATCGTTTTCAGTTAAAGTTTAAGATTTATTTTTCAGTTTTGGTGTCTATCTATACGAACACGCGGGTATAAAACAATCAATATTCTTAAACAATTCTTACAGCTTTTGTTTTTTTATTCTGTCAGATGTAGCTTTATTTACACTTCGTCGTCTTTTTTCTTCATGTACATGAGAAGCTCTTTTTAGATAAGCGATAATAATTTGAAGATATATAAATCTAGGAAATAATGAAAAAGTATTTCTCATATCATGCGGCGTTATTGCATTATTGCAAATGATTAATATCATCGTACGTATTTTAAATCAAATTAAAACCATTCAGTATTCTTAAGCAATGGCAATCCATATAATAGTCTCATTTTCATCAGGAAATGTTTACACTACCTATACTGAATTTCCAGGAAACGATCATATTCATGTATAAAATTATATACATGTTTGTCAGGGGCACACATATGCGCTAATCATTCTTGATAGGTGAGTATTTTCTAGCTCCGTTTCCTGGACCGACTATATTCGCAAAAAGAAATGCCAACGAGCTTGATGATTCTAGTCTGACGTTGACATGTCAAGTGGAATCAAGTGGAACGCCACCTGGACATTCCATTCATGTGTCTGTCTTACACGTGGCGAAGGAACGGGGCGATTGTAAAGAATAGCACGAAATACGTAGTAAAAAAGATTGAATTAAGAGTGAATTACTTACAGCGTTCTGACTTGACCGATTTGTTCACCTGTTTAGTCTGGAATGACTACGGTGCCGTGCCTCCAGAGAGCAGTGCCTTTGAAATTTGGAAATATTCAATGTGTAGAGAGAAATTTCATATCTGAAAGAAATCATCTGATGTTCCATACAAGCGAATAACGCAGTATTCTCTATTGTAACTTCATGAAAAGACAGAAAAGAAGATAATTAACCCTTCAAAGATATTAGGTCCATCGATTTTAACAATTTTAACAAAAATTGAATGTAGATATAAGTTGAAACAGTCTGAGAAAAAACAAAGTTCGGCAACTTATGTTATATTATCTCTGTGCTTTTCGACGAAAAGACTGGGGCTATGTGATAATTCAGGTCTGGACATACGTGCATGTGTTCGTAATGTTGCACGACTTCTCGTACACATTTCAAGATGCGAACTTGAAACCTGGGAAATTTATTGGGAGGAGTCTGTATTTAAAATTTGTATTCATCCCCTGGAGCAGGGATCTGGCGTGGGTACATTTTATTAATAATTGCAAAGTTCATATACTGTGTACTAATTAGGATAGATTTTGATTATCGAGCAACTCCTCCAACGTGGTTCACAAATTCAGAAATACGAGTAATGTTGGGTCATTCCCTTGTCTCCTTCAGTACTTAGCATCAGCGACCAAGTCCCAGTGTCATAACTGTTGGTATCCCGCACTCTAAGTTCATATATATATATATATATATATATATATATATATATATATATATATATATGCTTACTGAGCATGAAAAGGCGAATTCATATATGAAACATAAAAATGTATGTTCCGCAGTGTATGTCCTTTCCACAGAACCTTAGCCCTGTGCTATAACTTAAGATACTATTGAGATACTCATACATAAGCGCACACACACATCTATCTATCTATCTATCTGTACGTGTGCTCTTATTTGACATATAAATGCGAACTAATATATACAGCTAAGATCGGACCCTGTTTTTATGCTTGTCCTCGGGGATTTTGCTATTTAAAGGCTCAACCTTGACTTGGGGTCATGATATGTACAAATATATTTTTATAAAGACAAATTTCTAGTTTGCTGTATGACTTTTTTCAAATTCAATGAATGCCTATGATGAAAGACAGACGTTTTTTTTAAGAAATGTATAGTCTAAAAGTTGGTCATTATTGTATTCGATTAAAAAACCAGCTCGAGTAGAAAAAAGAAATAGAAAAGAAACAAAAAAAACCCCAAAGAAATAGTTGATCTTTTTTAACATGTTCCCTAAAACAATAATCTTCTAATACATGTTACTGCAGACTTTGGAAGCTGTCAAGTGAGCTGCTTAATAGAAACTGCAAGGAGGAAGGGGGAGAGTTCAAACGTGTCTGCCAACAGGGATGGACATGATCCAAATGTTATATAGGTAGGTACTATTCGTCTTAACCACTCGATTTCGCTCGAAAGGTAATATTTGGTTTTTACACCGTATAGGGAATTAAGAATCATGAGCATAGTGGCGCAGCTTATACACGTTGTGTATGAAGTATGAAGTATAGCATTACAACTGAAATTTAGTGTGGCAAACGCGATAATGAGAGTATGTTTGGGAGCTACATATTTCCACATACAGATATATATATATATATATATATATACATATATATATATATATATATATATATATATATATATATCTTACATGTTTAATTAATATATTTATGATATTATTAGCAAACACCATTCCAAATGTAGTAAAACGGAGAGAGAGAGAGAGATAGAGAGAGAGCATAGAAGAATGGAATCTGGAATATTTATTGAATTGCCCTTGTCCATCTATCTCCGCGATCAAAATGCGTTTGATCTAAAACTAATTTTTTCAGTTCATTTGATGTTTTATTTTCTAGAAATACATGAGTGTTCATCCAGCTCTTGAAAAAAAGGATAATGTTTCGATACACACGCATAATATCCCTTGGGTAGACAGGGAAGCAGTGTGAAATAGGTAAGGAAATACGATAAGATGATGCTTCCGTTGCAGTTCCGTTTAAATTGATAGAAAGAGAATATTTTCAGTGGTACCGTGGGGTTTTAATACACATGATTTGACCGAGGGTCCAATAATATGTAAATTAACATCAAAGAAGTATGATGTATTATAGTATCAAAATTGATGATATAGTACAGCATTATAGGGATAAGTAGGTACCTTGCTAAACATTCTGAGGAGTTTAGATGCCACTTTAGAGTATACATTTGTTATGTCTATATAATATTATAAATATTTCAGGAAGTTATAAATTTTTCTTGACTTTAATATTTGCTCAAACCTTCATGTCATGTATCAGGAAAACATATTTAGGTATTATCCTTGAATTAGGTTGTTTACTTACTATTTGAGTTCAAGGACGGTTTTGATAAACAAGTCGTTGATTCAATTTGAGGTCAGGGTTGATTTTGTTCACATATAAAACTAGAATTTCTTTAAAATTATGTGTTGAAAGTCACATACACCATATAATTTTCTAGTACATTCTGTCATGTGACCTATCTTTATATATACCATATGTAGTGGAGAGTTTTCAGTTTCGACATGACCATTAGTCTTTAAAGAGTTACAGTTACAGTTGGGAAAATTCCAAATTCAGAGACAGGAATTATTTAAAATTTTCTATGAATTACAAAAGTGCTCATATACTATTGTGTTTTAGATTTTGAATTGATGATTTTGGGATTTATGTGAATTTATTCAAAGATTTTCTGAAGTAAAGACTACTGGCACATCAGGACATTAAAGACTATTGGCACATCAGGAGATTGAATGATATATTAATTAATTCGGAATATTCTATATTTATGATTTGTCATTAGGACACTTATGATTATTGGATTATTTATATTTTAATTCACGTTACTGTAAGTGTCTTTTGATTCTCATTTTAATTATCTAGAAATAAAGTGCTTTTTGATTTTTACTTGATTTTTTTTCCTCACTTTCTTTCTGTTACAGATTCCTAGACCATAGAGTCGTAACACGTTATAAAGTTCAGACCTATACTTTGAGAAAAAAATTATTATATTATTTTACTTTACAACCGTTTCTAATTTGTCTGAAATATTAATTTCTTCCATCTCTTTCCAATCATTTCTATTTGCTTTATCAAGCGTAATAATAATACCTATGGCTTATTATAACAATAAATAATGTAGTAAATATGCTAATGTCTCCTGACTTTATTCAATTTTCAACTAATCGTCTATATAGATGTATTTCCATAATATTCTATATTTTCAAAGAGAAATTTATTTTCCATTTTTAAGTCCTTGATATTGCTTGTTTACGCTGTTTGTCCATGCATTAATGGTGTTAGATGTAAGGAGTTTGAAAAAGGCCACATGTGTCACTGTGCTCCAGATTAGACGGGAATAAATTGTAAAACTAGTATCTTTCTGTATTAAAAATTAATTGTTGTAAAATTGGTCAGTTACCTATAATATAATCACATTTGTGTTGTCACACAGTTTTGTCTAAAATAATGTACAGCTGTAAGTGTTAGATTTAAATTATATATCTGTTTGTACTTTCTTTATGCAAAACAGAATATATGGTATCTGTCGAATATCCTTGTTTGAGTTCAAAAATTAAGATTTTAACTAAAGTAACAAAATAAATGATAAGTTTTTCGAAACAACTATTCTTATCTCTAGTACCAACATTTGTCCCCGCGATGATTGAGCGATGACGAGGTGAGTCATGAATACATCCGAGGAAATGAGTTCATATATAGTAGACGTGAAAACGGAACCTTATAAATACAAGGGAATGTATTCTATATTTGGAATAATATGAACGTACATAGACAAATTATTGTTTAAATATACTCAGAGATTAATGAATGCCTGTCCAGGCCATGCCATCACGGAATATGTGCAGAATTGCCGTCTTCATGCAGCTGTATCTACGATGACAAATGGACAGGAACAAATTGTGAAACAGGTATATAGCCCCTATGACAAAGAAGGAATTTACCACTTTATATCAAATTTAATGTTCAATTAAAAACTGGCGCTGTACACATATCATAGTTTAGCTCATCATACCTTCCATTTTCATTATGAAAGCCGAGTTTTATTCAAAATATTGGTATCAGTTAGCGTAAGAGACAACGAAAGTTTTAAAAAAGTTTTAGGACATGTACCATCTGAAAAGTAAAATCGTTTGTTTCTTGCAATATTTGTACGTTTTCTTCCATAAATTTGTATGATAAATCAACATAATGTATTCGTGTTAAAATATGTAGCTGAGTTAAAAAAGTTGTTGTTATGCATTGAGTTAATAAACAATTTATAAGTGCATTTACCAGTATTTCATCAATATAACTTAAGTCTGGACTGAAATTTAACTCATAAATCCAGGCATTTGATTGGCTGAAATTTAGGTTTGTCAATAAACTGACCAATCACATGTCTTAAGTCGCAAATAAATTCCAAGAGTGATGTCAGCGAAACTAGGGCTAGACTTTGTCTTTACAAGAATAAAACTATAAGCATCGATATATACAAACATACATACAAACGTACATACAAACATATATCCATACATACATATACATGAACATATGCCAATACATACATCAGGTAAAATGTTAACAATTGCTGTCAGTAACCAGTATATATATATATATATATGTATATATATATATATATATATATATATATATATATATATATATATATATATATACATATATCAATCATATATCAATCTTTCCAACTGTATCGATTCTCTGAGAGAGTTTTTTTTCAACAAAAAATTATAGGGGAAACCAACATGACAAGCCAAGGTGCAGCAAGTCGGAGAAACTGGCCAAGGCTTTCGATTTCTGGGGATCTCCTTTTCAAGGCAAACGACGCAAACAAATATCAAGTACGCCTTAAAAACAAACAAAATATATATGTATATACTCTTTTGTAATTGAGACCAAAATCAAAGAATCTTATACTAATTTATCATAAAAAGCAGAAAATTATATGCATTTTTTTCTTACATTTTAGCAAATAAGGTATTTAAGTTTCTAAAGAGGACACTTTTATGATTAACTTGCCCCAATGTGACCTCTTTAACTGACTGAAACTAATTAAATGCAAGCGGTTACTACAACCTGTTACTTTTACTTTGTGTTAGTCATTTGAACAGCTCACTTTCGGGCAAGCTACACGCAAAAGAGTACCTATATTGTCCGTTAGCATTTCTGATATTTCTGAAAGCTGTCGACGAGTGTTCGTCGGAGCCCTGTTTAAATGGGAAGTGCCTTGGGAACCCGAACAGCAGCATCGGTTATTATTGTATTTTCAAGGAGGGCTGGTGTGGAACCAACTGCAACTCAGATGGTAAATGGGTTACCATTATGCGTTGTTCATAAAACGTTACTCCACAAAACTAAAGTTTTCTTACAAAACGAAACCAAGACACCACAAATAATGCTAAATATGCTTGCGTGGCTTACAGTTAGAAAACAATTTCTTTATTTCAATCATAAGTTGTTCCTCAAAATAGATATTATATGCTGTCTGGTCCGAAAAAGCGTCATGAAATGAACAATAACTGAGCACGTGTCAATAACATATTTGGAACTGTTTATGTTTATGGGGAAGGCCATGCGTAACATACAGCTAAAAAGAACGTCATAATATTTGTATTTATTTTTACTTTTGAAAATGTTTCCCTATTTCTCCCCATACGAATCATTCATATGTATGTACCTTTTTTTACAGCTCTTGAGGATCTGACTTCGTCTACTGTATTGATTGCCAGTGGTGATGGTGCTGGATTGCCGTGTTTTTACTCAGACACAGTATATAGTACAGGTGAGTTTAAATATATCGATATAAATTAAGATGTATCACTGGGACATAGTTTTACTTAACTTAAACATGTATGTATATGATAATATCACAAATATTAACTAGAGGCAAAGCACAAAGAAACATGTGTATGTCAGAAAGAAAGAGATAGGATATGATAGAGATAGATTTGGTGGCATTCAAATGTCTGACTAAAGCATGGTTACAGTGAAGAACTGTAATGAAAACGTTTTGTGTAATTAATATATTTCTGAGGCTTAAGCTGTCTCAAAGGTTTTGTAAAGTTGTTTATGATAGTGGCAACAACATAGAGCAAGTGAGTGGACAAGAACAAAATATTGTTTGTGTTGATAGTCATCAATAACATTGTCATGGTCATACACAGCGATAAATTTATTTGTAGTTGGAGTTACAACTAAGCATATTAAACACTACGTCAGGTAAATATTTGCACCCATTGCATTATTATTATTATTATTATTATTATTATTATTATTATTATTATTATTATTATTATTATTATAGAAAATATAAAACCAGATTGTACATGAGTCAATCTACAAATGGCGAGGAGTTGGCATACTATGGTATTGGCCGGGTTTAATCTGGAGATTACTGGACTATAGATGATGAACGATTATTCGACATTAGAAACCAAGTTAAATCAGACATACCTGTGGAGGCACTAACCCCCACACCCCACCACCCACCCCCATCACCTGATGGCAAGAGTGGAGAAAATTCATGTTTTCATACAAGGTGTGACTTGGAATCCGTCAAGGATGTGATGAAGACAGACGCAGAGGAATATCTAAAACGACATCTCTATATTTCTGAATCGTGCATTGCAAAAGGATAACGTTCTTGGGACTTGCGCATGTGTACCCTCATCACAGGGAGACGATGGCGTCTAGGTGGATCACTTCTCAAATAATGCTATCGGAACATTACTCAAAATATTTTATTAGAATTTTTGTTCAGATTTTAATTTCTTAGAACGTTTGTAAGCTTTACAGCAATTGTTAGTTTCAGTTTTTCACTGATGCGTTTAATTAAAAGAGCAACATAAAATGTGACCCAAAGTCTTATTTTTATGAGATATTGCAGGCATCCAGGAAGTTTACTTTGAGTCATGTCAAGTGCAAGCGTTGGTAAAATGTGATTGTAATTCGCAGCAATATTCTCTGTGAATTATTGTGTTAGTATGCACAGCTACGCATAAATGATTCAAATCCAAGTAAATATGGCCAGTGAAAACCACAATTTGTCTTCTGATTCAGAAACCATCAACTTTGGACCCATGTTTATGAAACGAATACCTTTATTTGCATATGATGTATATTTGCTGTTTTAAGTCATTGCAATATCTTTGGCTGAAATTCATACGTTTGTCTAACGCATATTTTAAGTTCACTATAATTCGACAGAATCTTCAATTAACACAACCGAATCTCCTACACGACTGCTTCAGAATAGATTTTGAATGTAGCTACTAAGTTTCGGGTATGGTTATTCCTTTTTTTCTCCGTACATACTCATATATTAATTTGATTAATTAACGATGCAAGTAGGTCATAAATTTTATATAGCATACTTAAATCACAACGGCGACATATACCCTACGATATAGACTTGTGATAAAACTCGAAAATTTAATTTTAGGAGATCAAAATGTTAAAAGCTGACAACACTGCTATTGTGATACACTGGATTCCAAGGATCATGCTACGCACCTCTTGTAACAGGTGTACAAATTGGTTGGTTATCGTTTTATAAAGGATGATCGACATCAGTGTTATTGCCCAGATCGAGTAAATAATAGAATAAAATATGAAATGTATAGATGGGATAAATAAAGATCTGAGCAGAGATATAGAACAGAATAACACGAGATCCCGTATGTGAAATATAACAATTTAATCAATTACATAAACAAAATGAAATAGTACATGACATTTGAAAGATACACTTCTTTTAGAAATCAATTTCCAAATTTCAACAAAAATGTCATTACCCGATCTGTTTGTACCGATAACACTGTGTTCATCATATAATCGAGTGAACAATGGAATCAATGTGCCAGCATGCCTGTATAACCTTGTTATTGTTGGTCACTCCGAATTCCTCGTTGCTGGCAGGTCAAGGTTGATGTTCTCCCCTTTTGCTTCTCTTCCTCTCTCTTTTATCCAGCCTCCTTTTGGTCATCAAACTTAGTATGGGACGCCTCTTCTCTCTACCTTCCTAGTGCATACGTTTATGTGTATCGATGGATGGGTGGGTTGGTAGTTAGGTGGAGCTATTTCCCTTTTAAAATAAACAAGAAGCAACCTAAATATTATGTCAGATTTCCATCTGGGAAGTAGAATATTACCCCACTCTCGTTACGTCAGATATCGTCCTATCGGAATGCAAACAGATACCAAAGTCTGCTAGGGTTTAGAATAATAATGTACTTTCTAACGGCTATTTCATCACTAAATCACTCTATCATCACACGAGACATAACAGTTTCAGTTTATGTCTTAATTATAAAAATGAATCAATGAAGTTCCCTCCATGGCTTAACTACATTAGTGGCAGTGAACATTCACTCAACTCTTTAGCTTACTTGATTGATATCATTTACGACAGGTAAAAATTCACACAGATTCTCGCAACTCGCATCAAATAAAGTAATGCACGAAATTCTTAGAATACATGATTCCTATAACAATCACGACGACAAATTCAAACAATTCGTCAAACTCATATAAAGAAGATTGTTGTACGAATTAAGACAAATGAATTCAAACAAATAGTTATACTCATATCAAGAAATTGATATACGAATTTAAACAAATAAATTCAAACAAATAATTATATTGATATCAACAAATAGCATGAGATTGATGCAAATACCTTATGCTATCGAGATCGAGACTCGCTCCCTTCTACAGTCAGAATTGTGTCCCTCAACTTCCAGACACATGTCCCACTGACAATTGTTTATACGAGAGAGTTTCGCCTTATTCTGCTCGGAGTCAAGAACCTTCCGGCCTTTCGCAGGTAACTTGGACTGACTAAATTGTGCGATGTGGAATATGTAAAAACATGCAATTTTCTTCTGGGAAACACACCCCTTATTTAGCGTAGCCAATCAGGATTAAACATATTTACAGCCTTTTATAAATACACGCCCATCGTGGTTAGCGTAACACTCTTGATTTCGCGCGCTATTTAAATAACCGATTCTGGAAATTTTCAAAAGATGACACGACTTCAACTGGCTTCACAAATAGTCTCTACATCCTCTCAACTTTGACATTTCCGATACCTAGACCCCCACATTTTTCATGTCTTTTACGTCTGTCTGCCCGTTAACAACGAATGAGTAGTTATGAATCAATCGCGCCCCCAAACAGGGACATTAAAACTATCGAAGTCAAGCGATTTAATACGGTACCTTTCCTTATAAATCTGATTAATTGTTACGTGCTACACTGACCACGGCAATAATGTGCTCTACGAAATACATCGACATAAATTTACACCCTTACAGATCACAACGTATGATGTTTTCCGTGCTGTCTGTCTAATACAAGGGCGAAAAGCATGTCAAAAATAATAATGTTACACAAAGGATTATTCCCAGTATTTAAAGCTTATATCGTCCATGTAGATAGATTAACGCAAAGCAAACCATATATTTTTCAAACAGTGTTGTTATGTTACTGTTAGTCAGCGAAAGCGCAAAACTACAATGTAGTTTCATTTCCCGCGTATACTCATATATAGGTGAAATTACTATATTAAATCTACCAATCTGAACGTTACAAGATTTTGCTACCACCATCAAATGTTATTGGATGAAATTAAATAACGAAAGTTGTTTTCTACCTACTGCAATCATATTTGACACTCTTGACAGTGTTAAACATGGTTGAAATCAATTGAATGTTACATTAAGTCATGGATAAAAGAAACCGTTTGAAAAATGACGTTCATCAGTGTAAGATAAAATTAGGATAGCACAATTTTAATGATACAAATTTCTCTAAAATGTTCAATGTTTTAAATTTAGTTTTGTTACATCGTTATCATATTTTTGAATTTCTCCGATCAATAATATTCAATGTTTTAATCGAGCCCTTATGTGTTGGATTTTATTCGGTTGACGCAAATACTTTGTACATAGATATAGTTTGCACCAATTATAGGCAAGGGACATTCGATTCGTAAAACGAGTTTCATGTCCTACATATGATAGCATTTATGTTGTTGATTGTTGATAATTTATTAAAAATTGATTTATAAGTATACATAACTGATACGCTCTTTGAGGTTATCTGTTAAAATTGGTAATTTAAAAATTTCATTTATCTATATCAAGAATAACTAAAAGCTAACTTTATTGATGTCAGTAATAATAAGTTCAGAAGGAAACATAAGATGACAAATAATAATTGAACGTCTTCTCAGTTGAAGGATCACCTAGCTACTACATGTTATTCTGAAGTAGTATTCAAAAAATATTTTCAATAGCCTTCTTTGGGCCGGTAAAAGGGCTGAAAGCATCACATTTTGTGATTGAATGAAAATGCATTTAGTCCGTTTATCTTCTTTTTTTTTCTTCTCTTTTTTAATAAATGAGCCAGACCTCTTAATGATGTTACCTCAATCAACACGACCTGGGTTTCTAGATCCAGTGCGGAACCACGTTTGCTTGCTACGTTGTGCAGCTTGTGAAGAACAACATAAGTGTTCTAGAAAGCTACAGAGCAGCTCTTGAAAGCCATACTGAATTATTTGTAAAATTGTTTGGGCATCAGGTACACCTGATTTGACCACAGTGACTAATATTAATCCCAGCAAATACATTAGCATCACCAACTCCAGGAATAACGTTATAGCTTTCCTGTGACTGAGCGTTCATAGTTATCTATTGCTCTGACAGGAAAAAGGGGCCACGTTTGCTCTATCAGGCATGCTAATAAGATGTTTCCAGTTTTCTACACAATGAACATTATAATTGTAGTAATATGCAAAAAATTGATCTGTGGCCTGGTTTTTCCAACTGACATCCCATTCCCCTCCTTGCAAAGTAATGTCTCTAAAGGCAGTTACTGGCATTAGCCAACATCCACAAAGACTCCGATTCTTGACGAAGTAGGTCCACAAATGTTTAATACTTTGGAATTTTTGGATACAACATACCTTCGAAATTTCAAATTGTCGAACTTGAGTTTATGTGACTGTTTCCTGTATTATCACAATTTGACAATTATACTACGCGTTTATTTGCAATCAGCTTTGCACGCTATATAATATTGTCATCAAGTGAATATATGTATGATATGGTACTTCTAACATCGTCTGCAGCAGAAGAAACGCTTCAGAAACGATACGTTACGGAAATGGTTAGAAAAGGTACGCAGACGGAACGGTACGATGGAGAACACAATTGGAACGCTTAAATTAAATAAAGCTAAAATGCTGAAGAAAACAAAATCCACAAAATTATTGGTATCTTTGGAATGATACGAATTGGTACGGAGAGAAAGCAAGGGGAAATGGACGGCGAAGAAGGGAAGAAAACGGAACGGTAAGATAGGCAATGCAATAATCACAAACTTTTCGTAAACGGTATAGTACGAAAACCGTAGGCTAAAATGATTGCAAAAAACCTTTATCAGTACCATACGTTCACTGCAATAGTATTGGCTATACATTGTTTTCTAGTTTTACATGAGAATCTATTTCTTTTGTGCATAGTAACTGTACAACAAAACCTTGCCCTTTCTTCAGTATTTGTATTAAGTGCAGTAAGTGCATTTCTATTCCAACATTATTGTTTGTTAATATACAATAAATCTTTCAAAACACTTATACAGGCCGCTTGGTTGGGAGAACAGAACACTTCATTCTCGAACTGGATAATGAACACTTTGGACTTAGCATGTGCAATGGAATAAGGCTCATTTAACATTTGATAGAACAATATTTGGTAATGTCACTTCTTACTGGAGCCATCAAGCCATATTTACGAACCAAGTGTTGAAGGCTGATTTCCAGGTACCTTAAATTAACTTGATGACTAGTTCATCTACTACAAATCTTATAGCTATAAATTATAAGTGATTGAGACTTATTACGATATAGAGAATCCTTACATTTTCCATTTAATTCTAGAAAGAAGGAAGAATGTTGTGCTTGGAACTGAAAGAACTATGATTACTGGCAAATTCGTTAACCAAGTGTTTCGAATTATCTTGACCTGCCCCAGGGAGTAGGAGGAGAGGTGCAAGGAATTAAAAGAACAATCCTAACAGACAGATTCTACGATTCACGTGTGACAGCTATTCTCGGAAGGGTTGAACTGTATGGCCTTCCAGAAACAATCAAAAACCTCTACCATAATCAGCAACGCCTATATGTCGCCATTGCTAGAGCAGACGAGGCTACCTCCCAACGTTTCACGCATGTATAACAGGCTATACCACCTTTCTAAAGTCTTTCATAAACCCCTAATGAAATCTGTGAGCCCCCCCCCCCCACACACACACACACACTTCCAAAAACAATCGCTGCTACAGACAGAGGTGGTAGTGTTACAATTTATTTTAGCTTGTTTGCTGTTCAGAGATAGCATTATTTTTAGCGGGTAAATTCGGACATTACTGTGCGGTTGAACTGCCAGCAAGAAGAAACTGTACTCCAACTACTCGAGAACTTATCTAGTGGAGAGTAATTGGTTGTAACAGGAGTGCCCCTTTTCTGATTTTTCCACTAGACTAATAGGAATCTAAAGCGTGTGGCAACTGTTACTGTTACATTAAGAGAGATGCATCGTCTACATGCACCACCATATCCAAGGGATATATGCACACGCAGCCAAAAGTGAGAGTCGTACGAGACAGCACAGCTCTCAACATAATCTTCAGTAGATAGCACCCATTTTATTTAAATTTGATATAAACAGAAAAAATGTTAGGGACGAAATATCTCGTTAGCCTGTACCCATTTAAATTTGTTTTTCTTGCTGAGCAGGTGAAATTTATTGTTACTTGTCTGCTGAAACTGGAAAAAAATGAGAGGTTTACAGTCCTGCAGTAGTAGTAAACCTAACATCAGCAGTAGTAGTAAACCTAACATCAGCAGTAGTAGGAGCATCATAAGTAGTAGTAGTAGTGTAGTAGTAGTAATAGTTGTAGTAGTAGTAGTTGCTGCTGTTGCTGACTTAGTACTTAGACACAGGTTTTGCTCACCTGCGTAAGCATGGCTAGATATAGTAGTCACTTTTCAGCGGCGACAACGTCGTTGTTGTTGTTGTTGTTGCTGTTGTAGTCGTCAATAATGTTAAAGTCAGAAACAGTGTGTATACCATCAAGCATACAAAAGCAGGTGAGATACTGGATTCTGTGGAACCTGTTTAATTCCACAACATTCTGTAATGTTGTCATATTAATATTTACAAAAGAAACAAAAGTCATTTTCAGAAGAAAGAAAAACAAATAGTGTATTTTGTTCCTTCTTTGTCCTCATCTACTACCGTATTCAAAAGTTCATGACAGATTTTATGTTATCAGTTTTATACCAAATAAACAACACATTTGTACAATAACTGTACAAACATTCATAATTCCACATTAGTCCTGAAATGTGACGTTTATTCAAGCAAACATATTGGATTCACCGTTTGTATCCTGTCAGACATATCTAAAAAGTTATAATTTTAAGATTCTTTATGATCTATATTATTTGATAAAACCATGGCTTATAAAACAAATTATAATCTCAAATTTTGCCTTGTTAGTTCTAAATTAATAAAGAAACCATTTATGAATGGTTCAGGAACTAAATATAATATACCCAGATGTTCGTACGGTTCTTACATTGATGAAAATACTTATTTCAGTTGAAGTTATACCAAAGAAACATTCAAAAATGCGATATGATGCTAACTGTGCAATATCTGATGTTATTTATTTACTAACTCGTAAATACGCGTGGCACACAGTATGTTGGACAAACCCGTGAGCAAGAATCTAAACGTGTAAATATAGATTTGAATTAAATAACTGTATCGATCCATATTTTTCATCTCATTTTGCCTCACACATTAATGACGGCTTCTATAATTTGCAAGATGTTTCGTTTAAGCCAATTGAAATAAAAAACATAAACATATTGGATTTACCGTCTGGATACTATCTGTACAAAAGTTTTAAATTATAAAATTATATATGAACTTCGTTGATAAATTCATAGCATTGGCCAATTTTATTTCCGTACTGCTTTATCTATAATGAAAATTGCCTAACCGATAAAACTGGAATTGAACCGTTATAATTGTATTTATCATTTGCAGAACTACACAATATCAATAGAAAAGTATATCAATAGAAAAGTATATCAATAGAAAAGTATATCAATAGAAAAGTATTGTGCAATTTAAATAGGTGTATTCCTCTCTATGGTTCTTGAACTATTTATTTATGAAATTAATAAAGAGTAATTTTTTTTTAAAAAATCTTCTTTGAAAATCTGATATTTTAAAATTGTACAATATTGAACTCTTTACACAAGAAATGAACAAAGGGGCCTAATTTAACATTAGTTCTGAAATGGAACGTCTATCAAACGAAACATATAGATTCACTGTTTGGATACTGTCAGATATATCAAACACGTTATAATTTTAAGATCATTAATAATCTGTATTAATTGATAAATTCATAACACTTAATCAATTATGCATATTTAAAGCAAACTAAAAATGTGTGTCCATTTATTTAGATACAAATCAATACAAGTAATAAATTCAATCAGGTTTCGATTTCATCAACATTCGTGGAGCTTGGTATATTTAGGTATAATCACATGAAGGTGTGTCAAGAACCACATTGTGGTCCTATCTTCAAGGTCAAGGTCACGGCTCAATATTGGAACTTGGATTTAACGCTTTCCATCCCATTCTATCACTTTAGAGCTGTTTGAGAATAAGTGGTTAAACTTGGCATACTTATACATCTTTATTAGAAAATGTGTCAAGGAGCACATTCAAGGTTTTTTTTTAAGGGGTAGTTTAAGGCTCAGTATTTTACGTTTCTCATCGCTCTTTCCTTTCTCCTCAATACGTTTTGCGCCTTTTCAGCTTCAGGGGTTCAACTTGGTAATTTACACATTACCATTAAAAAGCGACTCGTCTACCATATTAGTGGTCGTATATTCAAGATCATGGTTCAGGTTAATATTTTACGTTATCCATCACACTTTTCCTTCCTCTCTGTCGCCTAAGAGCCATTTGAGATGAAGGAATTAAGTCAACTATATGTGTTGTATACCACATTTTTTTAATATTCTTACATAATGAAAGTAAAGAACTGAGGGAGCAGGTAAAAATCTAAAATGTATTTCCCTATCGGCAATTATTGTTTGATTGACTTTGAAGCCACTTTCAGAACATTATTGCCCATATCATACCAACTAAATAGGAGCTATAATGAAAAAGGCTGACCAAGACTTGGCTGAGTTGGTATCGAAGCCGTGACCCTTGGAGTATGAGTCTGGCGCATTATCAACTAATCTACCGCTGCTCCCTACCTATGGTTAAGTAAACTTTGAAAGAATTTTTGAAGACACGAACTCCAGTATTAGACCAATAACCCGGCAGGAGTGAGAAAAGGGAAATGATCTTAGAAATTGAATACTGTGTGCGTTATCTGCTTATTTCACGGTATGTAATATGTGTCTGTTCATAATAAAAAGGTTGGTTTTTGGAACATATTTCTCAAACCATTTAATGTATTTCAGCCAAACTTGGCACATGTGGCAACTCAGTTGCACAGAGGTGCTTTTTGCTACTTAGAACTGTATGCATGTCACGATGGAAAGCGTATCATATGTAGAATAAACATTAAGAGTAGTTTGGCCATTGAGTTTCGAACATAAGTGGTAAAAAAAATGAGAATGTTGGGCCAAAGTTCTTTTCTGCATTAGGAGACTTTATAAGGACTGGTGGTTGAGAGATATTTCACATTTAAATGACTCTTGTCCTATACACATAAGTGGACTTGCCCCGTGAAGGTTTACGTGCCTAACCCGGTTTTGTTTCTTTTTCTAGTCGATCAGAGCATATAAACTGTCATGCCCCTCAAAATCGTTTGAAAGGTGTTTGTTTGCGTGATGAAACAGTAGACATGTTGGGTTATTACTTTGGAAAAGACGGGGCAGGTTGGATGCCAATGACTTGATCATATTATGCAGAAATGTCTTGATGTAATGTAAATGAAGACAAAATTATACGTATGTCAATCGGTTGTTTGTCGTGAGTGTCGAGAAAACCTTAATTTCGATCCCGCATTTACAAACACACACATGCGTTTGTAACGAATAACGCGGTTTTCTTGACGACTTCATATCGCAGATGCTGGTCCGCTTCGATTATTTTTTCACCCCTGTAACATTGAGGGTTCAGTATAATTGTTATATTAATAATACAATTACGTAGCACAATTGCAATTGCTTGACCACCATGCCTTGTTCAGGTGCAACACGCACACGCACTTACCAATTACCCTTTTTTACCTGCACAAGCCCTATACAATTGTAGAAGATATCTTCCTATGAATTACTTAAATTTCGGGCAATTGGAAGTGCTACGGGTACGGTACCACGTTCAAATATAAACATATTTATTAGGCCCTTGTTTGGTGTCCGAAGTTATTGTGCTCCTCATCGCCCAAGAACTGTTACACGGAAAAGTGCATCCTTGTTGAATGACAGTCGAGCTCTTTCTCTCCTCGGTTGAGTCAGTGTCGGTTTAACATATTCTCTGGAGAATATAACTGGGGTGGATTCAGCGGTGAACCCCACTTCTTCGTTGTAGAATCAATCATTGGATGTTTTCACACCTGGTGGTGTGGTTAGCGATAGGTCATTTTCACGTGCCAATGCAATGATTGCAAGTTGGCTTTGAGTTGGTATTGGTATATCAAGAAGGCATATCCAACGATATATCTCTATCTTACAATCGCGTAAATTATATTTGAGCGTATACGGGGTTCTGGTAACACCATTGTGAAGCAGATATTCGTTGACAAGTTGACATCATTGGTCAACCGATCCAACACTCCGTCATTAAATTCCGGAACCTCATCACCGTGGTCAGAATTCATCACTGGTGGTAGAGAATGAAGACTAGGATACTGCTGATAATGTATTAGCATTTTCATTCTACCCCACGTACCTTTATTTCCGGTTATGATAAACAGCTACTTTTAAAATGGGAAGTTTAGGTCAATCAAAGCTATTATCAAAAGAATGGAAAACAAGTCAGCCATTTGCTAAGATTAATGAGTCAGTTTGTACCTCTTCTATTTTGATTAATATTCCTTGAATTTGGTTCAATGAAGTTAATACGTGTGGTGGCGGGGGCACACCTGCGATATGTTTATCCACGTATTGTTTCAGCCTACCATTAGCAGAATCAACATAGTCTTTGATAAACGGAATCGACACGTTAGAGTCTCTGATTACCCCATTTTAAGTGATTTCAGCAATGTTTTTCGCGACAGCGCCTCGCAGCCCATCAGCACACCGTCGTTGATGTCCATGTTGGACGTTTAAGTTTTCCAGTTTGATCTTGGAAAGCCACAATCTCTCCCAGGTTCATGTCACCATGGCTGAAAAACTCCGCTTTTAAAGCGATATTTTGAATGTCCACTTAGGACATCTTAAATTTTCCAGACTGATCTTGAAAAATCACAAGCTCGCTTGAGTTTACGTTAACAACAACCCGGCTGGTAAACTCAGTCAAATCCGCTTTGGTGGCAAAGCTGCTCAGATTCGCATCGGCGCCGCTTCGTCGGGCGGTTAGGTGTCCGTAAATGTTAATAGGCATTTGTACACTATCAAGTGTATTTTATTGTAAAATCAACAAGCGCTTGCGGATTCGGTGTTGAGGAAGCTTAGCGAGTTGTAATTGAAGAACATTTACTTTTTTATCCGTTTACGGGACCAATCGTACATTTTTCACCAAACTGCCTTCCTCTGTGCCATTCTGGATGCGGTTCCGAGAGCCCCTAACGAAGTCGCTTTTTCAACCACCGGAGTAGCAGCCGCTAACAACGGTGGAATAGCCGCAAGGAATGGAAATATTCCATCAGTCTTTTGCATTTGCAACACCTCTGACTTCGATAACGTTATGTCACTGATGCGTTCCTTAGTTTGGCTCCATTAAGCTGATTAAGTTGTGTTTTGGTCAACCACACAGGAACAATTCCAGTTCATTTTGCAGACGAAAGTTTCAATGTGACCCACAGTCGTTTCGTATTGCTCTTTTGATTTTCGCAAGCTGGCTCTCGCTAAAGCCAACCGTAACTTCGTGGTAGGGCATCATTTTATTTTATGCTGTTTAATTACAGTAACTGCAATTACAGGTTTTCCACAGGCACATCGATAACCCTCATTCGACCGCCTGTGCCCTCCAACAACAGCAACTTATCAGAAATAATAACAGCGAAACATCTGAACCACCAGGGATAGGGGGAACGGCGCCAGGATCGCCCACGGGGACCTCGGCTACTTGTGTATGACAGTGTAAATCGCTCACAATTCTAAGTGTTCTAAAAGTCTTTTACACCGCACCCGAACCACATTTTGAAACGCCACAATCACATATATTTTGGTGCACTGATATCTTGTTGGGTAGTTATTTGCCATGATAATTGTTGCAAGTTGCCTTCATACGTGTCTGTGGTAAGCTTGTGAAATGATAACGGTGATGTGTCTCCGGAACTCATAAACAACAACAAACGTGTTTCTGTAGCCACCGAAGAAATTATCACAGGCGTCCACAATGCTAAGTCACAGGCGTCCACAATGCTAAATTGCATCATTATTGTGGGGGTTGTTTTGGGTTATAATGTGACTGTATGTTTGGCTCCGAAAATAGCTTTGCAACCATCTATGTGAAACCCAAATATGTGGCTGAGAGGAATTGCACAAGAAAACGACAATTTATGCCGCCGTAAAGTTGCCCTCTACGCTGCTGAAATTCAAGGTTGTAATTCGCGTTGGTGCCAATAGATACGACTTCTACATCGTCATCGTCGGCAGCAGCGGTTACTTTTTTAGGTTGTCTACGTATATACTGGATATGATCTGCGTTATCCGATCCATCCCTATGAAACATCATAGACGGGCCAGCAGATTTTGCATAATCATCACTGTATCTGGCGAGTCCGAGAATTATTGTGACAATCTCAACGTTGCTCAAACATCTGTCAATTTCCTTTCCATCGATGAAATATTGTGCGTTGCTAAACTACGCCATGATACCGTTGTTAACAAACCCAACTTCACTGCTGGCGTCGTAATTGGTACCAGCGTCATTAATATGTACAAGTTTTCCATCGATTTCCAAAAAGCCGCACAAAGAACAAAAAATACCGAGACGTATTATGCACTTGTAAATCTATTCGACCTTTTTGATTAGGATCTTTTACCAGATACAAATAAAACTGAAAATCTTTTTTACTTCAATCTTCCGTCAAAGTCACGTCCATGTCAAACGCGGGATCGGATAGTTCTCTAAATGTTGTCATTGTTTACACTTATATAGTAATTTGTTCGTTTAATACATTTTTGTGGGATGGCTTTGCCGCTTGCGTCCTGTCCACAACCGTAATCTGCTTCCCATTGCTGCATTTGCAATCATTGAATCAGTTAGACGTTCTTGAGCTGCTTCATTGATGAATTTACTAACCGTATCTGGCATTATTTTTGTCGATGAAAGTATAATTAGTTTTAGTTCTACCCGCTGTGCTCGAGTCACTAATTGTCGTTGTCGATCTCGAATCGATTGAACCGCCTGCGATTCCATATTTTTAAACGATCTGCAGCAACATTTCTGATGCTATAAACGACTCGCATTGCAACTTGCGTAGCATTTGGTGCAGGGCGTGAAGCCAATGCCGCTAACACTTTAGGAGCGCCTGTGAACAATCCCTGACTACATCACCAAAACCAGTTCTGTAATATGCCGCGTAAACGGATTTTCTCGCGTTTAAAACATGAACTGGTATCACACGTCCACGTAGACTTTCGTTATACTTAAATGTCCGGTCCATCTCTAATGTACAGTTATATCGTCAAAGTCTCCCCGCGCAGATCCAACATTTGCCCGTCCTGGTCCACAAGGGTGAACGGATATGTGTCACCCGAGGATTATAACATGGAAGATACACCGGTGACACGGGAATAATTGATCACCCGGTTCCGCAGCTTAGAAAAAAACACACACAGTATATAACCTTGCAAAGCCACGCTCCGCTTTCATAACTGCCTCTGGTGGCATCACAGGTTCAATTGATTTAAATCGTTGATATAATATTATCAACGCCAGGCGCGACATGGTATCCCATGCGTAAAATTCATTTGTCATTAGAAATATATTCGGGCCAAACTAAAATTGTTCTTATTGACGACCGTGCGATGTCAAATGCGTATGGTGCAGATTCAATTACGATGACAGAGTTGAGAGTGGGCTCGTGTTCACATATGGAAAGTTTAGAGTCTTAGCCGATCACTAATGTGATTCTCCGTTGAAAATCTTCATTGGTCGATTCATGTCGTACGCGCCAGAGGGATGTTCAGTATTATTCCAAGTCACGACACTGTCGGGCGAAAAAAATCAATGAGTTATTCGCGTCAAGACCCCCAAACGGACGTGATAAAATATTGGACCAACTGTAATAAACTTGCAACCGATGAAAGTACAATCTCGAGTATGCGTGATTCCCCTGCGGTGATTGGTGTAGAAAAAGTTACAACGAATTCTGGTGCTGTTGATTGTAATCATCAAGGTCACGCTCGGGGTTGTATTTACAACAACTCGCTGCAACGCAACATTGATTTCATGTAAAACACGAAGTGTTTCAACGAAAAGTGGTTCAGAACTCATCATCGGTGTGTTTGTCATATAAATCGTCGACGTCTTCAACAAGTTCACATCAACGCGCGAAACTTCCCGGGCCCATACTGGCCTTGGTGAGCAACCGCTGAAAAATCTATGCTGCTTCATTAAGGACTTCGGGTGCGTTGTTGCCTGCGCGAACTGACCCCACTAATGTTTCCAACCGATCCATGAGTTTTTCCCAGACACGCATTCGTTTTAGTTGTCATGGAACCTTTGGTTGTTTCACGTTTACGTCCCCATGTCCGTGCATGACCACTGAGACCTTTTCCACGTTTGGGTGGCTTCGAGAAATCCTCCGATAAGGAATGATAATTACTGTTGTGTTTCGATCATCGCAGCAGTGCTCCTCGCGGTTTCCGCAGTCCTGCTGCAATCGCTTTTGTTGGTTTACTCAGTGGTGCAAACGTTTGTTCAAAGCCCACTGTGAGATCTTTCTGTGCATCTTGTCTCGAATGTGACATAATTTTGACACGTTTGCGTGCATCCATGTACTCGCGTAGCAATTCCAGTTGATCACGTCGGTCAGCAGTTTCGCTTTGTCATCGATGGCGGATTTTGTCATTTGATACATTCGGTATGGTTGTTAAATTGGTTTATCCAAAATCGCGTGATATTTTCCACCAGAAACCGGTGCACCACTTAAATCAATAGAGAGGAAACTATACGGGTCCGAGGTTGCCTCCGCAAACATATGCCGAAACTCATTCCACGTGTGGTCGTCGGCACACCAAGTCCAATGAATGTTTTCACCACCATGTACGTCAATACCACGAAATATCATCAAAATGTTACAGATTTCTCGGATTACTTTGAGCACGTGTGTGTACCGTTATGCCAAATAGATTCCATCTGTGTTTTTATGCCGACCTCGGGAAAATATTCACGCGGAGATGATTTGGTGTTCAAGCATTACATCATCGTACACGACAAAATTATTTGAGCTCGGATCAAGGTAATCAATTGTAAGTGCTTCATCGATTGTGGAAAAGAAATCAACCTCCGACGTACAATCAAGACAACCGATCGCACGTCAGTCATCTTAAAATCATATTAAGCAACAGTTGTTTTTTTCATGAACCGAATAATGATTAGCGCGCCAAATGAACCTGGAAACATATCGCCGTACTTGGACGGTTTCGGCGCTGCCTGCGCGGAAAAGTCAATGACGGAAAAATCCTTGACGTCTTCGGTGCTTTTCCTTTTTCGTGGTGCCATGTTAAATGTCAACATACTTGTTGTATAATACAATTATGTCTTAATATTGTGACCGATGCCGCGTGAAAACTCGTACTGCGAATCCAACTCGAGTTCAAGCACGTAATGGTAAAACAGCGATCGCTGGAACTTGTGTTCGATTTAACGCTAACAATTTCACATTTGTTAATAAATAGTCGGCGGTGATGTCGCTGCCGCGTTAGCGAAAATACCCGTGACAGCATGGAGTAAATATCCTGGTGAAAAACACATCCCCGGATACAATAACTGTGGATCAGGAAAACGGCTGGATATACGACTTGATTCTAACAATCGACCAGCGCCCCGGGAGCACCTATAAACCGCATCGATGCTGCATGTTACCGACATGATCTTGCTTACAAACATTAAACGATATCCGTGTGCATCAATGTGCCGATGTAGATCTCATCCATGACTTAAACGCGATCAATGATACACTCTGAGATAGCTATATGGATCATCAAACGGGATATGAAGGCCAAGATTGTTTTTGGGTAATGGACAAAGTCCTCGCAGTGGAGGTAAACTATATTGATATAATAAACAAACAAAGAAACATGGATAAAAAGATAGTAGTTGCTGAACTCACATTATCGAAAATATACTACAGTTCACGCGGGTATTTGAAAGGTGAATCCAATGTTAAAAAGTAGCAAAGGCGGCAGGTGTGAATCATGGCATTGCTCGAGCATGGTTGGGTACACAAAGCGTTGTGGCAAATTTACCTACCCGTGCCAAGGAAGATTTCCCGTGGTGGGTTTGATGTCCAAGCACCTTACAAAGATATTGTGGAACGGTTTAACCGTACACTTGCGGAACGATTAATCGGACATCAATACGCGCAAGAATTATTAATGAGATCTCGGACAACAGAGACACGACTTCGATCACACGCGTGATTGGATTAAAACCCGTAGATGCGATTCGGCGAAAAACTCACTGTTGTGAAATCAGTTGCCGTTGAAATCATCCAGAAAAAAATGTTTGTCGGTATCTGTATGCACCTGGGGATTTAGAAGGTAGGCAACGCAATGGTACTGATACAGTATGGTCCGTCGATGTCTTTACTATCTTGACCTGGATTGGAGTTCCAAGGCAACCAACACGCTACTATTTGGCGTCTGTGGATGAGCAATCGACAAAGCCTCAAGGTAGAGCATTTGTTAAAAAGAAATTTCAAGTCGTTTCTGGGAATACAGAATTGCCACCAAGATCTATTCTGAAATCGTAAGCGAATTTGTAATCGCATGATGCCCGTACGCGTACGTGGTACTTCTGTGTGGGAGTGTCCATCTTTTAGTGTCTAGCGGTGACAAAATCACCTTGGTGCATCGATACAACCCTATGTGATGGCGGTATGTTTGTATTCACATCGCTCGCGAAGACAGTTCTTATACATCTCGTGTGTGAGATCCTTTTACACAATAACCCGGGGAACTCCTTTCGCCTTTTTTATATTTTTGACCCGATCACAATCGAGTACAATTTGAATCGCAGTCCCACATATTCTTCGATAGGTTTACCCGCAGATTCATCATGAAATTTACCGACAACTTTCTTGTTTGTGTTATTGTTTTGTAATGGGTTATCTTTGGGATAATCGCTGGTATCGAATTGATTATTCAATTATGACGACAAAATGTCGTGGTATACGTTATCTGTGGTTATATGCAACAGCAGTGTCAGTGTATAGCATCTTAACACTTTCGCGGTAAAGCGGCTTTACGTCATCATAGTAAAACTGATACATGAGCAGCTTCGACAACTCCAGTACGGACGCACCAACGTAGATAGGCTTTGTCAGTTTCAGTTTTGAGTTTTTACTATGTACGGCAACAAGTCCACCATTGAAGATCTTTCGGGATTCGAATGTCGGGTCTTCGGTGAGCCTTCAAATCTTGTCCGGTTCGGTATCGCGGACAAGGTCAACGCGGATTCACTTCCGCAAATTTTCCATCGTCTTACCGAATACAGAATTGTTCATTAGTTTGAAGAAATCTTTCTCAAGTCGTTAGTGGCCTTTGTAAGCAGATCCCTATTCATCTGGATATAAGGTGCCATCAAAGTGTGTTGGCGAAATCCGAGCATCCGGTGAATTTTACTTACACGCATTCCCAGCCACAACTACAAATGCAGGCTTCGTACGTGGAGACCATAGTTTGTTTTCCGCCGAAGACTTGGTAAAAGTTTGGTGCATTTGGTAAACTAGCGTCCGGATACGTCCACGATCTCACATTAATACATGGACAGTCATTCGAGGGGCACCGACAGCGCTTTCGGTGCCAGTGGGTAGTCGTTATGAGTGTGGTGAAGATCATCTGGGTACTCCAAGTGAACTTCAAAGAAGTATCCGTGGTTGCTGTTGCTGTCGTGATCGTTTACATATGTGTTCACATCCACATCCGCGGGATCTATCCATAAATACCCACCAACCGGCAGCGGCTGCATCATCACCCACTGATAAAGATAATAAGTCTTAAGATACACGATGTAGCTGTTTGGGACAGCGGGGTCATATCCGCCCACGTCTGGGTTATTCGCGCGAGCGCGACAATGACTCACCATTGAAATCCCGCCAAGAAATCCACGCGTGATAAACATATGCTGGTCAATGGCGGTGAGCAGTTCCAACTCTATTTAGGTTTTCAAAAGCAACGCATCCCAGGCAATTCCCGGCGATGTGAAATAGTGCGCCTGGTCAAGATGCTACACAGTCATGGGGGTATCGCGAAATGCTTCAAAAACATCCGCAAACAACAACACATCGGGGAGTAAATACAAATCGTGATAGTCACTTAAGTTTTTACATTCAAATGCGGACTGAACCGCGTTTGCGTGTGTGTAGTCGTCAGTGGAAACACCTTCGCGAGACAAAGAATCTGATCTTGGATTATAATCCAAGTGGCAGCTTGAAAATATTCGATTTTCAAAACCCATTCATGAAATGCATTTGCATCTAATTGTTCTTCTTGTATCATTCATCGTTCTGCATTTTGCCTTTGCGCTCTCTATTTCTTTTAAAATGCATTCATCATTTCATTTCAGTTTATTCTTCATTCAGTTTGCGTTTAGTCTGCATTCTATTTTCGTTTCACCGGTAAAATTACCCGTTTATTGGTATGTATCTGTCTATCTATTACCAAAATTGTTTTTCCTAAACATTTCAAAGGACATAAAATATTTTGATCAAACATAAATTTGGTCTGACACGTTTCCATGAATAATCTGGATACCTGGGAGAGAATGCCACTACGTTATGTTGTTGTAATCTGAAAACACACATACATAAACTCTTCACTAGCAAACATTAAGTAAATTAAAAACATTTTTTAAAAATAGATACAATTTAATATATTATTATCCAGAAAAAATATCTGATAAATCTATACAGTCGACTTGACTTTTTATCTAATCTCTGTTTAACCGATGATGGCGTTTATTTCAACAGAGTTTCGCTAAACGGCTCTTTTCAACTATATATTATCAATTCAGTTAATGATCCTTGAGCTAATTCTTCAAACAATCTGACATCGTGTGAGTTGCTTTGATATATCTTGGTCACGATAATGAATAGCTAACCCATGCACCGAATCAATCTTCAAGGGGTGTTATATCTGCCTCCATCCTAATTAGGTCAGGTTAGCAATAAGTGAACACATTAGAACTGTCAAACGATAAACTCCGTCTCGAGGAAAAATGTATTATCCATCGGTCGCATTTTATCTGATGAGTTTTAGTCCAGCGGACTACTTAAAATAAACGGGAGTAGACCGCACTTTAGTTACTAATTACATGCATGAGAAACAAACTCTATGACATTGTCTTTATACCACAAGATTATGTCACACTGTCATTTTCTTCAGTAAGTCGATGAATGAGGTCGATGAAAGCTTGTGAGCGATAACTGAAAAATGGCAGGCACATCCTCCTACCGATCTACATAATTCTAACCTATGAAAAGCCACCCAACCAGCCAACCTTTTGAAGATACTAACTACCTAACCAATGAACCACCTATATATATATATATATATATATATATATATATATATATATATATATATATATATATATATATACTACTGCTACTAATAATAATAATAATAATAATAAACAACAAAATAATAATAGTAACAATACTAATGATCTTTCTTTAGATCAGATAACACGAGCGTTCATATACCCGTCTACTACGTTGTTTTCTACATTGTTCTATCTATGAGTAAATGGTATATTGTAATCATTTCACTTAGATACATTCAGGTATACCAACACCCGCACTCACACACACACACACATACGCACATGTATATATATATATATATATATATATATATATATATATATATATATATATATTGTTACGACTCTATGGTCTAAGAAAAATGAAACAGAAAGAAAGTGAAACCAACAAATCAAGTAAAAATCAACAAGCAATTTATTACTAGATAATTAAAATGAAAAATCAAAAAGTCACTTACAGTAATGTGTTTTGAAATCCTAATAATCCAATAAGAATGATTGTTCTAATCACAAGTCCTAAATATAGAATGTTCCGAATTCACGGCTGTGTCCTTGAATGTTATGATGTGCTAATGGTCTCCAAAGTCCTGATGTTCTAGAAATCTTGATGTGCTGATGTCAAAATGAAGTATTCCAAAATCTCTGAATAAGTTCAGTTAAATTCCAAAATCATCAATTAAAAATCCAAAATCCAAAAGTTTATGAGCACTGTTATAATCCAATGAATATTTAAAATAATTCCTCTCTTAGAATTTGGAATGAATTTTCACAACTGTAATAGCTCTTTACAAGACTGATGGTAATGTCAAAACTGAATAAATGTCCACCAAACATGGCATATATAAAGATTGGTCACATGACAGAATGTTCTAGAACATGTGTCATCTTAATGGAATTTTACTTGTAAACAAAATTCAACCTTGACCTTCAAATTGAGAAAACATATTGATCAAAACAACCTAATTCAAGGACACTAGTTAAACATGCTTTTCCTGATAACATTAAGATTTAAGCAAATATTAAAGTGAAGAAACATTTATAATTTCCTAAAATATTTATAATATTATATAAACATCATACATAACACCTCCCCTCATAAAGAAAAAGAAAGATTTATGTAATAAAGCTTTCTTTTGAATATATATCTAATACTATAATAACCAAAATTACATAAGAACATGTTTTATGATACTGGACTTAATTACATCAAGCAATATTACATTTCTAGGCACGTGAGAGTGCATCTGCAATCACATTGTCTTTTCCCCTGATGTGTCTGATGTCAATGTTATATTCCTGCAATATCAAACTCCATCTCAGCAATCTCCGATTTTTATCTTTCATTTTGTTGATGAAAGTAAGGGGATTGTGATCACTGTACACAATAATTGGAGAAAGAGCTGAGGTAACATACCCTTCAAAGTGCTGTAAAGCCAATATCAAAGCCAAACATTCCTTCTCAATTGTGGAATAATTTTTCTGGTGCTTGTTTAGTTTTTTAGAAAAATAACACACAGGGTGATAAACACCACTTTTGTCTTCCTGAATCAATACTCCACCAACCCCTACATCACTTGCATCAACGGATAATTTAAATGATTGGCTAAAATTTGGTGCAGAAAGAACTGGTGCATTCTTAAGCATGGCCTTTAACTTGTCAAAAGATTCCTGACACTTGTCAGACCAATGAAATTTGGTTTTCTTACTCAATAAACTTGTTGAAGGTTCAGCAATTTTGGAAAAATTGGAACAAAATTTCCGATAATATCCAGCCATACCTAGAAATCGCATCAGTTGCTTTTTACAAATTGGAACTTGAAATTCAGAGATAGCTTTGACCTTAGCTTCTATAGGTTTAACTTGACCTTGTCCCACAATATGTCCTAAAAATGTGACACAAGCATGGCAAAACTCACTTTTGCTCAAATTAATTGTCAGATTCGCATCGCTGAGTCGATCGAAGAATTTTCGAATGGTTTCCAAATGATCTTCCCAGGTGTTGTTGTAGATAATGACGTCATCGATATAAGCGTCACAATTATCAAGACCAAATGTTATCATGTTCATCAGACGTTGAAACGTTGCAGGCGAATTTTTCATTCCAAACGGCATGACTTTATATTGATAAAGTCCATCTGGAGTTACAAATGTTGAAATTTCTTTTGCCCTTTCCGTCAGTGGAATTTGCCAGAATCCTTTTAAAAGGTCAAACTTGGTGACATATTCCGCATTTCCAATTTTATCAATGTAATCGTCCATTCTTGGGATTGGAAATGAATCAGGTTTGGTGACACTGTTGACTTTCCTATAGTCAGTACACATACGGAATGTATTATCTGGCTTGGGAACAAGAATACATGGTGAACTCCAGTTACTTTTACTTGGTTCTATGAAATCATTCTCCAGTAAATACTGAATTTCTTTCTTCAGATAGTTCTGTTTGAGAGGATTCATCCTATAAGGATGCTGTTTCACAGGCACAGAATCTACAATGTCAACGTCATGATAAATTTTACTTGTTCGTGTTGGAACATCAGGAAACAAGTGCTCATAGTCATGTAATAGCTGTTTTAGTTCATTTCTTTCCTGTTGTTGTAGATGTGAAAGTTTCTGGTCTAGGTTGTTCAATATTTCTGAATTCCGAAGATTGGTTATACCAGAGTCACTATAGTCTGATCGTACTCCATCGTTGATATCTTCACTGTGTGGGACAGGTACGACTAAATTAACTGAATAATTAGCTGGGCTATCTCTGTCAAAATATTCCTTTAACATATTTATATGACAAAGTTGTTTCTGTTTCCGTCTCCCAGGAGTGTTAATGATATAATTTAAGTCATTTACTTTCTTTGCAACGGTATAAGGACCATAAAATTTAGCCTGAAGAGGATTCTGAGGTATGGGAAAGAGAGCCAGAACTTTGTCACCAGGTTTAAAACTCCTTTCCTGTGTATTTCTGTCATACCTTAATTTCATTTTTGACTGAGTAGTGTGAAGATTAGTTCTTGCTACTTCACAGGCCTTTGACAACTTGTATTTGAAATCAGAAACATAATCAAGAAGATTAATCTTTGAATTTTCATTTGAAAGAAGTTTCTCTTTCAATAATTTCAATGGTCCACGGACAGTATGACCAAAAACTAGTTCAAAGGGACTAAAACCCAACGACTCTTGAACTGATTCCCTAACAGCAAACAACAACAAATGAACACCCTCATCCTAATCCTTTTCTGTATCAAAGCAATATGATCGAATCATATTCTTCAAAGTTTGATGAAATCTTTCCAAAGCACCTTGACTTTCAGGGTGATAGGCAGAAGATTTAAACTGTTGGATGCCTAATTCATGCATAACTTGTTGGAAAATTCCAGACATAAAATTTGACCCTTGATCTGACTGTACAGATTTGGGAAGGCCAACAAGTGTAAAAAACTTCACCAAAGCTTTCACAATAGTTTTAGTTTTTATATTTCTCAGAGGAATTGCCTCTGGAAATCTTGTAGATGCACACATGATGGTCAACAAGTATTGGTTGCCTGACTAGGTTTTAGGTAAAGGACCAACACAGTCTACTATTATTCTACTAAATGGTTCATCAAATGCAGGAATAGGTTGCAGATGAGCCTTAGGTATCTTCTGATTGGGTTTTCCTACCATTTGACAAGTGTGACAAGATCTGCAGTATTTAGAAACATCACTTTTGAGTTTCGGCCAATAAAAATGATTCAAGATCTTGTGATAAGTCTTACGGACTCCTAAATGACCAGCCAAAGGAGTTTCATGGGCTAAATTAAGAATTTCCTGTCGATATGACTTAGGAACAACAATTTGATAGCTCACTGACCACTCGTCACCAGCGGGTACATCAGGTGGTCTCCATTTCCTCATAAGGACCCCATTTTTCACAAAGTAACACACTGGAACTTGTTTTGCTTCTCTGAAACAAACAAGATATCTCGGGATCTTGCTCCTGTTCAACGACAAGGGATTGTCGTTTGTCATCCTGATTAGAACAAAGAGAATGAGTTGCCAAAAGAGGATCACTGTGATCAATACCATTTGATTGATCAATACCTGAGGAAAAGTGATCTCCTCAAAAGACTGACCAATACATGTGTCAGCTAAAGGAATAATATCCTGAACAACATCACTCTCAAGAGCTATTTTTGCCATAGCTCTAGTAACTGCACAAGCAGGGTACAAATCAGGGATTTCAGTTTCAACAGGATCAACTTTCTGATCCAAACAAGGCTTGTCAGTTACAAGTGGATTAACCACAACCTTATCTCCAGCTAGGTCATTGCCTAGTAATAAATGAACACCCTCTATGGGTAAAGAAGTCACTGCCCCAACAGTCACAGGTCCAGAAACTAAGTCTGATGCCAAATTTACACAGTGAAGAGGAACATTTACAAAGCCGCACTCTACTCCCTGAACAAGAACACTTTCACTTGAAGAAGACTCCTCAGACAAAGGCAAAGTACCTGATAATAAAAGACTCTGAGAAGCTCCAGTGTCCCTTAATATTTTAATTGGGATAGGTTTGGCAGAATCACCAATAAGTGATATAGAACCTTCTGACATGAATGGTTCATAAGCCTCCAAAATAGAATCAGACTGGGGTTTGTTTGACCCAACAAATGTATTGCTTTCAATACAAGACCGTGACCTTGACCTCGTCGAAATAAGAGCATTTGGAAAAACTCTGTCTTTTCTCTGTTGCTTATTTTTCAACTTGAAGCAATCAGAAATAACGTGCCCTTTCTTTTTACAATAAGTGCACGTAGGCAGAGATAAGGATTTCTGATCAGTCTTATCAGATGTTTGATTCCTAACAGTTGTGCTGTTGTGAAATTTGGAAGTACTCGAATGAGATTGAAATGGTTTTTTACCAGAAAACTGCTGAGAGGACGACTTATTACCAAATGAAATTTTGTGAGTCAAGGAATAATCATCAGCCATACGAGCAGCATTTTCCAAAGTTTCCACATTCTACTCGTCAAGATAGGTTTTAACATCACTATGGATGCACCTCTTGAACTCTTCAATTAATATGAGCTGTCTGAGGTTATCATAACCTTGATCAACTTTCTTGGCTGAGCACCACCTATCAAATAGTTGTTCTTTATCCCTTGCAAATTCGACATGAGTTTGTCCAGTTTCTTTTCTACAATTCCTAAACCTTTGTCGATATGCCTCTGGTACCAACTCATAAGCTTTCAAGATGTACTCCTTAACCACATCATAATCAGTGCTTTGTTGTACTGACAGTGAAATGTAGACTTCACGAGCTTTGCCAATTAGTACACTTTGTAATAACAAAGTCCAATGCTCTCTGGGCCATTTCAAGTTTTCAGCAATGTTCTCGAAATGAAGAAAGTATGTATCTACTTCTTTTTCCTGAAAAGGTTGTACTAACCTAATATATCTAGTAACATCAAAACCTGAACTTGTATTTAAAGGAGTGGAGTGTGCTCTGTTTGCCAGTTCTAATTCTCTTAATTTAAATTGCATTTCCCTTTCTTCTCTTTGCATCTGCATTTGTATCTGCCTCTCTTCTTTCTGCATTTGTATCTGCCTCTCTTCCTTCTCTCTCTCCATCTGTATCTGCCTCTCTTCTTTCTGCATTTGTATCTGCCTCTCTTCCTTCTCTCTCTCCATCTGTATCTGCCTCTCTTCTTTCTGCATTTGTATCTGCCTCTCTTCCTTCTCTATCTCCATCTGTATCTGCCTCTCTTCTTTCTCTCTCTCTCTCTGAATCTGAAGCTTTGCCAATTCTAAATCAATCTGGTTCTTTAACTCTAATTCCCTTCATTTCCTGTCAGAACCAGATACAGGCTTTCTCTTCAAACTTAAAGCACTGCTATCAAAAATTCCCTTTCCTACTAAATACTGAATCAAAATAATCTTTATCTCCTGTTTTGTCAATGATACTTTTGCCTCAGATAGACTGTATTTTCTGGCAAGCTCGAGCAACTCATCCTTTCTCATGCACTCTAACCCCTCCTGGGTAGGTTTTGAAATGAAATTCTGAACATTAGATGCCATTGTAAATGCTTGTTGGTTTCACACAAAACATTTCTCTATATAAAATCTTTGCCAAAGACAAAAAAAAATCAGAGACAAAATCAATATGAATTTCAAAGATAAATTTAATATCTCTAATATGCTTTAAAGAAATTCAATCCCGGAACGACGAGCCCCCAATTTCTGTTACGACTCTATGGTCTAAGAAAAATGTAACAGAAAGAAAGTGAAACCAACAAATCAAGTAAAAATCAACAAGCAATTTATTACTAGATAATTAAAATGAAAAATCAAAAAGTCACTTACAGTAATGTGTTTTGAAATCCTAATAATCCAATAAGAATGATTGTTCTAATCACAAGTCCTAAATATAGAATGTTCCGAATTCACGGCTGTGTCCTTGAATGTTATGATGTGCTAATGGTCTCCAAAGTCCTGATGTACTATAAATCTTGATGTGCTGATGTCAAAATGAAGTATTCCAAAATCTCTGAATAAGTTCAGTTAAATTCCAAAATCATCAATTAAAAATCCAAAATCCAAAAGTTTATGAGCACTGTTATAATCCAATGAATATTTAAAATAATTCCTCTCTTAGAATTTGGAATGAATTTTCACAACTGTAATAGCTCTTTACAAGACTGATGGTAATGTCAAAACTGAATAAATGTCCACCAAACATGACATATATAAAGATTGGTCACATGACAGAATGTTCTAGAACATGTGTCATCTTAATGGAATTTTACTTGTAAACAAAATTCAACCTTGACCTTCAAATTGAGAAAACATATTGATAAAAACAACCTAATTCAAGGACACTAGTTGAACATGCTTTTCCTGATAACATTAAGATTTAAGCAAATATTAAAGTGAAGAAACATTTATAATTTCCTAAAATATTTATAATATTATATAAACATCATACATAACAATATATATATTTCAATAGGAATCAATAGGTACAAACATTAACATATACTATACACAGTTATACACATTTCAACAGGACAGCAGTGTCACACACGTCACACACTCTCGCAATATATTTGGATACAGCGCTAAAATTATGTACTAGGGAACTTCGGGATTTTATTCCAGCTCGAAAAGAAGGACTTTCTTTAATTAAGTTGTAAATGAAGCAAAGCATATTTGAATTACGTATTAATGGGTAGTGAATTCCAAATGATAGATGTTAATACAGTAAAAGAGCTTTTGAAATGGTTATTTCTGGACCTCGGAATCTGGAGTTCATTATTAATGGTTGATCTAAGATTACGCTCAGAATTTGATGATCGTTGTTAATTTAGATAAGATATATTTTCGGAATAAAGATTGTTTACAAGATACAAAATAAAAAATATTTTTTTTTTGTATTGGAAGCCATTGTGGACGTAGGAACGAAACATCACAGGAGGTCAAAATAGCAAGTTTCAGAATTATTCGCACTGACTGTAACTGAAGCGTATCATTTCTGGATAGATTATTATTGTATGTGTTTCTTCATGTGGTACAGTCATAGTCTATTATTGGTAGTATATATCCATAAAGATAAAATTAGTTTGACTGGGAAGGTCAAACTTGCGGCATGAATTTTAGGAGATTAATTCTTTTAACGAACACTGCGCATAGGTGATTGATATGCGCATTCAACTGATTCATTGATTAATGCAGACATAAAGACGTTATTGCTTATTAAGCTAGAAAAGTGAAAGCCATTTAGAGTGCGAAGTAGATCCATGCATATTGTCTTGTTCCGTTTGCAATACATTTCGTTTAAGATGCATTGATACAAGGTATGTTTTGTTTACTCCAAAACAATACATTGTTCAGCTCTGTGAAATTAGACTGTTCAATTGTTGGGAAATATTAGTGAAAAGGAAGTTAAGTTCACTTGCAATATCGTGATCGTCCGTGTAACTAGTGCTAAAAGCTATACTTTCAAATTCACTTTTGAGTACTGATTTCCTAGAAGTTAATTATATTAGGTGATTCCAGATGAATCTAGACCTGCAATCGGACTTAAAGACTATGCCTTCTTTGAAAAACGAGAGTTTATGCTTTTTATAATTAGGGATCATTGGTAAAGTCTTTATGTTTATGATAATATTCTCTTTACATTGCGCCTCATCGATTCCACTAGCTTACTATATCTAGCTGTTTTGATCGTGTGATTCGTTTAGTTTGGATGGGAGCGTGCTTATTAAGAATAGTTGGAAAACAGTTCTTCCAGACTAACAAATCATAAGATTGACCTGTTTTGAGGAAATGTTAATGAGCTCATATTTTGACACGGTTCAGACAGGAATCCACTGTCAGTAAATTTTTAAAATCTGCATTTCATAATGGAGTGTAAATTATTTTTTGCGTTCTGCGGCTTACTAGGTACACAAATGTGACAGTGATCACTAATGGAAAATCAGGGTACGTTAATCTCGTAGAGGTTGTCAGGGTATGTAGTGTTGATGTGATCGATCAGGGTAGCAGAATGGGCTGTTACTTTTGTTGGCATATTCGTTAGATGTGTAAAGTCGTGTAACTGTATCATATGAAGATATTTGGTGTTAATATCGGAAATTGATGTCACTATCAATGTCTCCTATGATGATTACTTCATTCTAATAAGATGATGCCGCCTCTATTTCGAAATCAAATTGATCGGTCCATGACGAGAGATAGCTTGGAGGTTGGAAACTTAATTCGACCCTTATTGATTCTACAGTGGATATTTTGAAATCAGTTCAACTCCTATAGGTTATATTATTTGAAAAGTATATTCCTTGGTCTCAACGTCGTCTTTCGCATTCAAAGTTTCGAAATGAAACAACATAGTCAGGTACATTACGGTCAAGGAATGTTTTACATAGTCCAATAACGTTGGTTGCATTCATTGGACAGTACGTCTTAGCAGAGATACATATGTCTCTGTTTATTAGTTCATTGGTAAGATGTATCTTATATTGAAGTTGTTAAACTGTAGACCTTTCTTAATTAACTCAAATGATAGATACATAAATAGATAGATAGACAGATAGATAGATATATAAATACATAGATAGATAGATAGATAGATAGATAGATAGATAGATAGATAGATAGATAGATAGATAGATAGATAGATAGATAGATAGATAGATAGATAGATAGATAGATAGATAGATAGATAGATGGATGGATAGATAGATAAATAGATAGATAGATATATGATGACACAAAAATGTATAACGGCGCAAACGCAAAACAGTTTCCCAGCGTTTCGAACAAAACAGGCTCTTTGTCAGGGGAAGTAACAATTTATATCCACAAAACAAACACTAAACGCACATGCCAAAAACTTCTTGACTCCTACATGTTTCAATGACGGGAAAAGTAACAAACAAAGGATAAACAATAGTAGAAAGAAAGAAGACAAAAGTTATAAACTGTCTAAAATGGGTAAACAAACATATCTGTGTTATGCTGCTGTGTGAAACAATTCAAAGAAGTGTTTATCGTGCCTATCACTCAGAGGACCAAGGTGTTTTGACCTAATTCCAGGCTGGGAACAAGGGATTGACACCATATGCGGCGAAATATCAATGCCATCATCAAAATGAATAATAGAAATTAAATTCCGGTAACGTTATGCATGGAGGTTCTTAGGAAGTATGTCAGGAGCATGGCATAACGGGATAATGGACAAGAGTTCAAATAATAATAATAATAATAATAATAATAATAATAATAATAATATGTAAAGAGTTACGGAATATTTACTTGGGTAAATGTTATCGCAAAACTTGCGTACGTCTGATAAACTGATGCCTGGCTGTAGTTTTGATAAGATTGCGTTAGAAAGATTAGACTTTTTCATTTAGGCCGATAAAACATGCTCAATTTCAAAACAACCTTATTACGCAGAGTGTGACAATAAACATGTTCCAGTTTCTTGTATTTTTCTGCCAGTTCGTGATCATTGTCATGATAACATTACTGTAATGGCGGATCTAGGACAAGCCTACCACCACATATTGTGAACTAATAACACTTATATCTGCAAGAAGGAAATATTTAATGACAAATTTAGATAGAAGTGTACGCACAAAGGGCGCGTGCACTTAACTGACAAGTATAGAGGTCCTGCACATAACGAATATAGTTTAAATTATAAAAAACCATAATACATACTATACCGGTTATGACACTCATTAGTTCATCATTATTTTCCTTAAAACTGATCCAGATATACAGACGAATAGATAAAACTCATAACGAACCACGAGGACAAATATATTTCATTCAGGAATGATTTCATAGGTGATGAGTTAATCATAGGAAGAAGCAAAAAGAAAAACAAAACATCACAGCTTAAAGGAAAACCAAATTTATAGACGTCTCCCAATATTTACCAGGAAATAGTATACTCTAATTGACTATTTATATTAAACTGGGTTTCTCTAGCTGTCACGTCATATGTAAACCTTTAAATTAAGAACCTTTAAATCGTCATCTGCCTCCCGTATATAAATGTTCTGTACAATTAGTATTAAGAAGTCAAAGTCTTGTTAATCCACTTATCTTTATCTTTTTATCAGGACTGTACTCAGTAATAAATAAACAACTGAAATGGCTGGTCATTGTAATGCACAACTCAAATAATGTAGCACGGGATGCATTCTACAGGATGCATTCTACAGCTATTCTATGTTACTAGAAACGTCAATAAGATTTTAAAATGTTGAAAATCGCTTTGTTTACAGACATTGCGAATATCACTGAGCGTGGCAAATATACCAGGTATAAATGTCCACCGTAAAATGCAAACGTTTTTCGAGCACAGACTTCTAATAAAACAACTTAATTCACTTTTCATACAGGTTAGTAGGTATATAAGACGGAATAGCATATTGCAAATGAGCAAATTGTATTAAATGTAGGTGGTCAAAATGTTAAACTTACTGAATTCGCATGTTATTTTTGTTGACAAAATGTATATATTCATCGTTATTTATTTAATCAAACTGTTTAATTGAAATAAATTAAATATGAAACAAAGACTTTTTTATCCAGCAGATATAATTTATTTCAGAAAAGAAGCAGATTACATGTATGCATTAGCTGAAGAAGTAGTATCCTTCCAAAATACAGTCCAAACCAGACGGTTAAAGCGAAATCCAGCACTGTATGAACTAAATAATTTCCCCCTGCAATTTGCCATTTTCGTTCTTGCAGTTTTCACCTGTAGATGAGAATCGTATAATACGATATTCGGATTCAGTTGAAGAGAATTTCCGGTCCGCTAGTTACTAATTAACTGATGAACCGCCAGATAATATTAAAGAAAGACGGTCGCTTACAGTGAGCATTTGTTGAAACTCCCCCGTACTAAATGAGATGAGTTTCTCATTATTTCATAAGAAATCTAAGATACTTTGCTTTGTAAAGTAAAGAATTAGATCTCTCAGATTAATGCCGTAATTTATTGTGGAAATTTTAAAAGAAGTAGAAAAAAAGTAAATCTTTCATAGCTTTGAAATTTGATACAATTGCTGATGTGGAATATTCACAACTATCATCACAAAGGATTTCGCACTCAACTCAAGTAAACTATTTACGTGACCTAAGCAAAATATAATATCACGAATTAGAAAGCCCTTCATTCACAAAGCCCAGATTATTAATGTTTCCAGCTACGCCGGAATGTGCTACAATCTGGACTGGACTGTATTTGCTTACAAGTTATCCAGATTTACGTGGAATATATGTATCATGAGATTCCCTAAAGCATAATATCTCCAAGTCGATTTTTGGTAGTTAAAGAAAAGTATCTTCTTTGAGTTTAAGGACGTCGCCGTTGGTAGCGCATTATTTCCAGTCTGTTGAATGAAGCACTGAAAATTTAAAAACAAATGTTGATTTAAAAGATATTTGATTGTGACAAGAAGACAAGAACGGGATATGACATAAGTTATTACAATTGAGGTAGCCCTCTCCCTATAAAACTCAAAGATCATTTCACATGACATCAATGCGCAGCTGATTTCAACTGAACCAATAAACTAAATATATAAGAGAGAGAGAGAGAGAGAGAGAGAGAGGTGGGGGAGGAAATGTCATCGATTCAGCTGTGGTTATCAAATTAGTATTAATGATTTCAATTAATCTAATTTTAGCGAAATCATCCTATAGTATTCACGTATACATGTTGAAAGATTGTACGATTTGTATGAAAAGTTCCATTACCTAAAAGTAATAGATCAAAAGTTACAAGCATATTAAATAGGAAAAGAATATGTTTAGTAACTCATTCTCTGTTATATTTTGGGTAGTACATAAAAATATGTAAACCGGTTTTATACCTACGCATGAGCAAAACGGTATATCAGCCCGTTGGACACGGTCAAGATCAACATTCTTTACATTCGCAATATTTCATGGTTGGTATCAACAATATCTAAAATTTGATATTTCAACATGAAGTGCTGTGAATCCTATGTTAGAATATTGTTTTCTTCAAATCTGTTAAAGTACTGCTGTTTTGAATTGCCTGTTCAAGATTGTTCTATACAGTTGATGGAATAAAAGACAATATTGTTCTTGATAATCTAACTTGACTGATACTTGTATTGCTTGAGCATTGAAGATTGCATGGTATAGACTGAGATACCTTAGGTGTGGATAAATCCGTATACTTTTCCAAGTTTCCTATTCAGATTCAAAGTAAAGTGATTGCCCTCGAGCATCTCGTGCATTTTTCGCAGATGATAGCCGCTGGTCTCATGGTGTCGTTGTTGTCTTTTGTTTTTACAATATGAAAACCATTCTAAAGCTATTTTATATATGGTTAAGTTATCTCACCAGACCATATGTGCCTGGGCATTGTTCAGTTTTAAAGTAGTCCGCTGCTATTTCTTGTACAGTCACAATTTAGTCTAGAAGTTAAACTTTGGTTCAAGGAGTCTCATCAGTACAAAGATTTTATTTTAGGTACCTTAAGAATTTTAATTTCGTTCTCCAGTTTTTCATGAGCATCACATTGTCATCATACAGTAGCAAGTTCTCTTCACTTCTTATTATTATAATATTGTTAATACTACTACTACTACTACTACTACTACTACTACTACTACTACTAATACTACTACTACCAATTTTATTATTTTAAAAATAGTTTTAAAAATCCCATTAGAATCACATAGTTACTGCTGTAAGGCATTGGTATGACTGTGTTTTATACCATGATTGTATGCATATGCATTCCCTCGTTAAAAAAAATCTTCGATTTGAAATGAAAAAACAAATTGCAAAAGTGTATATAACTATCATGGAAATGGGGATATCGTACGTGCGATTCGTATCATCGGGCAGACGAGATAGAAGGTAAATAACAAGGTTTCTTTATTGTGCTGTAACAAGAGGGGAAACAAAGTTTGATTGTCGAGGTGGGGAATCTAACACGGATCGTCTGTTGTGCAGTCTGGCGCACGTCCCACTAGACTGAAAAACTTGTTAGTAAGTGACTTCAAATACCTAGAACGCTACTTTCCTCCCCCTTGCCTTGACATTCGTCAATTCGTCCTCGAATGTCACGCAATCTCCTCTCAGTGCGGTCGAAACCCAATGTCAGCCGGGCCACAAGCTACTGATAGTTGGGCGAGCCTCAAAATGTAACGGGAGGGGAGACAAAGTCTACCTGTTGCGGTCGGGAATAGAACCTGGTTCCTCTGTCTCGCAGTTTGGCGCACATACTACTAGACTAAAAGGTCCTAACCAGCTAGACTGGACAGTAAGTTGTCTCATATGCCGCACATGAACGCGTATTACGATGCAAATTAACTGATGCAAAGCAAAGATAATCGTGGAACTGCAACTGTGAATGGACAGCGATTAATTATCTTGAGAGATGACAAAACAAAACCTAAACCGCCTGGCTTCACTTATCCAGTGTCCCTTTCAGACGATTCGGACAATGTGTGCCAGACTAAAAAACCTGTTATCTAATCAAGCAAAACAATAAAACAAAACGATCCAAAACAAACTTTGTATTTTCTGGGTGTATCAAGAATCGTATTTAAAATTAGTTTTGGGGGTTTATACATCTTTAATTCTCCAACACGTCTTACTCCATTATGGATGATACACATTTCAATTAGGTTAATCGAACCTAATTACTGCAGGTATACATATTTACATCTCTGAGGTATCCAAATGATACATCGCTGACAGCACTCATCTGCCATGTAATCGTTGGCAGATTGCAACTAACACTTGCTGCTTATGACTGGTATTGCTGGCTAGGTGTCAGAGTCACATAGTTGGAGCCAGTCTGCAAGCTTTCGTCTGTATAATGGAAGCATTTCCGACTGGCGTTATGTAACATGCAAATTCAAATGGTCACAACTTCAAAATGTTAAATACAAGTTTCTAAACGTGTATGGATGTACTGAAAATTTATATAACTTTCGAAACAAATTGTTAGTATAGGAAAGACTTTGAATATTTACATAACTTGTCATTTCTGCTAAGGCGATTCATCAAGTAAATAATTACTCAATTTGTTTTGTATGTTGATAATCATCTCTATATAAATTAGTGTACATTTTTTAACGTATACTAAAAGAGTAAGTAAAGAGAGTTCAAAACGTTAAAGTCATGACCATTTTATATATATATATATATATATATATGTGTGTGTGTGTGTGTGGAACATCAGTGCTTAATATATTGACTAGCTTCTAGTATGTCTGTGATTGAAAAATAAGCGAAAATTGACAACCTTTACAAGCTCTAATATTGATGAGTGGTCGATTATTATCTTAATATGTAACTGTTGGAGTAAAACGTGCCGATAGGTCAATTCACGCTTATGAGTAACAACTGTTAATTAACCTTTAAAGCCCCACTGGCCGGTTTAGAAACTCGGCCTTTAGGTTCATGTTGATAAATTTTATAAACATGGTTATGATGAGACATGATCTAACGCGTGCCTTCCATTATAATCTAGAGATAGATAAATGAAGAACTATGAACTTTCTTTACCTTGCAAAACAGATAGAGTTCAACATATCATCGCACCAATAATCGTGCCATTGTCCATTGTTGCCATAATAAGCAGCCATACATCTTTCCCCTTTCTGCTGTGGTTGTCCGGGAGCCCAGTTAGTGTATGTAACCGAGACCGAATTCCCGTCTTTTCTCATCCATCGCCATCCGTTATCATAAAATCCATCAAGCCAGTATCTCTCGTCGGGAGTAGAGACTAGCAAAATGTCCATTGTAAATGATTATATAGCTGCGTAAATTGCTCACATATTATGTTTACTATACAAGCAACGATAGAATTTCCATCCTCTAGATTTTAGTTCTGTTTGGCATAAATCTTATTTCTACAGGGTAGTTTGGTTTTGAAACAAATACTCTATTGCGTTTCTGATTTCCTTCCTGTAGGAATTTTTACGTGAAAGATGAAACTAACTGATTTCTACTTTATCAATATGTGACTGGAGGACGAAACCAAACTCTACTCGATCTGTTTCTCCCGTTTCTGTCTCATTTGATGGAGTTGTCCATTTACATTAACTTTGAAACCTTATTTAAGACATATTTCTTTCAAACTTTGTATCGCTACATGACAGAAATTGTGATAATTATCTTAAGGTGGACTTTTTACCTGTATTATAGTAATACGGAGAATGATCGCGATGTTTGTGATAACGAATTTCTAATATAGATGAAGTTGCAAAGAAAATGTAATCAAACCACTGCAATCGTGAGAAAAAAAAACGATTCGCATGGAACAAATAGTAGCAAGTACTTGTATTACATGACAGATGTAACGAACTGTGAATCAACAATCTACTATAAATACTAAATAATGAAAATATTTTAGTATACCTTGGTTTTTGGCAATTATTCCAGAGATGACGGTCTGGTCATTTACATTTCTGACAGATGCAAGGTCGCCTCCCATAACTGCACAGTATACCTTAAAAAAGAAATGTAATTCAAGAGCGCAAGTACTTCAGTACGACATACTGATTGACTACATACAAACATATATAGTAAAATCCTTTTCTTGACTGGACTTTGTCCAAGCAATAAATACATATATCAATACATTCTAATTGCAGTTTTCTCTATTAGTAAGTTACTCTAGAATTTCTGAACAACTCATATTTTGTTTTAACAAAAATACCCTCGAATCCCTAGACAATATGCTAATTTCTTGATTGCAAAATAAAACAAAATACCCTCGAGTGCCTCGACCACATACTAATTTGGTGAATGTGCATTAAAATGGGGCACACAAAGACTCATATATACGACAAGGAGAGTGAAAACAAAAATCAATAAATGACTCTGTGGGACCGGTCATATCATCCTTGTATTGCATCGGCATTTTTCCTGAGTCTACCAAATATGAAGCAATATTATATTAATGTCAAATTTATAACGCGAGGGGCAAAATGGAATTTTTTTACGAATGTAATCTTATTTCGGCATAGAAGTTGCCCATGCACAATAAATTAAAAACAAAATAATCTCACCCAGAACTTAATTTCTGCGCTGTCTCTATACACTACCACTGAACAATCCTTTGTTCATTATTTTGAAATAATTATACGACAAAAAAATGTGGATGTTTATGTGCAGGGATACTACAAAGAAAGACATAGAAATAGCTTACACGACAAACGGCGCAGCCTGTGCAAATCACAACACCAAATATTGCATGTTAGTATACTAATCTATAGTGAGTTGCACGGTGTTTTTGAACAAGGTCGCTAACCCAGACGGTCCAATAATTGTATTTGAAATGGAGAAATAAACGGATTGAAACTTAGACTAAGAGGAAAAACAATTTCTGTGTAAACTGATATCAACTTCAATGTTTAAAGTCGTCCACTCAAAGGTCAGATCAACTATACTTCGTGATCAAAAATCAAATATAGGTTATAAAATCAACTATAAGTTACAGCGATTGTTGCATTTATCTCAAACGTATGAGTCAGTACTATCACTTCTCTAAAAACTTGTCGGTTTGTCACAATATAGATTTGTTCCATATTTTATATTATGTAAAACATTTGTTTTAGATCAAATAAATTAGTATGTGGTCCAGGGACTCGATAATTTTCTTTTGTGTGTTTTTTTTTTTTTTTGTTTGTTTTTTTTTGGTTTTTTTTTTCTAACGGTATAAGTGGTCCAGTGGTCGTATTTTTGCTTCTACAATTATAAGTGTAGTGTAGTAATTGAGAATGATGGAACTAGAATTAAACTGATGTATTAATTTTTATATATATATATATATATATATATATATATATATATATATATATATATATATATATATATATATATATATATTGCGTGGAAAAAGCCTATGTGGAATAGAATTTACTATTCAATTTGTATATAGTCCCGCACTCGCAATTGATAGGCTGCTAGCGAAAGCTCCTGGGAAAGGGTGTTTCCAATTCAATTTCTGACTTTTGTTATCTACAACAAACTATCAGGAAACTCGGATAAAGTTTAATATGCAAAAGGATCTGTACCATGTCCGTATATCTTCGAGCTAGTTTTCCTCTGCTAGAATCAGCTGCAAATTTCTAATTAGCTTAGTACCTCTTAGGTCCCAGGTTCGTTCCTCAGCTCCTGCATATGCGAGTGCAAATTGGGCGCCCTTCCAATGTCGGTGATGTCGGTGGGTCTTTTTCTCTCTTTCTAGATCTTCCGTTTTCTCACCAGAAAATGACATATGACTCATATACCGAGTGTGCTTTATATAAATTGTGAGAATTGTTGCGTCTTCGAAGTAAAATGATCATATTAAAATAGTAAACAATTGAAAGATACAGGAATATTTTTCCCATTCATTCTCTGCTTTACATTTTGATTAGGAATAGTAACAGCCTGGAAGACATTAATTGCAAAATTATTTACCTTAGCTTCCGGCCAGCTAGCTTTTTGATTTAGAGCCTTGTAACATCGAGATCCATGACTTTCGAAGCCAGGGGGACAAGCAAAGTATGAATGGCCACCTTCAAAATACAAAGCATTTGTTGAATTTGGGTATAATCTTCAATTGTCAACTGTTTTCTTTTCCTTTCATTCTGTTGGCAAACATTACATTGGGCGATTCAGCCTTTGACACGCAGACACAAACTCTAAAGAAAGGCTAAGAAGTGAAAAATGCGGGACGTTTGCCAAGCTTCAAATTACTTACATTTCTCTCTCTCTCACTCTCTCTCTCTCTTTCTCTCTCTCTCTCTCTCTCTCTCTCTCTCTCTCTCTCTCTCTCTCTCTCTCTCTCTCTCTCTCTCCGCCCCCCCCCTGCTCTCCCTCTACCCCCCACCGGGTATTTGGGCCAATTATGTACACCTGAGTTAACATTCGTTTCGTCAATGTATATGCTAACACTCAGTGCTCATGATTGTATATTAGGTGCTTGGTTTTACATAATGTAACCACAATCGATTATATATATCAAGGCATATGGGTATGTAAAGAAACGGCAGACTAACTAATCAATTAGCTCACTAACAATTTAACTTGTGAAAAAGAGATAAAGAAAACAAGCCAACAAAAAAACACTTGCTAACTAATAATGAAGTTGCAAAACAATAAATACATAAATAAATATAACTAAAGGAAAAACATACCTTCATTTAGTCTGACAAATATGGCCAAAATGAAGAATATTGATGAGAAACCCATTCTGTTCATGAGGGAATATCTTGTTTGAATGAGCGCCTTGCAAATAAATCACAAGTTGTAGAAATAAGAAATTTAAATAGCTCCTTTAGCTTTGTGACACAAGGATATGAACTATCGATACATATCTTCAATATTCAATTGATCTAACGATTATGCTCCGCCTCCTCGTTAGCATATACAATACTTGAAACATAAATATTATCTTGTGAATTTGCACACATACTTTGAATAGACTTCTGAATATCTTCTGAAATTTTCTTTTCACTTAAAAAAAATCAAGATCTAAAACACATGTTAAACATTACATATGTAAGCATATATTTAATACACGTATGGAAAGATGTAAGAAGCATGATTGTCAAAGATATAACTGAGATACGAAATCCGTGTTTTTCATATTTTGAGATGAATTGAATATGTTTCGTATTTGTTTTACTTGTGATGTAACGTTATATATATTTGCATTCTGTGAATCTCATTTGTCGAACATATGTGAAATATGCATGACAACTTCCTGTGTAAACACTAAAACGAAAACGACATTAAGGCAATTACAATGAACTTGTTTTGGCATTCAGTATATTCCATTTGTGTTTAAAACAATTGTCGTTCGATATCAAGGTACGTAAGCCCAACGAAAGTGCCAAATTGGCAGCAATTCCATGCAAAATATATTTCTCTTGCGTAGAAAAGGTCATTTTAGAATGACCACTGAATATCTCAAAGATTATGGCATTAAAATTGTTCCTAAAATTGGAAAGATGTACCTTAAGTAATAGAGATATCCATCAGATTATACATAACATTTTATTGTTACATTAAAAGGACTTGTTAATCTATTAATATATGTTTCAATTAGGTATGTTCGAGCACTGTTCCAAAGCTAAATAATAATCAGTAGTTTAATTTTTCTATCAAAATACTCAGTGCGAAACAGTAGTGTCGGAGTATATATCTCCTTCTTGCCCTAAACTCCCCTTCAATAGCAATCTACAATGTATCTATTTTTTATTATTGCCATATTTGCATATCTGACTGACATATCATTGCATTGTGAGTAGATGAAAATGTGAGTAAATGGTATCCTGATTGATGCCTGTATCTAAAGCATGTTCTAGTGAATATGACCCGAAACATCCTTTATCTTTTGTCACTGTACCACCATTTTGGCGATCATGCTCATAATACACTTTTAAATTAATAGCAGAGCCGGGACAAACCTACTGCTAACTATTGTAAAATAATTACAGAAACGTTAAATAATGGGATCATATCCTCATAGCTAACGGAAATCCATTTCGTCTCGGCAGACGACCTTGCCGCTCATATTTACAAGAACCAGGTGTGTGTTTTGGTGCTCTGATCAAAGACGTAAGTTCGGACTAACAAACCTGATCTTATTCACGTGAGTAAACGCGTAGAGTAGGAATAAAGAAAGCGATCACCTGTCCGCCATCTTTCTTCAGTAATACATTACCTCTAAATACTGCGGCCGCCTATATCCGCCTTCTTCCTTGTGTTGAACCGAACACAAACCTCGGTTATACTTTGATAGCTACTATCAAGTCGCACAAAAACAAACAACGTAGCAAAAAGACCGACGAATGAACCATGTGAAACTTGTTACTGACCAGTGCACTGCCAAAACGGAGCTCAGGCATTCCAGTTACCGTATGGTACTAAAACTGACCACTCCACACAGACCTTACTGTTCGGAGAGAATAAAACGTTAGATTCTGAAACTGTTTATCCATTTCCTCTTTACCACCTAATTCCACATTTACCCCTTCTTGTGACTTTTCGTACATAGTAGTAGGGAAATTTCCCTGTCTTACCAGGTGTAGACTGTTTCACGCTAGAGATAGAGGCAGAACCATATCGCCACATACTTCCTTCCATCCTTCACTCCACTATGCATGGATATCTCTTATTAAGTTGGATTACATGCTTATTAATTGACAAAATAAAATAGCACGACATTTAGAATTAAAACAATTTGTTCTTCATTGAAGTTTATCAATAACGAATGTTGAGCACTATTAGTCTTTAAAGTAACATTCAAATGTTTTTAATTGTGTCATGTTCCCAAGAGCTAACACAGAGGGTATGACTATCTTTGTTATTTTCATGGTCTATGGTGTATTAATCCCAATTATTATTAATCTGATAACTGATGTTATATTTTGTTCTATCAAGTGCAACAGAGCCTAAATACAAGACCAGATGACAGGAGGATCCTTTTCTTTGACAAGAATGAAAAATGATGATAAGAAATTTCACATTCTAATATATATATATATATATATATATATATATATATATATATATATATATATATATATATATATATATATATATATATTCTCTCTCTCTCTCTCTCTCTCTCTCTCTCTCTATATATATATATATATATATATATATATATATATATATATATATATATATATATATATAATATATAACAGACACGACATATGCAATTTTTAATCCTTTTGATGACGGAAAGTATACAATTCAATTCATATTAATAATATGCATGCATACCTTAATGGAAAATATAAAGTATTACAACACAGTTCGTGGCTTTTGGAGGTCATACTCAAAACAAAACGTACATACACTGCAAACCAGTAAGAAAAAGAAGCTATAAAAGAAAAAAAATGGACAGATATAAAAGATAAGTTATCTAAATTACTGTAATAATATTCTATATCTTCTTATATAAATGTGGTAGATTTCCTATTGTTTTTTATCAATGCAAGTTAACAATTTTACTCATGCATACATTTATGTCAGAAATAATAGCATTTGAGTCATTCTTCATGTAAATTATTGTATAAATGATATAAAAAGAAATGTTCTTTACCATCGAAATGACTGCAATATAAGAGAGAACATTTGTCACTACACCCAGTCATGCATCGCGGGAGAGATAGAATTACGACAAGACAACATCAAACCACAACTAAAGGGATCGGAACACTAATTCATTTCCCATAGAACTTAATGTTAATATATTACAAATTAAAATAAGTTCTTCATTAGCTTGGCATACAAACCACACATGGTTCCATTCATTGGAGTTAGAGAAAAATTTTTCAGCCTTTAAAAACTGGTGCATCGCAGCATATTTTTGATCTCGTGATGCTATACAGAGGGACTCCCTGGTCTGCATTTAATAACATAGCCTCTCACCAAGAGTACACATGCTATTTTGTCAGTAGGAAATTAAATACAGGATAAAAAAAGTAAATATTTTGTGTCAGCTATAATACATAGATTGAAGTTTGAGAATTAATATTGGAACAAAATTGAATCTATGTATTACCCAATGGGAGCATCTCAAATATGCAATACTCTATTTGTTATTCCCCAACCAGTAGACTGGGTCCCTAGCTGTAAAATAATTAGTGATCCTATACTTAAAAGAACTAAAATAAAGGTTTACTATCAAAAATTAAAGTTTGAGTTATATACTATATTTATGGAACGGGAAAATACATAGATAGGTAGATTGACAGACCCCGCTAGCATGTTCTTTGTTTTTATCTCATATCTAGTTACTATTGAGAGACAGAGAGAGATAGCCTCATACCCATATTAGTTTTAAAAGCTCTTGGGATAGCAACAATGTATCTCTACGGTCCGCAGAAATTGTCATGAATTAGAGCATATTATATTTGATATTATACAGTATGCTTTAAGCGAAATAATAGAATGTTGTCAAAAGTATATATCTACCTCTCTCTCTCTCTCTCTCTCTCTCTCTTTCTCTCTCTCTCTCTCTCTCTCTCTCTCTCTCTCTCTCTCTCTCTATATATATATATATATATATATATATATATATATATATATATATCTTTCCAACTAACTACATATCTATCTCAAATTTACTACTGATTCTCATTTCAGTTTTCCTTTCATATAAATATTGAATAATAAGAAATTTGTTGTGGTACCCAGGGGTTTATCTTACTTAGAGCAGACAATCTGTGGTAGCAAGTGCCACAATGACATTTGATTGGTACGCAAAATATATATACTTACGGTAACGATTGTTGTGGTCTCCAGGGTTTTTTCTTACTTGTAGCAAATGGTATTGGGTATCAAGCGTCACACTGACATATTAAGGTCACCATGGTTAAAGGAAATATTCATAATCATTGGCTACTTGGGATTTTCAAATACTTGTATCTCTCTCTCTCTCTCTCTCTCTCTCTCTCTCTATATATATATATATATATATATATATATATATATATATATATATACTTATGTATGCATATATATATCTATATATGTACATTCCTTTGCTGATTGAATCTATCTAATTTTGCATTTTTTAAGGAATTCATTCGCTTCAAATATTTTGCAGTTAGAACATATATTTGACAATACCAGGATACCGTCGATTACATATACCTTTAAGTAGCATTATATCTTCAATTGTTTGCAACGAGTGTGGCTATTAATTATAACATTAAATAACACACGTGTGCTTGAATATCCTTCAAAATTTGGTTGGATAATTTCTAGTAAACAATATACTTGACATAAGTGCACATAACTCCACTGGTTGCAACATAGTAAACACAACTCTTGACATAAGTGCTATGTATCTTATCTTAAGTATTCATTATTCCTTTCACATCAAGTACTTAACTAATTCAAGCGCTTAATACCATTATCATTTACTTTCAGAAAACCGCACATCAATCGCTAAGTAAGAACATCCTGAACGCTTTGACAGACCATGCAGCGGGATAAAGGACCTTAGAATGTATCGACTGTTGCGTTTCATTAAACGTATATTTAATTACTAGCTAACAAATAATACTACTAAAGTAAAAATCCACCTAACAAATTTAAACCCGATTATTTGCTTAAAAGTTATACTTGAATCAGCAAATTAGGGTGCTACGCGTTGTTACGGATGTTATAAACAGGTAATAGTATTAGTAGATTCTATTTTACACATAGACTCTCGACGCATCATTATCCTTTATTTGCACTAAAATGACTGTTTTAATATTTTAAACTTTATTGATCTTGATGTCTAGTGTGCATCTCTTCACAAGCGTACAATGAATGTCCGTCTTCCATGTGCATGATACTGTGTTTGTTTACTTAAATGTGCAAGAAGGTGACAGACAGACAGATTTACCTAGAACCTTTCCTTATCTAAACTCTTCTGTACTTTATTGACAATCTGATTATTTCTGAATGTATCTTCAACTTCTATTAAAATTAGCATCGCCTTTTAATTGAGTCAGTGTGATGATTGCCACGTTTGTGGGGTGGTTGTGGGGCGTGGTGGTGTTTTGGGTGATAAACTCCAAAGAGATAGATATTATGACTAATACCAAGGTTAAGATTTTTACTTAATACTCTATTAACATTAATATACCTTTTGGACACGTTAATCAAGAATGCTTATCACCCACTTATCTAATTAACAATGGCTAATGGCATGGACACCCCCTTTGACCTGGTGTGAGTAGTTGCATCATGCTACTTAACATGGGACAACTTGTGGTAAACTGTTCCCACAACCTGAACCACAATATAGGAAATATAGAGTATCTTGGAACCACAATATCTCAAAAACTACTGCTCTGCTTTTGCTCACATTTTGAAACTCTCGTTCTTATAATGTTATTTATAACTCTGTAGAATGTCATATTTTTATGCATTTAGAAAAGATGTTCTTATGCAAACGAGAGTCGGAGGGACTTAGAGCAAAGTTCGGAAGGGTCTATTAACATTAATTAATTCCATAGATCAAATGTTGCGAAGTAACATAAACTCTGATCAGACCATTTTTTTTTTTTTTGTTCATTTACATTTCAAACACATTCGAAAATTCACTATATGCAACAGGAATAAGCAGAGATCATTAAAAATGTTGGTTCACAGTTATTGATTCTACAGTGGATATTTTGAAATCAGTTCAACTCCTATAGGTTATATTGTTTGAAAAGTATATTCCTTGGTCTCAACGTCGTCTTTCGCATTCAAAGTTTCGAAATGAAATAACATAGTCAGGTACATTACGGTCAAGGAATGTTTTACATAGTCCAATAACGTTGGTTGCATTCATTGGACAGTACGTCTTAGCAGAGATACATATGTCTCTGTTTATTAGTTCATTGGTAAGATGTATCTTATATTGAAGTTGTTAAACTGTAGACCTTTCTTAATTAACTCAAATGATAGATACATAAATAGATAGATAGACAGATAGATAGATATATAAATACATAGATAGATAGATAGATAGATAGATAGATAGATAGATAGATAGATAGATAGATAGATAGATAGATAGATAGATGGATGGATAGATAGATAAATAGATAGATAGATATATGATGACACAAAAATGTATAACGGCGCAAACGCAAAACAGTTTCCCAGCGTTTCGAACAAAACAGGCTCTTTGTCAGGGGAAGTAACAATTTATATCCAGAAAACAAACACTAAACGCACATGCCAAAAACTTCTTGACTCCTACATGTTTCAATGACGGGAAAATTAACAAACAAAGGATAAACAATAGTAGAAAGAAAGAAGACAAAAGTTATAAACTGTCTAAAATGGGTAAAAAAACATATCTGTGTTATGCTGCTGTGTGAAACAATTCAAAGAAGTGTTTATCGTGCCTATCACTCAGAGGACCAAGGTGTTTTGACCTAATTCCAGGCTGGGAACAAGGGATTGACACCATATGCGGCGAAATATCAATGCCATCATCAAAATGAATAATAGAAATTAAATTCCGGTAACGTTATGCATGGAGGTTCTTAGGAAGTATGTCAGGAGCATGGCATAACGGGATAATGGACAAGAGTTCAAATAATAATAATAATAATAATAATAATAATAATAATAATAATAATAATAATAATAATATGTAAAGAGTTACGGAATATTTACTTGGGTAAATGTTATCGCAAAACTTGCGTACGTCTGATAAACTGATGCCTGGCTGTAGTTTTGATAAGATTGCGTTAGAAAGATTAGACTTTTTCATTTAGGCCGATAAAACATGCTCAATTTCAAAACAACCTTATTACGCAGAGTGTGACAATAAACATGTTCCAGTTTCTTGTATTTTTCTGCCAGTTCGTGATCATTGTCATGATAACATTACTGTAATGGCGGATCTAGGACAAGCCTACCACCACATATTGTGAACTAATAACACTTATATCTGCAAGAAGGAAATATTTAATGACAAATTTAGATAGAAGTGTACGCACAAAGGGCGCGTGCACTTAACTGACAAGTATAGAGGTCCTGCACATAACGAATATAGTTTAAATTATAAATAACCATAATACATACTATACCGGTTATGACACTCATTAGTTCATCATTATTTTCCTTAAAACTGATCCAGATATACAGACGAATAGATAAAACTCATAACGAACCACGAGGACAAATATATTTCATTCAGGAATGATTTCATAGGTGATGAGTTAATCATAGGAAGAAGCAAAAAGAAAAACAAAACATCACAGCTTAAAGGAAAACCAAATTTATAGACGTCTCCCAATATTTACCAGGAAATAGTATACTCTAATTGACTATTTATATTAAACTGGGTTTCTCTAGCTGTCACGTCATATGTAAACCTTTAAATTAAGAACCTTTAAATCGTCATCTGCCTCCCGTATATAAATGTTCTGTACAATTAGTATTAAGAAGTCAAAGTCTTGTTGATCCACTTATCTTTATCTTTTTATCAGGACTGTACTCAGTAATAAATAAACAACTGAAATGGCTGGTCATTGTAATGCACAACTCAAATAATGTAGCACGGGATGCATTCTACAGGATGCATTCTACAGCTATTCTATGTTACTAGAAACGTCAATAAGATTTTAAAATGTTGAAAATCGCTTTGTTTACAGACATTGCGAATATCACTGAGCGTGGCAAATATACCAGGTATAAATGTCCACCGTAAAATGCAAACGTTTTTCGAGCACAGACTTCTAATAAAACAACTTAATTCACTTTTCATACAGGTTAGTAGGTATATAAGACGGAATAGCATATTGCAAATGAGCAAATTGTATTAAATGTAGGTGGTCAAAATGTTAAACTTACTGAATTCGCATGTTATTTTTGTTGACAAAATGTATATATTCATCGTTATTTATTTAATCAAACTGTTTAATTGAAATAAATTAAATATGAAACAAAGACTTTTTTATCCAGCAGATATAATTTATTTCAGAAAAGAAGCAGATTACATGTATGCATTAGCTGAAGAAGTAGTATCCTTCCAAAATACAGTCCAAACCAGACGGTTAAAGCGAAATCCAGCACTGTATGAACTAAATAATTTCCCCCTGCAATTTGCCATTTTCGTTCTTGCAGTTTTCACCTGTAGATGAGAATCGTGTAATACGATATTCGGATTCAGTTGAAGAGAATTTCCGGTCCGCTAGTTACTAATTAACTGATGAACCGCCAGATAATATTAAAGAAAGACGGTCGCTTACAGTGAGCATTTGTTGAAACTCCCCCGTACTAAATGAGATGAGTTTCTCATTATTTCATAAGAAATCTAAGATACTTTGCTTTGTAAAGTAAAGAATTAGATCTCTCAGATTAATGCCGTAATTTATTGTGGAAATTTTAAAAGAAGTAGAAAAAAAGTAAATCTTTCATAGCTTTGAAATTTGATGCAATTGCTGATGTGGAATATTCACAACTATCATCACAAAGGATTTCGCACTCAACTCAAGTAAACTATTTACGTGACCTAGGCAAAATATAATATCACGAATTAGAAAGCCCTTCATTCACAAAGCCCAGATTATTAATGTTTCCAGCTACGCCGGAATGTGCTACAATCTGGACTGGACTGTATTTGCTTACAAGTTATCCAGATTTACGTGGAATATATGTATCATGAGATTCCCTAAAGCATAATATCTCCAAGTCGATTTTTGGTAGTTAAAGAAAAGTATCTTCTTTGAGTTTAAGGACGTCGCCGTTGGTAGCGCATTATTTCCAGTCTGTTGAATGAAGCACTGAAAATTTAAAAACAAATGTTGATTTAAAAGATATTTGATTGTGACAAGAAGACAAGAACGGGATATGACATAAGTTATTACAATTGAGGTAGCCCTCTCCCTATAAAACTCAAAGATCATTTCACATGACATCAATGCGCAGCTGATTTCAACTGAACCAATAAACTAAATATATAAGAGAGAGAGAGAGAGAGAGAGAGAGAGAGAGAGAGAGAGAGAGAGAGAGAGAGAGAGAGGTGGGGGAGGAAATGTCATCGATTCAGCTGTGGTTATCAAATTAGTATTAATGATTTCAATTAATCTAATTTTAGCGAAATCATCCTATAGTATTCACGTATACATGTTGAAAGATTGTACGATTTGTATGAAAAGTTCCATTACCTAAAAGTAATTGATCAAAAGTTACAAGCATATTAAATAGGAAAGACAATATGTTTAGTAACTCATTCTCTGTTATATTTTGGGTAGTACATAAAAATATGTAAACCGGTTTTATACCTACGCATGAGCAAAACGGTATATCAGCCCGTTGGACACGGTCAAGATCAACATTCTTTACATTCGCAATATTTCATGGTTGGTATCAACAATATCTAAAATTTGATATTTCAACAGGAAGTGCTGTGAATCCTATGTTAGAATATTGTTTTCTTCAAATCTGTTAAAGGACTGCTGTTTTGAATTGCCTGTTCAAGATTGTTCTATACAGTTGATGGAATAAAAGACAATATTGTTCTTGATAATCTAACTTGACTGATACTTGTATTGCTTGAGCATTGAAGATTGCATGGTATAGACTGAGATACCTTAGGTGTGGATAAATCCGTATACTTTTCCAAGTTTCCTATTCAGATTCAAAGTAAAGTGATTGCCCTCGAGCATCTCGTGCATTTTTCGCAGATGATAGCCGCTGGTCTCATGGTGTCGTTGTTGTCTTTTGTTTTTACAATATGAAAACCATTCTAAAGCTATTTTATATATGGTTAAGTTATCTCACCAGACCATATGTGCCTGGGCATTGTTCAGTTTTAAAGTAGTCCGCTGCTATTTCTTGTACAGTCACAATTTAGTCTAGAAGTTAAACTTTGGTTCAAGGAATCTCATCAGTACAAAGATTGTATTTTAGGTACCTTAAGAATTTTAATTTCGTTCTCCAGTTTTTCATGAGCATCACATTGTCATCATACAGTAGCAAGTTCTCTTCACTTCTTATTATTATAATATTGTTAATACTACTACTACTACTACTACTACTACTACTACTACTACTACTACTACTACTACTAATACTACTACTACTACCAATTTTATTATTTTAAAAATAGTTTTAAAAATCCCATTAGAATCACATAGTTACTGCTGTAAGGCATTGGTATGACTGTGTTTTATACCATGATTGTATGCATATGCATTCCCTCGTTAAAAAAATCTTCGATTTGAAATGAAAAAAAACAAATTGCAAACGTGTATATAACTATCATGGAAATGGGGATATCGTACGTGCGATTCGTATCATCGGGCAGACGAGATAGAAGGTAAATAACAAGGTTTCTTTATTGTGCTGTAAAAAGAGAGGAAACAAAGTTTGATTGTCGAGGTGGGGAATCTAACACGGATCGTCTGTTGTGCAGTCTGGCGCACGTCCCACTAGACTGAAAAACTTGTTAGTAAGTGACTTCAAATACCTAGAACGCTACTTTCCTCCCCCTTGCCTTGACATTCGTCAATTCGTCCTCGAATGTCACGCAATCTCCTCTCAGTGCGGTCGAAACCCAATGTCAGCCGGGCCACAAGCTACTGATAGTTGGGCGAGCCTCAAAATGTAACGGGAGGGGAGACAAAGTCTACCTGTTGCGGTCGGGAATAGAACCTGGTTCCTCTGTCTCGCAGTTGGGCGCACATACTACTAGACTAAAAGGTCCTAACCAGCTAGACTGGACAGTAAGTTGTCTCATATGCCGCACATGAACGCGTATTACGATGCAAATTAACTGATGCAAAGCAAAGATAATCGTGGAACTGCAACTGTGAATGGACAGCGATTAATTATCTTGAGAGATGACAAAACAAAACCTAAACCGCCTGGCTTCACTTATCCAGTGTCCCTTTCAGACGATTCGGACAATGTGTGCCAGACTAAAAAACCTGTTATCTAATCAAGCAAAACAATAAAACAAAACGATCCAAAACAAACTTTGTATTTTCTGGGTGTATCAAGAATCGTATTTAAAATTAGTTTTGGGGGTTTATACATCTTTAATTCTCCAACCCGTCTTACTCCATTATGGATGATACACATTTCAATTAGGTTAATCGAACCTAATTACTGCAGGTATACATATTTACATCTCTGAGGTATCCAAATGATACATCGCTGACAGCACTCATCTGCCATGTAATCGTTGGCAGATTGCAACTAACACTTGCTGCTTATGACTGGTATTGCTGGCTAGGTGTCAGAGTCACATAGTTGGAGCCAGTCTGCAAGCTTTCGTCTGTATAATGGAAGCATTTCCGACTGGCGTTATGTAACATGCAAATTCAAATGGTCACAACTTCAAAATGTTAAATACAAGTTTCTAAAACGTGTATGGATGTACTGATTTTTTATATAACTTTCGAAACAAATTGTTAGTATAGGAAAGACTTTGAATATTTATATAACTTGTCATTTCTGCTAAGGCGATTCATCAAATAAATAATTACTCAATTTGTTTTTGTATGTTGATAATCATCTCTATATAAATTAGTGTACATTTTTTAACGTATACTAAAAGAGTAAGTAAAGAGAGTTCAAAACATTAAAGTCATGACCATTTGATATATACTGATATATACATATATATATATATATATATATATATATATATATGTATATATATATATATATATATATATATATATATATAGGTGTCGAACATCAGTGTTTAATATATTGACTAGCTTCTAGTATGTCTGTGATTGAAAAATAAGCGAAAATTGACAACCTTTACAAGCTCTAATATTGATGAGTGGTCGATTATTATCTTAATATGTAACTGTTGGAGTAAAACGTGCCGATAGGTCAATTCACGCTTATGAGTAACAACTGTTAATTAACCTTTAAAGCCCCACTGGCCGGTTTAGAAACTCGGCCTTTAGGTTCATGTTGATAAATTTTATAAACATGGTTATGATGAGACATGATCTAACGCGTGCCTTCCATTATAATCTAGAGATAGATAAATGAAGAACTATGAACTTTCTTTACCTTGCAAAACAGATAGAGTTCAACATGTGATCGCACCAATGATCGTGCCATTGTCCATTGTTGCCATAATAAGCAGCGATACATCTTTCCCCTTCCGGTTGTGGCTGTCCGGGAGCCCAGTTAGTGTATGTAACCGAGACCGAATTCCCGTCTTTTCTCATCCATCGCCATCCGTTATCATAAAATCCATCAAGCCAGTATTTCTGGTCGGGAGTAGAGACTAGCAAAATGTCCATTGTAAATGATTATATAGCTGCGTAAATTGCTCACATATTATGTTTACTATACAAGCAACGATAGAATTTCCATCCTCTAGATTTTAGTTCTGTTTGGCATAAATCTTATTTCTACAGGGTAGTTTGGTTTTGAAACAAATACTCTATTGCGTTTCTGATTTCCTTCCTGTAGGAATTTTTACGTGAAAGATGAAACTAACTGATTTCTACTTTATCAATATGTGACTGGAGGACGAAACCAAACTCTACTCGATCTGTTTCTCCCGTTTCTGTCTCATTTGATGGAGTTGTCCATTTACATTAACTTTGAAACCTTATTTAAGACATATTTCTTTCAAACTTTGTATCGCTACATGACAGAAATTGTGATAATTATCTTAAGGTGGACTTTTTACCTGTATTATAGTAATACGGAGAATGATCGCGATGTTTGTGATAACGAATTTCTAATATAGATGAAGTTGCAAAGAAAACGTAATCAAACCACTGCAATCGTGAGAAAAAAAAACGATTCGCATGGAACAAATAGTAGCAAGTACTTGTATTACATGACAGATGAAGCGAACTGTGAATCAACAATCTACTATAAATACTAAATAATGAAAATATTTTAGTATACCTTGGTTTCTGGCAATTATTCCAGAGATGACGGTCTGGTCATTTACATTTCTGACAGATGCAAGGTCGCCTCCCATAACTGCACAGTATACCTTAAAAAAGAAATGTAATTCTAGAGCGCAAGTACTTCAGTACGACATACTGATTGACTACATACAAACATATATAGTAAAATCCTTTTCTTGACTGGACTTTGTCCAAGCAATAAATGCATATATCAATACATTCTAATTGCAGTTTTCTCTATTAGTAAGTTACTCTAGAATTTCTGAACAACTCATATTTTGTTTTAACAAAAATACCCTCGAATCCCTAGACAATATGCTAATTTCTTGATTGCAAAATAAAACAAAATACCCTCGAGTGCCTCGACCACATACTAATTTGGTGAATGTGCATTAAATGGGGCACACAAAGACTCATATATACGACAAGGAGAGTGAAAACAAAAATCAATAAATGACTCTGTGGGACCGGTCATATCATCCTTGTATTGCATCGGCATTTTTCCTGAGTCTACCAAATATGAAGCAATATTATATTAATGTCAAATTTATAACGCAAGGGGTAAAATGGAATTTTTTTACGAATGTAATCTTATTTCGGCATAGAAGTTGCCCATGCACAATAAATTAAAAACAAAATAATCTCACCCAGAACTTAATTTCGGCGCTGTCTCTATACACTACCACTGAACAATCCTTTGTTCATTATTTTGAAATAATTATACGACAAAAAATGTGGATGTTTATGTGCAGGGATACTACAAAGAAAGACATAGAAATAGCTTACACGACAAGCGGCGCAGCCTGTGCAAATCACAACACCAAATATTGCATGTTAGTATACTAATCTATAGTGAGTTGCACGGTGTTTTTGAACAAGGTCGCTAACCCAGACGGTCCAATAATTGTATTTGAAATGGAGAAATAAACGGATTGAAACTTAGACTAAGAGGAAAAACAATTTCTATATAAACTGATATCAACTTCAATGTTTAAAGTCGTCCACTCAAAGGTCAGATCAACTATACTTCGTGATCAAAAATCAAATATAGGTTATAAAATCAACTATAAGTTACAGCGATTGTTGCATTTATCTTAAACGTATGAGTCAGTACTATCACTTCTCTAAAAGCTTGTGGGTTTGTCACAATATAGATTTGTTCCATATTTTATATTATGTAAAACATTTATTTTAGATCAAATAAATTAGTATGTGGTCCAGGGATTCGATAATTTTCTTTTGTGTGTTTTTTTGTTTGTTTGTTTGTTTTGGGTTTTTTTCTAACGGTATAAGTGGTCCAGTGGTCGTATTTTTGCTTCTACAATTATAAGTGTAGTGTAGTAATTGAGAATGATGGAACTAGAATTAAACTGATGTATTAATTTATATATATATATATATATATATATATATATATATATATATATATATATATTGCGTGGAAAAAGCCTATGTAGAATAGAATTTACTATTCAATTTGTATATAGTCCCGCACTCGCAATTGATAGGCTGCTAGCGAAAGCTCCTGGGAAAGGGTGTTTCCAATTCAATTTTTGACTTTTGTTATCTACAACAAACTATCAGGAAACTCGGATAAAGTTTAATATGCAAAAGGATCTGTACCATGTCCGTATATCTTCGAGCTAGTTTTCCTCTGCTAGAATCAGCTGCAAATTTCTAATTAGCTTAGTACCTCTTAGGTCACAGGTTCGTTCCTCAGCTCCTGCATATGCGAGTGCAAATTGGGCGCCCTTCCAATGTCGGTGATGTCGGTGGGTCTTTTTCTCTCTTTCTAGATCTTCCGTTTTCTCACCAGAAAATGACATATGACTCTAATACCGAGTGTGCTTTATATAAATTGTGAGAATTGTTGCGTCTTCGAAGTAAAATGATCATATTAAAATAGTAAACAATTGAAAGATACAGGAATATTTTTCCCATTCACTCTCTGCTTTACATTTTGATTAGGAATAGTAACAGCCTGGAAGACATTAATTGCAAAATTATTTACCTTAGCTTCCGGCCAGCTAGCGTTTTGATTTAGAGCCTTGTAACATCGAGATCCATGACTTTCGAAGCCAGGGGGACAAGCAAAGTATGAATGACCACCTTCAAAATACAAAGCATTTGTTGAATTTGGGTATAATCTTCAATTGTCAACTGTTTTCTTTTCCTTTCATTCTGTTGGCAAACATTACATTGGGCGATTCAGCCTTTGACACGCAGACACAAACTCTAAAGATAGGCTAAGAAGTGAAAAATGCGGGACGTTTGCCAAGCTTCAAATTATTTACATTTCTCTCTCACACTCTCTCTCTCTCTCTCATTCCCTCTCTCTCTCTCTCTCTCTCTCTCTCTCTCTCTCTCTCTCTCTCTCTCTCTCTCCGCCCCCCTGCTCTCTCTCTCTACCCCCCCCACCGGGTATTTGGGCCAATTATGTACACCTGAGTTAACATTCGTTTCGTCAATGTATATGCTAACACTCAGTGCTCATGATTGTATATTAGGTGCTTGGTTTCACATAATGTAACCACAATCGATTATATATATATCAAGGCATATGGGCATGTAAAGAAACGGCAGACTAACTAATCAATTAGCTCACTAACAATTTAACTTGTGAAAAAGAGATAAAGAAAACAAGCCAACAAAAAAACACTTGCTAACTAATAATGAAGTTGCAAAACAATAAATACATAAATCAATATAACTAAAGGAAAAACATACCTTCATTTAGTCTGACAAATATGGCCAAAATGAAGAATATTGATGAGAAACCCATTCTGTTCATGAGGGAATATCTTGTTTGAATGAGCGCCTTGCAAATAAATCACAAGTTGTAGAAATAAGAAATTTAAATAGCTCCTTTAGCTTTGTGACACAAGGATATGAACTATCGATACATATCTTCAATATTCAATTGATCTAACGATTATGCTCCGCCTCCTCGTTAGCATATACAATACTTGAAACATAAATATTATCTTGTGAATTTGCACACATACTTTGAATAGACTTCTGAATATCTTCTGAAATTTTCTTTTCATTTAAAAAAAATCAAGATCTAAAACACATGTTAAACATTACATATGTAAGCATATATTTAATACACGTATGGAAAGATGTAAAAAGCATGATTGTCAAAGATATAAATGAGATACGAAATCTGTGTTTTTCATATTTTGAGATGAATTGAATATGTTTCGTATTTGTTTTACTTGTGATGTAACGTTATATATATTTGCATTCTGTGAATCTCATTTGTCGAACATTTGTGAAATATGCATGACAACTTCCTGTGTAAACACTAAAACGAAAACGACATTAAGGCAATTACAATGAACTTGTTTTGGCATTCAGTATATTCCATTTGTGTTTAAAACAATTGTCGTTCGATACAAAGGTACGTAAGCCCAACGAAAGTGCCAAATTGGCAGCAATTCCATGCAAAATATATTTCTCTTGCGTAGAAAAGGTCATTTTAGAATGACCACTGAATATCTCAAAGATTATGGCATTAAAATTGTTCCTAAAATTGGAAAGATGTACCTTAAGTAATAGAGATATCCATCAGATTATACATAACATTTTATTGTTACATTAAAAGGACTTGTTAATCTATTAATATATGTTTCAATTAGGTATGTTCGAGCACTGTTCCAAAGCTAAATAATAATCAGTAGTTTAATTTTTCTTTCAAAATACTCAGTGCGAAACAGTAGTGTCGGAGTATATATCTCCTTCTTGCCCTAAACTCCCCTTCAATAGTAATCTACAATGTATCTATTTTTTATTATTGCCATATTTGCATATCTGACTGACATATCATTGCATAGTGAGTAGATGAAAATGTGAGTAAATGGTATCCTGATTGATGCCTGTATCTAAAGCATGTTCTAGTGAATATGACCCGAAACATCCTTTACCTTTTGTCACTGTACCACCATTTTGGCGATCATGCTCATAATACACTTTTAAATTAATAGCAGAGCCGGGACAAACCTACTGCTAACTATTGTAAAATAATTACACAAACGTTAAATAATGGGATCATATCCTCATAGCTAACGGAAATCCATTTCGTCTCGGCAGACGACCTTGCCGCTCATATTTACAAGAACCAAGTGTGGGTTTTGGTGCTCTGATCAAAGACGTCTGTTCGGACTAACAAACCTGATCTTATTCACGTGAGTAAACGCGTAGAGTAGGAATAAAGAAAGCGATCACCTGTCCGTCATCTTTCTTCAGTAATACATTACCTCTAAATACTGCGGCCGCCTATATCCGCCTTCTTCCTTGTGTTGAACCGAACACAAACCTCGGTTATACTTTGATAGCTACTATCAAGTCGCACAAAAACAAACAACGTAGCAAAAAGACCGACGAATGAACCATGTGAAACTTGTTACTGACCAGTGCACTGCCAAAACGGAGCTCAGGCATTCCAGTTACCGTATGGTACTAAAACTGACCACTCCACACAGACCTTACTGTTCGGAGAGAATAAAACGTTAGATTCTGAAACTGTTTATCCATTTCCTCTTTACCACCTAATTCCACATTTACCCCTTCTTGTGACTTTTCGTACATAGTAGTAGGGAAATTTCCCTGTCTTACCAGGTGTAGACTGTTTCACGCTAGAGATAGAGGCAGAACCATATCGCCACATACTTCCTTCCATCCTTCACTCCACTATGCATGGATATCTCTTATTAAGTTGGATTACACGCTTATTAATTGACAAAATAAAATAGCACGACATTTAGAATTAAAACAATTTGTTCTTCATTGAAGTTTATCAATAACGAATGTTGAGCACTATTAGTCTTTAAAGTAACATTCAAATGTTTTTAATTGTGTCATGTTCCCAAGAGCTAACACAGAGGGTATGACTATTTTTGTTATTTTCATGGTCTATGGTGTATTAATCCCAATTATTATTAATCTGATAACTGATGTTATAGTTTGTTCTATCAAGTGCAACAGAGCCTAAATACAAGACCAGATGACAGGAGGATCCTTTTCTTTGACAAGCATGAAAAATGATGATAAGAAATTTCACATTCTAATATATATATATATATATATATATATTCTCTCTCTCTCTCTCTCTCTCTCTATATATATATATATATATCTATATATATATATATATATATATATATATATATATATATATATATATATATAATATATAACAGACACGACATATGCAATTTTTAATCCTTTTGATGACGGAAAGTATACAATTCAATTCATATTAATAATATAATAATATGCATGCATACCTTAATGGAAAATATAAAGTATTACAACACAGTTCGTGGCTTTTGGAGGTCATACTCAAAACAAAACGTACATACACTGCAAACCAGTAAGAAAAAGGAGCTAAAAAAGAAAAAAAATGGACAGATATAAAAGATAAGTTATCTAAATTACTGTAATAATATTCGATATCTTCTTATAAAAATGTGGTAGATTTCCTATTGTTTTTTATCAATGCAAGTTAACAATTTTACTCATGCATACATTTATGTCAGAAATAATAGCATTTGAGTCATTCTTCATGTAAATTATTGTATAAATGATATAAAAAGAAATGTTCTTTACCATCGAAATGACTGCAATATAACATAGAACATTTGTCACTACACCCAGTCATGCATCGCGGGAGAGATAGAATTACGACAAGACAACATAAAACCACAACTAAAGGGATCGGAACACTAATTCATTTCACATAGAACTTAATGTTAATATATTACAAATTAAAATAAGTTCTTCATTAGCTTGGCATACAAACCACACATGGTTCCATTCATTGGAGTTAGAGAATTTTTTTCAGCCTTTAAAAACTGGTGCCTCGCAGCATATTTTTGATCTCGTGATGCTATACAGAGGGACTCCCTGGTCTGCATTTAATAACATAGCCTCTCACCAAGAGTACACATGCTATTTTGTCAGTAGGAAATTAAATACAGGATAAAAAAAAGTAAATATTTTGTGTCAGCTATAATACATAGATTGAAGTTTGCGAATTAATATTGGAACAAAATTGAATCTATGTATTACCCAATGGGAGCATCTCAGATATGCAATACTCTATTTGTTATCCCCCAACCAGTAGACTGGGTCCCTAGCTGTAAAATAATTAGTGATCCTATACTTAAAAGAACTAAAATAAAGGTTTACTATCAAAAATTAAAGTTTGAATTATATACTATATTTATGGAACGGGAAAATACATAGATAGGTAGATTGACAGACCCCGCTAGCATGTTCTTTGTTTTTATCTCATATTTAGTTACTATTGAGAGACAGAGAGAGATACCCTCATACCCATATTAGTTTTAAAAGCTCTTAGGATAGCAACAATGTATCTCTACGGTCCGCAGAAATTGTCATGAATTAGAGCATATTATATTTGATATTATACAGTATGCTTTAAGCGAAATAATAGAATGTTGTCAAAAGTATATATCTACCTCTCTCTCTCTCTCTCTCTTTCTCTCTCTCTCTCTCTCTCTCTCTCTCTCTCTCTCTCTCTCTCTCTCTATATATATATATATATATATATATATATATATATATATATATATATATATATATATATATCTTTCCAACTAACTACATATCTATCTCAAATTTACTACTGATTCTCATTTCAGTTTTCCTTTCATATAAATATTGAATAATAAGAAATTTGTTGTGGTACCCAGGGGTTTATCTTACTTGGAGCAGACTATCTGTGGTAGCAAGCGCCACAATGACATTTGATTGGTACGCAAAATATATATACTTACGGTAACGATTGTTGTGGTCTCCAGGGTTTCTTCTTACTTGTAGCAAATGGTACTGGGTATCAAGCGTCACACTGACATATTAAGGTCACCATGGTTAAAGGAAATATTCATAATCATTGGCTACTTGGGATTTTCAAATACTTGTATCTCTCTCTCTCTCTCTCTCTCTCTCTCTCTCTCTCTCTCTCTCTCTGTATATATATATAAATATATATATATATATATTTATATATATATATATATATATATACGTATGTATGAATATATATATCTATATATGTACATTCCTTTGCTGATTGAATCTATCTAATTTTGCATTTTTTAAGGAATTCATTCGCTTCAAATATTTTGCATTTAGAACATATATTTGACAATACCAGGATACCGTCGATTACATATACCTTTAAGTAGCATTATATCTTCAATTGTTTGCAACGAGTGTGGCTATTAATTATAACATTAAATAACACACGTGTGCTTGAATATCCTTCAAAATTTGGTTGGATAATTTCTAGTAAACAATATACTTGACATAAGTGCACATAACTCCACTGGTTGCAACATAGTAAACACAACTCTTGACATAAGTGCTATATATCTTATCTTAAGTATTCATTATTCCTTTCACATCAAGTACTTAACTAATTCAAGCACTTAATACCATTAGCATTTACTTTCAGAAAACCGCACATCAATCGCTAAGTAAGAACATCCTGAACGCTTTGACAGACCATGCAGCGGGATAAAGGACCTTAGAATGTATCGACTGTTGCGTTTCATTAAACGTATATTTAATTACTAGCTAACAAATAATACTACTAAAGCAAAAATCCACCTAACAAATTTAAACCCGATTATTTGCTTAAAAGTTATACTTGAATCAGCAAATTAGGGTGCTACGCGTTGTTACGGATGTTATAAACAGGTAATAGTATTAGTAGATTCTATTTTACACATAGACTCTCGACGCATCATTATCCTTTATTTGCACTAAAATGACTGTTTTAATATTTTAAACTTTATTGATCTTGATGTCTAGTGTGCATCTCTTCACAAGCGTACAATGAATGTCCGTCTTCCATGTGCATGATACTGTGTTTGTTTACTTAAATGTGCAAGAAGGTGACAGACAGACAGATTTACCTAGAACCTTTCCTTATCTAAACTCTTCTGTACTTTATTGACAATCTGATTATTTCTGAATGTATCTTCAACTTCTATTAAAATTAGCATCGCCTTTTAATTGAGTCAGTGTGATGATTGCCACGTTTGTGGGGTGGTTGTGGGGCGTGGTGGTGTTTTGGGTGATAAACTCCAAAGAGATAGATATTATGACTAATACCAAGGTTAAGATTTTTACTTAATACTCTATTAACATTAATATACCTTTTGGACACGTCAATCAAGAATGCTTATCACCCACTTATCTAATTAACAATGGCTAATGGCATGGACACCCCCTTTGACCTGGTGTGAGTAGTTGCATCATGCTACTTAACATGGGACAACTTGTGGTAAACTGTTCCCACAACCTGAACCACAATATAGGAAATATAGAGTATCTTGGAACCACAATATCTCAAAAACTACTGCTCTGCTTTCGCTCACATTTTGAAACTCTCGTTCTTATAATGTTATTTATAACTCTGTAGAATGTCATATTTTTATGCATTTAGAAAAGATGTTCTTATGCAAACGAGAGTCGGAGGGACTTAGAGCAAAGTTCGGAAGGGTCTATTAACATTAATTAATTCCAGAGATCAAATGTTGCGAAGTAACATAAACTCTGATCAGACCATTTTTTTTTTTTTTTTGTTCAGTTACATTTCAAACACATTCGAAAATTCACTATATGCAACAGGAATAAGCAGAGATCATTAAAAATGTTGGTTCACAGTTTTTGCCGCCACTTTAATACCTTTCATTCTTAACTGCTTTACATTTATTGCGAATCATCTTTACTTGTCCCGCATAGTAAAAGAGAAAAATACACCAAAAAAAGATATCACGTGTGTTTGTGTTTAAGAGAGAGAGAGATAGAGAGTATGTGTGTGTTTCTTTGAGTCAGTGTATTACACAGAGAGGTGAGAATGTGTTCGAGATAGAGTGTGCATATGTGTCTGAGATAGAGAGCGATGTGTGTTGTTTTTGTATAGGAGATTGAGAGAGTGAGAACAAGAGTTTGTGTGTGTATTTTGTATCTGTGAGTATGGCAACTCAGAAAGACTTTGTGCTCTCTCTCTCTCTTTCTATCTCTCTCTCTCTCTCTCTCTCTCTCTCTCTCTCTCTCTATATATATATATATATATATATATATATATATATATATATATATATAATGTCACAAAAATTGATAACTGTGCTAATACATAACAGTTTTCCAAACGTTTCGAACAAAACAATCTCCTTGTCAGTGGAAGAAACAATTTACATCCACAAAACAAACACTAATCACAAAAACCAAGAAATATTCTTGACCCCTACATGTTTCAATGACTGGAAAATAAACAAACAAAGGATAAACAATAGAAGAAATAAATAAGACAAAAGTTGTAAACGGTCTAAAACTGATAAACAAGCATATGTGTGTTATGATGACATCAGCCCAACAAAGTTGTACAAAAAAAAATTCAAAGAAGTGTTTATCGTGCCTATCACACAGAGGACCAATGTGTTTTGACCTAATTCCAGGCTGGAAACAAACGACTGACACCATGCGCGGCGAAAAATCAAGGCCATCATCAAAATGTACAATAGAAATTATATCCCGGTAAAGTTATGCATGGAGATACTAAGTAAGTTCAAAGAAGTTTTCTCGTGCCTATCACACAGAGGACCAATGTGTTTTGATCTAATTCCAGGCGGGAAACAAACGACTGACACCATGTGCGGCGAAAAATCAAGGCCATCATCAAAATGTACAATAGAAATTATATCCCGGTAAAGTTATGCATGGAGGTACTAAGTAAGTATGACAAGAGCACGGTATAACGGGATAATGGACAAGAGTTCAAATAATAATAATAATAATAATAATAATAATACATGTAAAGAGTTCCGGAATATTTACTTGGGTAAATATTACCGGAAATATTATCTATATTATCTACGTCTGATAAACTGATGCTTGGCTTTGGTTTTGATAAGATTGCATTAGGAAAGTTTGACTTTTTATTTAGGCCGAACTCCCCAGGAGTTTTCAATTGGAGTATCCAGTATCCTTCCTTACGTGTCAGTTATATATATATATATATATATATATATATATATATATATATATATATATATATATATATATATATATATATATATATCATCACATGAAATGACATGGACTAGTTTCCTACTTTGCTGAACATATTATTTTACATTACTACGTTGAACGGATTATTACATATTACATTTTGTCCAACGTGTACCTCTAATTTTGGGTGGAATTATCAAAGTATAGTTTCCGGGTATACCCAAAGTATCGTTGTCTACTTCATGCATGGTAAGCTTACAACAGTCTGGGTTTATCTGCATTTTATGCTTTGAAAATTTACGTCTGTAGGTTAACAGATATCATGCCACGTTAGTAATTGCGAAGAATTTCTCAAACTCAAATCAACCCCTATCATTCAGATATCAAAAAAAAAAGAGAAAAAAGTGTAGGTTCTTCGCACCATATCTAAAATACATTCCTTTTTATAACGGGGATCACTAGTGGTGAAATCACTGATGTCATACGCTAGATACGTTTCCGCATAAGTCTTACCATTCTAATGACCCACAGCTTTATTTGCCGAACAGGCACAATCACAACAACAACGATGACGATGATGTCGGGGACAACGATAACTATAGTAATAATAATAATAATAATAGTAATAATAATAACTCATCGTCGTCGTCATCATCATTGTAATCACCACAATCATCATATCAATTTCACACATTCTATTTCTTTTCTTCTTTTCCTTCTTTTTTTTCTTTAACTAAGAAAATAATTACTGCGATTTATACAGCAAAGTATAAAGACACACTGCACATTTTCGACATCATACCAAGTTAAACATATTGTAGTAAGGATTTGTTCCTCTTTATTTTCAAGCGCTTATGACCTATAGTAAAGTGTCGTGGAATTAAAAATAGAATCTGTACGGTTAATTAAGTCATTTCACCTAAAACGTAGACTTTTATCATTTTTCATAATTTCGATTACAAATATTCGTGGATGTGAGGTGTTTCGGTGCAGGGTGAAATCGTTGCATGGACAATAATCAAGAATATATGGCATCATATTCAGATATCTTATGATAATGTTCTTTGTGCACAAATAACAAAATATGGCGTAAAACAAGAGTCGCTACTGGTTGAAAAGGATTCCAGGAATCCATGATGAGACCGTTTGTTCTGTCCCTCTATTGTTTACCTGCTGAATATTGAAAACATCTCTGATGTTCTTGATATTCAATCATACAAAATTTGGTAACAAAGCTATTTTCTTGCGTGTTTGAGTTAGCATGTTCACAAGTTACGTGTAAATGCAGTACAAAATTCGTTGTCACGGCCTTTGACCTCAAATCTAATATAATGGATAAAAGACCAATAAAATTGTCTCAATGTCAAAATATACATGCATGCTAAGTTGGGTTAAATCTCTATATTGTGATAATTCAGAGAGGTGATATACATATTAATACGGTTTAACATAAAAGCAACAATTTCAGTATCAAGAGATAATATGTATTAGTTTTCACGCTTGAATGGGATACAGGTGTAGTCAAAACTGTTTGTGTTAAGAAAAAAATGCACGAGAACACAACTGTTGATTTGTCGATTTCAGATAAGTGTCTTATACCGTTTTATTAAGGATGTAGATTTACAGTTCACATTCAGTGATGATAACATCCAGATAAGCATCACACAATCCTGATAGCAGATGGTACGGTATGAAGACGGAATATATAACGGACATGATGTGGATACAAATTCAAATTTGCATACGGCTAAATGTACAGCACAACTTGAAGGTCTCGTAAATTTTACAAGATCAATCCACAGCAGTGATATAATTTATGGAAAACAAGTTTGGTTTAAAACAGCATATGGTGATTTAGTGTGTTAAGTAGCTGTGTTTGAAGTAGCTGTGTTTGAATCAACAATGAGAATGACAAAATGTTAACATAAATCTGAAATAAATTCTTCATACGTTTGTTAGGGTTTCGAAATCAAATGCTGCTTATTGTTGAAAATAAAAGTTGCCGTTGTAGACTGGTGTTCGGTTAGCTGGTTGATAACACCTAAAGACAATTAGTAAAGCGTAAAGTATTCTCTGGATGTTCTATACCGTTTTACTGCGATCCAAAAAGTTCAGTTGGTCACAACTTAAACTGGACAAAAAGTAAAATTGAACACGTCCGTCGAATAGAAGTAATTTTTAATTTAACAATCCACCAGCACATTATAAAAGCATGCGATACGAATATTTGCTCCATAAGGATCTATGTTTGTAATGTAGATAGCTAAAGGAAATCAGACTTTGTTGACAAGCAAGCATAATACATCGACGGATACAAATATATTTCGACAGTGACGGATGTTTTCTCAAGATACTCTTGGGTTGAGAAAATAAAAACGAAAAAACAAGAGGACATACACGATCATTTCAGAGGAATCTTCAAAGAGCAAAAACCTGAAAAGATACAGTGTGATGAGGGAAAATAGATTTACAACCAACAAGTTGATAACTTGATGGAAATAAAAAAATAAAAATAAAAAAAATTGCGTACTTTTAAACTTACACAAAAACGCATCTGTAGTGGAAACGTTTAACAGAGCTATGAAAACTAGAATGTTGGATTATTTCACTAAAAATGAAACTAGAAAATGGGTTGAAGTTTTATCAAACCTAATTGATGGATATAATGGCACTTATTACTCATAGGTAGAAATGACTCCATTAAAACGAGCAGGGAAGAAAACAAATCAAAAGTCTGGAGCAATATATTTTGAGAATATAGACATTTGGAACGTGTAAATTCAAAATTGGTGAAACAGTCATAATTTAAAAATATAAAACAATATTTGCAAAAGCATACCTTCCTAAGTGTACCGAGGAGACATTTAAAATCAGGGAAGTTACTTTACGTAATCATGTAGTTTAAAAACTGGAACACTTAAATGAGAGGATATAGAGGGCCTGCTTTATGAAGAAGAGTCATAACTATACTAAGAACAAGATGACATATACAAAGTTGAAAAGATTTTGAAGACAAAAATAATGAAGGATAAAGGGTATGGATCTGTGAAATGGAAATGATACGATCATTCATTTAATAGCATTATATCATTAAAATAATGAAAACTTTGCATTGTAGACTACTGAAAAAGAATACATAAATAGGAGTGATAAGTAGCTGTTTTTGAAAGATAACAAGTGTTTAGAATGTGATGGGAAAAAGTATTATAAAACGAACCAGTTAAAACATGCACGGCATGAGAATTTGTATTGATTACGAAGATAGGGGAAACATTTGTTTTACAAAAACATCATAGCTACAATAAACGGTACACATGAAAAACGTGTTAAGGAGGCTAAAATATAGACGATGACGTATCTGTGTAATAAATGAACTCATAGAGGAAATGAAAAGAGCCAAAGAAAGCATATACAAGACTATAAGTTAGTATACTAGATATTGAACAGCAGAGTTCATAATGAACATCACATAGACCTTGATGCAATCATAATGACTTTAAAACTTCTTTTAAATATCATCCACAGACATGTTAGCAGCGATTCACACATATGCTCAATCAACCATAACTGGTACAATCAACATTGAATGTTGCTGATGAATCACAATCAATATTTATGCAATGGTACAAATGCAGCAGAGAAAAAATGATAGAGGAAATGGTAAAAGGAAAATATGAAATACCAGAGATACAAATATATTTTATAAAAGAAACGAGACGACTCTGGTAATAAAATGATGGAAATAAGCCGATTAGAGAGAAAAAAATAAACAGGGAAGTACATGTAGATATGGAAAAAAACAGTTAATATAGGTTCAGTGTATTTACATAAGGAAACCCAATTTCAAATACTGTATAGGTGAACATTGTCAAACATGCAAACATTTTAGTTATCAAAAGTTCATCCTTAAATGTTGATAAATGGACTGCAGATAAAAAAATATAAAGTCATGCAAAATGGAATGCAAAATTCTCCGGCAACGTTTCAGCGTCTGATGAACATGATAACATCTGGTCTAGATAATTGTGACACGTACATCGATGACGTCATTATCTACAACGACACCTGAGAAGATCACTTGGAGACCATTCAGAAATTATTCGATCAGCTCAGCAATCCAAATCTGACAATTAATTTGAGCAAAAGTGAGTTTTGCCATGCTTGTGTCACATTTTTAGGACATATTGTGGGACAAGGTCAAATTAAACCTATAGAAGCTAAGGTCAAGACGTCTCTAAATTCCCTGTGACTGTTTGTAAAAGCAACTGACACGATTTTTAGGCATAGCTGGATCTTATCGGAAATTATGTTCCAATTTTTCCATAATTGCAGAACCTTTGACAAATTTGTTGAGTAAGAAATCCAAGTTTCATTGGTCTGGCCAGTGTCAGGAATCCTTTGATAAATTGAAGGCCATGCTTAAGAATGTACCAGTTCTTTCAGCACCAAATTTCAGCCAATCATTTAAAATGACTGTTGACGCAGATGATGTAAGGGTTGGTGGAGTATTGAAATCAGGAAGACAAAATTGGAGTGGAATTGTTCTAAAAAGCTAAAAAAGCTATAAAAAAAAAAAAAAGAAATATTATATTCCGCAATAGAGAAGGAATATTTGGCTTTGATATTGGCTTTACAACATTTTGAAGTGTATGTTACCTCGGCTCTTTCTCCTGTTATTGTATACAGTGATCACAATCCCCTTACTTTCATCAACAAAATGAAAGATAAAAATCGGAGATTGTTCAGATGGAGTTTAATACTGCAGGTATATCACATTGACATTCGACACATCAGGGGAAAAGACAAGGTCATCGCAGATGCACTTTCACGTGCATAGACTATATTGTTTTGTTTTTTGTAATTGAGTTGAGTGACATTTATAAGACATTTTCCTATGAAATTTTGATAATGCATATTTAAAAGAAAGCTTTCTTGCATAAATTATTATTTTGCTTTATGAGGTAGGTGTTATGTATATTGAATTTATAATATGTGCCCATGAGGTAAGTTTTACTTTAGGCATTTTGTAAACAACATATTTACTGCATTTGAGTTCAAGGTCAAACTCGTTTTTATAGCATTTAGTACTTAGATTGGAATTTTTGTATGGCTTGTGTGAGAAAAGTTACGTACGCAGAGGAAATTTTCCATTAGAGTTACTCATATTCTAAAATATTCTGTCAAGTGACTTATGTTTATATATATAGAGATTTTAGTGGACAATATTTCATTCTTGTTCAAATGGTCAGTCTATGAAAAATCATTTTAATAATCAGATCTTTATAGTTGTGTTGTGAAAATTCAGGGCAAATTCAGAAAGAGGAATTATTTATTTTAAATATTCATTGAAATTATCAAAAGTGCTCATTCTCATATTGGATTAATACTTGACTTTGGGATTTATGTGAATGTATTCAAAGATATTCTGGATTACATCATTCAAGCATATCAGAACATTCAAGGCCACTCGAATTCATTCAGAAGATTCTATATTTAGGACTTGAGATTAGGACACTTAGGATTATTGGATTATTTGGATTTTAATTCACGTTACTATAAGTGTCTTTTGAATTTTCACTTTAATTGTCTAGAAATAAATTGGCTGTTGATTTTACTGACATTGTTGGTTTCACTTTCTTTCTGTAACATTATTTTAAGACCTAGAATCGTAACAATAGCTCCGAGGTAAATTATATAAATACAAATTTTAAAAAACAAAATAGCTAATGGATTCCTTTAGGGTTTTATTCATATTTTTAAATTTCATAATCGCTTTCTCAGAAAAAAGCAATGCCTTTACTACTGAAAAAAATTCTATATATTACAGACCCGCAAAGTTAGTGTAATTTGTGCTATTTCAAGTTCATTTTCTGAGTACACATGAGTAGCTAATTTCATAAGCTGTCTGCATCAGACATCACATGACTTTCACAATAGTAATCTAAAATAACTGCCAAACCGAGTAGGTGAAAGACATAAGTGTATGTTAACTTTATCTCACACTGAGGGTTGTAGAGCCCTCAGCTTTGCTCTGAACCTTCCCCTCTTACAGGTACCCTAGGACCCCAGAGTGGAACCAAAACACGATCGAGTTGGTCGTGTAACTAGAGTTGGTATAGTTTGTTAACTAATATATGGCCCTTTAGATTTGCATGCACATACTATGTACGTGGTACTGTTATGGGTAAAAGAGAGTTGCATATCATATATTATAAAAACTAGAAAGAACAACAAATAAAGTCCAGAATGCGAGACGCATTCATCTTCTTTCTACTTAGTCTAGTTCAAACAGTTCTCTCGCGTGACTCCGTGAAGTCTCCGCTATACTGTCTTAGTACAAATTATGTTCCCTACATATTATCTATATTTACTTTCCAGTACTGAGCTTTTAAGTGTGTTAAAATACATGTAAATCATATGCTAATTAAAAGTATCTTCATTTGCAAACTTACACTTGTCTTAGTTTATCGGGCATTTTTGGAGAGATTGAATTGTAATCAAATCAACGTGAAATGGGTCAAAGTTGTCACAGCATAATCCTCATATTCTAAAGAAAGAATAATTTTCTTTCAATCAGAACCAATAATGCATAAATATAAACCAAGGATCACCACAAACAAAGAGGAAACAAAAAGTCTAAAAATAGGGACTACATTCTTTAGTACTGACCTGGAAGTAATAACCACAATCTAATAACCACAATAACCACAATCTAAGTCCTGTCAGGGCAACTCTTTTGTTTCCAAGTTTAGTCAAACTCTTATATTTTCATGCCACACATACTTCAACTTTACCCTCCAATCTGATTAATTTTCATTGCAAACTATGAGCTTGACAGTTGTCAGAGATTGTGTAGTGTTGGTGTTCAGCAAGGTGCTTTTTTTGGACTAGATGCTAAATTTGCCATATATTTATTAAATATAATTTTTTCAAAGCAATACAAACCTATTTCTAATACAAGATAATTTATATCTGAACATCTGTTTGGAATTGAAAAATATTGACGCATTTAACTTTAATAGAATTTTAAATACAAAAGTTAAAGTTTGAAAAGCTTTTAAAATATATAAATTAAATTTTCATTCAAATTTAAAACCTAAAACTACCTCATTTTAGACAGCAAAATCGACTAATCAATGAGACTGTAATGGTAGCTTCGGTCTGTGCAGCATATAACATTGGGTCAAGGGGCAGTGAAGCACGATAGCTCACAGTGAGTTTTGAGTGATATAGATGTTCAAATGTGTACAAGTGTGCACACTTAAGAAAATACAGACAAGTGCTATGTTCCAAATTTGTTTCATCAGGTGCTCAGCCAGTTGTTAGGACAGATAATAGTATGCTCAAATTACCCATACTGATGGAACCAGTACTATAGCGACAATGCAAAGCGTTTCAATGTCAATAACCATAAAAGATGGCTCTGTAATAGGAAAATACACCTCCAGACTGGTTATATCTAACTAAACAGTGGTAATGATCTCTCTTAACAAGACCTAAGCAATGTCTTTGTGGTATTATATTCCAGTGTGGTTGTATGAACTAATCCTGGTGACTTTTGCCGGGGATATTAGACACGACTTAAGGAGGCGTTGGTATCACCACCTGACTGGCACAAAACATCCAAGCTTGTCCAACTGTTGCCTTGTATCAGATACCAGGTGAAACCTGAAAAGAGATAACATACGTTGTTGTTTTTTTGTTTTTTTTTTTGTTTTTTGTTTTTTTTGTTCTGTTTTGGGTTTTTTGGTCATTTTCTCTATTAAAAAATCTCATAGATCGCTAAGCTGTTGGCAAATGAAGTGAACATGTGCTAGATATGGTGATTTCGAAATGACATTAAGTGTACAAGCACAGGAAAAACATTAAACTTTACATAGTGACACTCAGAAATGTGAAGCAGTGAACATGCTTTAAAGCGACTATTTATCCCCAAAATATATGAGGTTTCCAATATATGTTTGTCAGTGTATATTCATGCAATTACTGGTTAAATAAATAATAATAATAATAATAATGAGGACTTTTTATAGCGCCTAATCTTTAGAAGCTCTAAGCGCTTTACAACATTAGATAACACCTAAAAAGTATATATAATGATATGATTATGAAAAACAAACACCATGAAAATAGAAAACAAAAAACATGCTGAAAATAGTTAAGGCAAGGAAACATTATTAAGTGTTTAGGTCTATTCTTGCAGTCGAGGAATGAGGAACACCAGCTAAGATAATGGACAGGGGGGGGGGGGATCCTTTGCACAACAATTAATACATAACAGTATACTGGGAGATTTAGTAGTAAAGTACTAAATTAAAAGATATTACCTAAAGAAATCTAGTTAATTTTGTACATAATATTTTTGGGTATATGATCATAAACAATTGTTGGAAGCTATATAAGCAGATATATGTTATTAATGTATCACACCATCATAAGCACACACGTTAACTGCTTGGAACCCATAATAAATAGTGTAAGTGACCTGCATGGACAATATCAACGAGAATGATGTCTCCGTGTGTGCTGAATTAAGGTTCTATTCTGACCTTAAATTGAGGAAATATGTAAAATGAGGCTGTGAAAAAGAAACACAGAAAATGTCACGTTGCTTCATACTGATATAACCTAAGCAGTCAATATATCAATGCTTGCACGTTTTAAATTTTAAAAACAAAATGTAATTGGTTTTTTTTTTAAAATATGAAAATCCACAATATTTTAAATGTTAAAGAAATGTCTAAAAGGTTTTTGTTTAATTTTTTGTGGAGAGACTGGACTGCAAATAAAACAACGTGAAATGAGTCACAGATTTCACTTCCGGGACAGCATCAATGTCTGATTACTCACTATGCACTGTAACCTAAATCCACACAGAGCATCACACATAATCCTCATATTCTAAAGAACAACAAATTTTCTTTAAATCAGTACCCCAATGCCTAAATGTAAGACAAGAATCACCACCATAAGCAGAGAGGCAAAAAATACTATAAAAATATATAGGGACCACATTCATGGATATTTACTGGGTAGTGATAATTATGATCCAAGTCTATATTTATGGCAGAGATCTCACGGAGCAACGCTAAACTACCTTCTAATATATTTTTCCGTATGGACACATAGGTTGTATGAATTCATGTACACCACAGAGATATATAAATCTAAAAACTGATCTGCTTATAGAATCTATATAAAAAAGGTAATTATTTTGTGCATCACAACTTTGTTGAAAAGAATGAATGATTGGACATAATACTGACAATAACTGCTTTTAAGTCGAAAACTACATTAACAACTGCCTATACCAGCGGACTTAAAATTAAGATGTATCCAGGGTATTGACTTTCTGGGATTGCATGTGGTATACTCACAGTTAATAATAGTTTTCTTCATTATTGCATTTCTTGCCTTTGTTTTAATTCGCTTTTGAAATCACTTCCCCTGCTGTTCTTGGCCAATGGCAAAAAAAAAGCAACAAACCGGCTTTTTCACTCCCTTGTCAGATTAGGCAACCGAGACATCAAGGTAATGTCCCAATTTCACCAATATGCTAGTGTGTCTTAAAGCTAAGACTGGACTCAAGACTTTGGATTAGGCAATTCTAAGTCGGACTTCAATTTGAGCCAATTAGGCCTGGATTTTACACAAAAACTTGCCGCCTAAGCTTCAACTTATGTCCAGATTCAAGCAATCTGATAGAATGAGATTCAAGTTATAATTTGATAAATTAAAGTGCTTAAGGACAGACGAAATAATTTTTTACACTTTGGTGAAACTTAGTGCTGATATCTGGATTCTACACTTAACTGTTCGATCCGACTTTAGTTATATTGGTTTAATCCAGACCATTGGCACTATATTTTTTCTTCAAATAGATGTTGATTATTAGGTATCAGCAGGAGCAAGGAAATACTCAATTTTAAAAACGTTACCTCAATATGTACTTCTCCCATTTATCTTTATAGCGAAATCAAACAGTTCAGTTGCATTGCTATCATCGAAATTTCATTATAGATACGATAGTTAGCATTCGTTTGCATTTGATGAAATTCCCTGAAACTTCATGGGAAGGTGGCAATGCATGTCCAGATCACAAACTTATCCAGTCTTCAACACCACTACCAACAACACTATATACCGCACACACACACACACCACCAATACACAGCCCTCCCCCCTTTCCGGTTGTTCTGTGCCTGTAACTGGCTAGGGGGTGAGCAATCGATTAGGTTTGTTCCATTGATTTTACACAATCGTGCCTCACATTTTATCTTTTCCATAATAATTTATATGATTATGGATTTTGTTGTATATCTACATGTAGGTAAGTTGGTAGGTCAGGCATGCCGCATGTATTCAGTTTTCCTCATCATGCGTATGTTGCGTTATGGTATAAGATACACGGATGGATGATCCAAAGGTGCAGATTTTAATAATAAAAATCAACTTGTGAAACTCTCCTTTTTTACCAATACTTGCATCTACTGCATATTGTTTTACCAATACTTGCATCTACTGCATATTGTTTTACCAATACTTGCATCTACTGCATATTGTTTTACCAATACTTGCATCTACCGCATATTGTTTTACCAATACTTGCATCTACTGCATATTGTTTTACCAATACTTGCATCTACTGCATATTGTTTTACCAATACTTGCATCTACCGCATATTGTTTTACCAATACTTGCATCTACTGCATATTGTTTTACCAATACTTGCATCTACCGCATATTGTTTTACCAATACTTGCATCTACTGCATATTTTTTTACCAATACTTGCATCTACCGCATATTTTTTTACCAATACTTGCATCTACTGCATATTTTTTTACCAATACTTGCATCTACCGCATATTTTTTTACCAATACTTGCATCTACTGCATATTTTTTTACCAATACTTGCATCTACTGCATATTGTTTTACCAATACTTGCATCTACCGCATATTTTTTTACCAATACTTGCATCTACTGCATATTGTTTTACCAATACTTGCATCTACTGCATATTTTTTTACCAATACTTGCATCTACTGCATATTTTTTTACCAATACTTGCATCTACTGCATATTTTTTTACCAATACTTGCATCTACCGCATATTGTTTTACCAATACTTGCATCTACTGCATATTGTTTTACCAATACTTGCATCTACCGCATATTGTTTTACCAATACTTGCATCTACTGCATATTGTTTTACCAATACTTGCATCTACCGCATATTGTTTTACCAATACTTGCATCTACTGCATATTGTTTTACCAATACTTGCATCTACTGCATATTGTTTTACCAATACTTGCATCTACCGCATATTGTTTTACCAATACTTGCATCTACTGCATATTGTTTTACCAATACTTGCATCTACTGCATATTGTTTTACCAATACTTGCATCTACCGCATATTGTTTTACCAATACTTGCATCTACTGCATATTGTTTTACCAATACTTGCATCTACTGCATATTGTTTTACCAATACTTGCATCTACTGCATATTGTTTTACCAATACTTGCATCTACTGCATATTGTTTTACCAATACTTGCATCTACTGCATATTGTTTTACCAATACTTGCATCTACTGCATATTGTTTTACCAATACTTGCATCTACTGCATATTGTTTTACCAATACTTGCATCTACTGCATATTGTTTTACCAATACTTGCATCTACTGCATATTGTTTTACCAATACTTGCATCTACTGCATATTGTTTTACCAATACTTGCATCTACTGCATATTTTTTTACCAATACTTGCATCTACTGCATATTGTTTTACCAATACTTGCATCTACTGCATATTGTTTTACCAATACTTGCATCTACTGCATATTGTTTTACCAATACTTGCATCTACTGCATATTGTTTTACCAATACTTGCATCTACTGCATATTGTTTTACCAATACTTGCATCTACTGCATATTGTTTTACCAATACTTGCATCTACTGCATATTTTTTTACCAATACTTGCATCTACTGCATATTGTTTTACCAATACTTGCATCTACTTCATATTTTTTTACCAATACTTGCATCTACTGCATATTGTTTTACCAATACTTGCATCTACTGCATATTTTTTTACCAATACTTGCATCTACTGCATATTTTTTTACTAATACTTGCATCTACTGCATATTTTTTCAATTCATTATCACAAGAAATTTATATTACAGTCTTAATTAGGAATCACTGCAAATTGCCATAAAAATCAAAGGCATCTTGATTAAGTGTACTATTGCTAAAGATTTTCCCACACTGCTTTCCTCTAAATGCGGATTGTATTCCTTAAATGCGGACAATACCTTGCAATGAATTAGTTCAGGTAGGTAGGTAGTTAAGTATATAGATGCAAAGCTGATAGATAGATAGATAGATAGATAGATAGATAGATAGATAGATAGATAGATAGATAGATAGATAGATAGATAGATAGATAGATAGATAGATAGATAGATAGATAGATAGATAGATAGATAGATAGATAGATAGATAGATAGATAGATAGATAGATAGATAGATAGATAGATAGATAGATAGATAGATAGATAGATAGATAGATAGATAGATAGATAGATAGATAGATAGATAGATAGATAGATAGATAGATAGATAGATAGATAGATAGATAGATAGATAGATAGATAGATAGATAGATAGATAGATAGATAGATAGATAGATAGATAGATAGATAGATAGATAGATAGATAGATAGATAGATAGATAGATAGATAGATAGATAGATAGATAGATAGATAGATAGATAGATAGATAGATAGATAGATAGATAGATAGATAGATAGATAGATAGATAGATAGATAGATAGATAGATAGATAGATAGAGCAATAGGGTCATTTGGTCTGGTTTGGTGTTCTAAAGAAAATATCAAGTCTTTTCAGTGAATTATAGGTTATTGTCAAAAATCATAATTTTATCGATTTTTTGCATGTCTTCAATTATACATTCTAGTTACTGCCCCTTGCATCACAAAAGCTTTATTCCCAAGAGTTATTTCCCTTAATAAGACATACATACATACAGTATAAACGATGATGGTGAGATTGAATTAAAGTCATGTGCAGCCTTTCAGCCAAGTACGGCTAAGCACATACAGTATAACCTTGATGGAGAACTCTCATTAGAGGATTTGCTAATCAACAACATGCTGAATGGAACATTAACTGCACTACTTGTGCATGTATTTGCTTCAAGAATTACACACAGATAACCTGGTAATACAACGATTTGGCAAAATCTTGATCCCTCATTTTTACAATAATTATTTTCAGTATTATAATACAGCACACTTGTACAATAATAAGGTGTTATTATGTTAATGTAATACATGTACCACTAGTACTTATCCTGGTGTTAGCAAACAGACGTTCCTTCTACAAGTAGGTGAATAATGATTAAAAGAAATTGCCACCCACTTACCATGTCAAAAGAGCAGTGATGTCATTAAAGTATTTCAAGTAAATTCTAAAGTTCCGGTAACTAAGTAAACATGCTCTAAAACAAATGAGCCACCTCATCTTGTATGTGTTTTCACTAAGCTTCTCACATTACAGTCACACCATATTTCTATTAGGATGAAAAACTGACCATTAAAGTGAGACGTCTGCCAGTTCACTTATGTAGGGATTAAGTCATACTGACTGCAGATTTGTCTGTGGTTCATCAGGGACCTACCATTTATTTGAGTGGGAGCTGGAAACTTTTTGAAAAAAAAACATTTCTGTTCTAAACCTGTACTTCAGTTTTCCATGTTCATAAAACTCTACATGAAAAGTCTGTTGTCTGTGACTTTTCATGTAGTCAACATGGAGTACATGGAAATGTCATGGAAACTACATGGACAAATAATTAATACATGCTGACAGGGATTTGGAACATGGAAAGTAACAATGAAATCACACGGAGACTTGCAGCATGAGAGTATCATCATGTACATGACATGAAAATAGCATGGAAAATTGGACTTTGAAAGAAACAGCATGTGAATGCAAACTCTAAACATGGAAACTGTGGTCTTTAACAAATCCACACATGTAAAATGTGGACTTTGAAAACTATGCACTTGGAAAATTTGGCATTTAACAAATACATGCAAATAAACTTTAAATTAGGGAAGGAAACTTGTATAATTGATATTGCACTCTTGATCTTTTATAATCCATTTTTAATCATGTAATGACTGACAAGAGGTTGATATATATATAAAGATCAAAGCATAAGCTCCTTTTTAAAAGAATATCTTTCTTTTCTTCACTTTTTTCACATATTTGTTTGCTACCAATGAAAAACTGTAAATCTCAGGAAATATTATAATTTTCTCTTTGCGTATTTCACCAGCCTGGCATAGCTGTTCTGAGGAAGAAGTGTCTGGATTGGTAACTTTGCTCAACTGAAACAAAGTTAACAAATGTCATTAGCAAAACATGTATGCATGGTTAAGTTTCAGTGAAAAATGTATTTAACTGCCGGCATTGCAAACACTGACATCTAACTCCAAATACTGCAAACTGACATTTTTCATAATAGAAACACACACAAAATATTGTATTCAAATTTGATTCTTGGATGATCCATCTCAAATTCATTTTGAAGCAATAGAAAATTGACAGATGCTTGACCAAATTCTCAACTGTATACCCTCATTGTTAGTTGCAAATTTTCCAATGACAATAAAGGCATCTGATGTCCATGAATATTACTTTCCTCCTCACACTTGTTAAACATATCATCATTAGATATTAGTATTATCATTATTACTATTGCTGTTTTTATTATTATTATTTGTATTATTATTTGTATTATTATTATTATTATTATTATTATTATTATTATTATTTAGTGTGATTGATTCAATCCTTTTTTCCTTTTTTTCTTTTTTATAAAATTCATTTTTTTTCCTCCACATAATCACACAGCTTTTTCCGGATCTGATTTTTCTCTGGCCCATCATTAAACTGAATATGACACAGGAAATTTTGTTTAGATGCCAAGTTTGATGTGAAAGCCATTTCACTGATCTTTATTTGCTAATAAAGTTAAGATATCAACACTACATCATGGACTGTCTGCAGAAGTACACAATTTTGGAGAGAGACAGTTCAGGCATGTTAATGAAGATTGCTCTGGTCTATAATGGCGATTTTGACACATTTTTTCTCAGTTCACCATGCTCTCTTTGATGTATCAGAATCTAACCATAAGCGTGATGATTAATTTCACATGTTCTTGTGCTAATAATTTAGTAACATCTTTTGTTAAATCAGCAACATGAGCTACATGTTGCAATGCTTAGGTTAGGTTCATAGTGGCTGTACCAGTCATGTTCATGGCAGTGAGTACTGACACTGCCAATGGGACATGTTGTTGGATAATTTATCCCATTTATTTCATTTTTTTTATGCAGGAAAAAAAATGTACAATTTTGGGGGGAATATTTATTATTATTTGAATAGATGAAATGTATAGACCAATCACCACATTTCCCGAGGAGACATAAGAGATATGTGCCTAATCAACAGCACTCACCAGCAGAAAAACAATCTATATTTAGAAGCGATTTTGGCAAATACACACTAAAATAATAAAGTTTTATATATCTTTTATAAAGGTTTCTGTTTACTGTAAAATGGGACCAAATTATTGCATATTTTGTGTTTTTGAAGTTTTTAACTACTGTATGACTATTGCAGAACTGTTTCTGAATATCTCAGTTTGTCTCTATCTTTGCTTAACTGTTTCTAAATAAATGCTAACTGTTTCTGAATAATTGCACTTGTACGAATTAGTGCTTAACAATTTTTGAATGTTTGTAATCCCCACCAAACCTCGAACTGCAATAGCAGAAGGGGGCAACTGTTGCTTCACGCTGCCCTGGACCATACTTTTGTCTTTCCGTCTATCCTATCTTTCTGTGGTTTCAATCTTCTGCATGTAGTTTACAGGAAATCCATGTGATATTTGTGCCCACATACAGATCATCCATGATCTCCATGCTCTATCTACCATTTGTGTTTAATCCATGTCCATGTCCTTAGATTATTACATACTCTCTATGAACACGTAAAAAGTGTCCATACATTCCATGTTGTTTCTATGGCACATTATTTCTCCAGATCATAGAGAAATCATAGAAGTCATGGAAAACTGAAGTAGTTTCTCCATGGTCTCCATGTTCTGTGTGCAATCCCTGTCATGGAGAACTGTCCCCAAGTTAATCTATGCTCTCCATGAACACATAATAAGTGTCCAAATACTCTGTGTTTTTTCCATGACACATTATTTTCTCCAGATCATTGAGAAATCGTGGAAGCCATAAAAAACTGAAGTGCTGGAAATAGCCTGAAAAATGGTCTGTTCCTCAGTTACATATACACTTGATTAAAAGGTGGTGCATCATTAAGGTAAGATAAACTGTGCATCCTGGAAATGTCACACTTTTAGGTGCATCACATAGATAAAAAGAGCTGCACATCCTGGAAATGTCACACTTAGGTGCATCACATAGATAAAAAGAGCTGTACATCCTGGAAATGTCACACTTAGGTGCATCACATAGATAAAACGAGCTGCACATCCTGGAAATGTCACACTTAGGTGCATCACATAGATAAAACGAGCTGCACATCCTGGAAATGTCACACTTAGGTGCATCACATAGATAAAACGAGCTGCACATCCTGGAAATGTCACACTTATTTGACAAGGGACCTTGGTAGTCCCCATATCTTACCCTAACAAAAAAAAATCACATATATGAATTATCATTTAAATGAACTGCCATTTGAGACATGACTTTGGCAGTATCTAATACAAACTTAGCTAATTTGCACCAACCACCTGATTGGGGGGGGGGGGATTTTTATTTGTATAAGAAAAACAAAACTGATTGGTCTTAGTTGGAAAAAAAAATATCTTGAGGTAAAGGGAAAATAAAATATCCATTTTAAATTCCATGCCCACTCCCCAAAATTTAAGTGGGCTGCCCCTAAAGATGAACAATTTATCACAAACTTTAACAGTTTTTTTTTCTTTTACTGAGAATGAATCCTCATCTGCGCCTGACTTCCACTCCGACTTAATCATTTATCACATACTTCACATTTGCATGTTTTTTCTTCAGTATGTATCCTCGTGTGCACCTTCACATAACCACTTATTGTAAATATTTTATTACATACTTCAAATTTTAAAGCTTTTTTCTCCAGTATGCATGACCATATACACATTCAGATTTCCACTTTGAGTAAGCCTTTTATCACAAACTTCACACTTGAATGTTTTCTTCTCTAGTATGTATTCTCATGTGCTGCTTCAAGCTTACACTTTTTGTCAACATTTTTTCACAAATTTCACATTTAAATGGGGTTTCTCCAGTATGTATCCCCATGTGTTTCTTTAAATTTCTATTTTCACTAAACATTTTATAGCAAATTTCACATTTGAATGGTTTTTCTTTAGTATGTATCATCTTATGCACATTCAGACTTCCGCTCTGAGAAAACATTTTATCACAAACTCTACATTTGTATGGCTTTTCTCCAGTATGTATCCTCATGTGCTTCTTCAAGTTATCATTTTTTCTAAACATTTTATCGCATACTTCACACTTGAATGGTGCTTCACCAGTATGTATCCTCATGTGCACTTTCAATTCACCACTCACAGCAAACATTTTATTACAAACTTCACATTTGAAAGTTTTTTCTCCGGTATGTATCTTCATATGCACTTTCAGACTTCCACTCTGAGTAAACCTTTTATCACAAACCTGACAGTTGAATGGTTTTTCTACAGTATGTATCCTCATGTGCACCTTTAGGTTCCCATTCTGAGTGAACCGTTTATCACATACTTCACATTTGTATGGTTTTTCTCCAGTATGTATCCTCACGTGCGTCTTCAAATTTTCAATATGTGTAAAAGTTTTATCACATACTTGACACTTCGACGTTTTTTCTCCATGATATACCCCCTTGTACACCTTCAAATCATTCTTCGATGTAGCACTTTCATTAAACATTCTATAGCATGTTTCACTCCTGCATGTATTTCTCCAGGATATATCCTTACCGACGTTTTTCGGTATCGTCAAATCACACGTCTCACGAGACTTTTCAAAATGAGGCTTGGGGGAATTTCTCTGCGTGTGCATGCTAGTGTCAGACCGCCATCAATTTTCCTATATATTACATACATAAATTTCTCCAACGTTTCAATCACACTAGCATTCCTAGAGTTGACAGTGCCATTGTTGATCATTACACACAACAAGACTTGACAGCAACTGTCAAGCATAATTACGTGTAACAGCTGATCAAAAGCTACCGGGATCAAAATTCCGTTTCCGGGTCAATCATAACATAGTTTGTGACCATATCATACACTGACTTTACAGATGCACTTTCGTCACACAACTTTCTTTCACGACCTAAATGAAACGCATCTCAAAGTAAAGAATGATTCTTTCCCAATTATTCTATGGTAAAAATCAGTTAATGTCATGCATATTTCACTTTGAAAGGCACAGTCAAGCAAAACCTCTACATTTAGATATGAACTACTTAGCTGGGCACTGACCTGGAACCATTTTATCGTAGTTTGACCCATGTTGAAACACATCATGTCTCACGAAACTAAACTGTTCGCGCTTTTTTTTTTTTTTTTTCTTTTTTTTTTTTTAAACGTGATTTTCTTTAATGATTCGTGTTTATAAAATAAAAAAGAGACCTTACACAATATCTCAAAATCAAAAAGTTCTTCGAACCTTTATTTGACATTGATCTATGGTTTCTTTTAAACTAAAAGCTGCACTTATTTCCGCAATGTCTGTAATATTTCTTTTATTGCGTGTTAGTACTGGGAACATGCAAAGCATATGAGTGAGACATCAACTTGTACATGATTATGCCTTTATTATGCAGCGAGGCTGATATAGAGGTAATCCGTATAGAGGTAATCCGTATAGAGGTATTCTGATTAGCCTAGCAACTACCTTAGCAACATAATGGTCACCTAGATTTAAATTAACTACACTCCTCCTTTTTTACAATATGAAGTATATAGTACTGAATAAACTGTTAAGATGGTCATAAATAGATAGAGTCCTTTGTAATTATCAAAAAGTCTTAAATGTATTTAAAGTCCTCATTGACTTCCATTCTTAAAATAAAGTTTGTTCAAATGGCGTTGCAAATGGCATCATCTGCCATATCCCACAAATTGAGATGGTGGGTTCGCAAGAGAGAAAAGACGCACAAACAATTGAACTTGGTTGACAATTTGCAAAACCTTTCCAAACATTTTAAAAAGCGAAATCAGAAAGACTCACGACAGAACAAGAGCAGCCGACACCAACAGAAAAATAAGTTACTTAAAACAAATGGATGTATTACTCGATATGTGTTGAAACTGTACTTGTTAGTGTTGTTGTATACACAAAATTTGCGACAAAACCTGCACATAAAACAAAACAAAAAAAAAAACAGCAGATAGAAATTAATTGCACACCAAAAATAAAAAATACAAAGTTATTTCCTGAGATATTGTATATTTCTAACAAGTAAATACAATGACAACGCAAGAACAACCATCGCAACCAATATAAAACCCAAAACTTAGTGGTCATTTTGCTACTCTGTGTGTGTGTGTGTGTGTGTGTGTGTGTGTGTGTGTGTGTGTGTGTGTGTGTGTGTGTGTCTATAGAAGTAGGAAAAATAATATATTTTAGCAATGCACTGAAACACACGTCGAAAATGAATTTTGGTTCTCCTGCAAACTTTAAGGAAGAATTTAATTTAATAATACGTTTATTTGTGTCTCCATATAAAAAGGATTGGATGATTAGACAAGGGTTTATTTCAAGTGGATCATAAGGACATTTGTTAGTATCAGGACAGCTGTTACAAAATATACACAGATAAATGCCAAGCGAAACAACAAACATGATCAACACAAATAAATGCCAAGCGAAACAACAAACATGATCAACACAAATACCATGCCACACTCAGTTCAGCATTTAATGTTGATCTCAGTTTTATCTTAAAGAAGATTTTTTAAAATTACAGCACATTCACCAAGTAAATTTGAAATTAATGAAATTTTAAATTGATTATTCTGGTTTCTCTAGCACGGTTTACAATTGATTACCTTATAGCACATTCGTTGTTTTCGAATAAATTAACGATGTAAATTGCGCAAAAGATTTCATACATATAAATTCAGATAAAGAACAAACTTGAAACGAACAATGGAATGAATTTTATATCACAAAAAATAGATGAAATTAAGAATGATTTGGATAGAGAAATATAACACTTTACAGTTTTTTGACAAAAGAAAACAGGAAACAGCATATAAAGTTGTATACTGGGTAGAAGTTAGCATGCGTAACTTTTCAGGTGATATGGGTATATCAGCTGTTTTTTTAGGAGTAGCTGGTTTATCAAAGGGCAATAATATCATTCTGTCTTTTTCTGAGTTTGGTGCAACTTTACTTGAGTTTTGTTGCAAAAGATTTTTTAAAAAAACTGATCAACGACAGCGTTACAAAACACGATGGCGTAGTAGCTTTAGCGATCAGTAAGCTAATCAATGTCGATGATATAATTAGGATTTTGATAAGTGACAATGAATTTTAGCCATGAACCTTTTAATTTGATACTTAACAAGTATAAGAAATACAAGGATGTAAAGAGTGTAATGAGACAGAGACTGTTCAACATTGAAAGACAAGAAACTGTGAGACAAGGTGATAAACAAAGCCTGAAACTAAATACTGGGGAGATTGGGAAATTAATAAAAATAAAACAGAAGTAAAACAAATGGTTTATAGCACAGTAGAAGAACGATAGGAGAATGAAATCCATTTTGCATATTGATAATAGAGATGGTAACCTGTCAAATTAGTTACAGAAAAGAGATTTTGTTGTTGACTTTATAATATTTCAAATTCGAAAAGTTCGAAAACATAATATTATATTACAACATCGACAAGGTTGAAACAAAGACTGTTTTAGTTTCTGACCTTTTCTATAACCTTGAAATGTACATTAACACAGTCAAAGACGGTAGGCAGCAAATAACGACATCTAGGAGATTTCTGTATACGTGTTTGAAATACATTCAACAGTTTAGTCAATCTATCTAATAATTACACAGTGCATATAACCAAATACAAATCTAAATTTTAGGATTCAATAGTCATAGATCTATGCAGGCATATGTTGAAGCTGATATAGTTTCGCTGATTTTCAAACCTAAGATTTTATAAATTTACCCTGATCAAATTAATCAAACAAACAATACTCTAATGGCAAATATCAATGTTGTTAGAATCTCTACCTGTTAAAATGTTTTCATGGTGACGTTATTTTTACACCGTTAATTGTAATTTGAATCAACTACTAAGTGGTTCAACAAACAGCTTGATATTAGAAAGATGAAAATGGAAAGAAAAAGAAACATATACTTTCACGGAATGCCTGTAACGTACTTTTTATGTTAAGTAAATACTATGAAAATGTTATTAAGAAGTCCTGTTGTAATTGCTTGGAAGTTACTGTAAGGAAAAGCAGCTGAAGAAAAACAGCAGAGAAACGTATCAATCATGCAATAGACAATGATTTAAACAGTAATAACCACCGTATTGCCGGTTGAAATGAATCAATAAAAGTAAACGATACTGCTACCAGGCAATTTGTAAATATTCGTACTGTGTATTAGTACCAAAGACTTTGTAGGATAATAATTTTAAAAGATAGCAAACGATCGAGAGAAACCTCTATCGATCGAATAAATCAGAAATGACAAAGCCACAAAAACTACAAGTGTTTCAAAAATAGATTTATGACAAGAGGAGAAAGATATTAGACACACAGTAATTATTGAAACAGAGGCTAAAAGTCAAGTTTGGTCAAATTTTAGGAAGTAAAGATTAATATTAAATGTATTATATTAAACACATGGAGTTTGTCATGCAGGTTATTTAATGTGAAATAAGTCTTTTTTATTACGATTTTTAATAGCGATATCCTACTCCGCACAGAACACGCAATTTATTTTCAGGATAAACTAGTATATTTACCTTTTTTGCGTGACGCATTTGGTTCCACTCTTCATCCAGAATTATGACTGCTTATATCAAATAGTTACCTTTTTTGCACGACGCATTTGGTTCCACTCTTCATCTAGAATTATGACTGTTTATATCAAATAGTTATATTGACTCCAAATGTAAAACTATTTTCAGGACATAGTTTGTCAATAGCATACTAGTACTACAATTTTGCATACTTTCAAATCTTTTTCTCCTGTTAATTTTTTGTGGGGGGTGTGTGGAGGGGGAGGGCGGAGGTTGATCACACTGTTTCGATAATATCGATCAAACCTGTTCATCAAGTTGCAACAAAACAATGAAACAGTTTCTTGCAGAAAAATGGTTTGAAGATTCGCAGCACTGCAATATCACGGTGAGCTTGATCGGATCTTTAATGCGATCTTTGTAGTGTAGTAACATTACTACATTATGTTACTCAATCATATAGAGCTCTTTTCATCAGAGTCTTGTAAACCCTGCTAGGCAAGATAGTGATGTTAATATACTGAGTTTGAAGAAGAGTAATGTATGAATATCACCACATTTCCATGATACCACAGACAAGTGGTGTTCTCCATGGTCATTTTGGTCTTCCATTTTGATTTGTTGAAGGTTTAAGTCATACTGAACGACATAAACATCTTACATAGGGCTCTATATATAGTGTGGGGGGGGGGGGGGCGGCCGGCACTAGAATAAATGATTAGAATGCCATGAGCGGGTGTGACCAAGAAACAATCGCAAAGCTCTGTAGAAAAGCCAGAAATGAAGCCACAACATGGACAACGTTCTATGTCTCCTGACACAAGGGGAGCAGTGTTAGCTTGTACCACTCTCGATAAGAAGTTGATAAATCTGTTTGAATTACCAACATTACCACCACAACTACCACACCATCACCGCGAGAGTCAAAAATGTAGTGATTTAAGGATTTAAGGATTTTAAGTCAGAGGTTAATAACTGACTTCTTTGACTCTATGTTTGAGGAGGTGGAATTACAGTGTCGGGCCGATGATTGAGATCTCTTATGAATTTCCATTACATTTGACACTTTGAAATCTCTGGTACGGATTGAATTTAGCAGACCAACTGGATTAACGACTTCCAAAATAATACATAAGATCCAAAACATGCAAAAATCCAAAGAAGAATTTAACATCTCAGACGGACAAGCGACGTCTTATACTGCTTGATACCTTTCGCCTCTTTCGGGCAGCGGATATTGTAAAGTGTTAGTCGTTGATCGATTCATGTGATGTATAGTCAAGATTGATAACGACAAAGACAAAATGTGTGTAGCGCGCGAAAAAAGTAGCAAAGGATTCAACAATCGGGAGCAACATTTGCATTGTGGATATATGTCGTCACCTCTTGTAGCCGAGTCCTTGTGTTCCGAGGGAAAAGAAATGGTCCAGTGTTCCACATTCCAATGCAGATTTGTTTGTCAAACTTGTTACGACCTACATAGAATAAAACAGTTTAAACAGAGGAAAAGCGCTTGTGAAAAGTTGCAACAAATATGGACAGAGCCTTAGTACTAATTCAAGAGTCCTACAATGTTTTTTTCAGGACAGAAGCGATGTCATATTTGTCAAGATTTAGATCAACAGTATGACACTCAGCGATACTTCAATAAACCAGATGATGGGATGGACAACAACGACAAGAAAACAGCAACATGAAAAAGCAAGAAATGGAACGGCTTCATCTTTTTTATACAAGACACCTGCATTCACTAAACTAAATTTTGTGTTGCACACCGAACTGCCATCGAGTGTATTAAGGTACCTATACCAACTTTCCTTAGTGAGTATTTGCACCCAACTGACGACTGGGACGAAGAAGATTTAGATCGTTACAGTAACTGTGACAGATACGCTATATTGATAGCTCATAATATGTCTGGGTACAACAGACTGTTTCTCTGGAAATATTTTGCATAAAAGAAATCGGATACCCGATGTAATTATGATGGAAGCTGAAATCATTTACTTGAATATTGGGACAATATAATTCGAAGATTCCACGTGTAACTTGGCTATGCTATTTGAAAAGATATCCAAAACGTCTAGAATGACTGAATTCACTAAAGGATGTTTTCCTCGCTTTTTCAACACAGAGAAAAATCAACACATTGTGCTTTCCCATGTGCCCAGCACATGTTAAGAAGATCAAGACGGTATGTAAACAGAGCAGCGGGATGCTTTCTGCACATGGTACCAAAGCCCCTATTCTGACACATTTGACGTTCAACAATACCTGTAGATTGGTGTACAATAAGGCTTTCATCCCCGAGAAAACGCTAGCTGTTCTGACACCAAAAACGGCGCCGTGTGTATTCGAAAGGCTTTTGCATTGGTCGCATTACTTATACACAAGATTAGTGGATACAGCATAGCAGAAACGGTCGAGACAAGAAGATAGGTCCTTACTAGGTCATTTGATTGTTTTTGGGAAGACCACATATCGTGTGCGAATTTCATCGGTGTATGTGGCAGGGATGTAAAACTTGCTATCATAAACGAGAATTGCAAAAGTCCGTATACTGGGTTTCCCGTGGAAGTCCTGTACGAAAAACTCTAGGACGTCAGAACTAGAAGCTTACGGATACCAAATCGTGGAAACGTAAGAGCAGCAATACGACCGACTTCTAGAATGTGACCAATTATTTCGATGCGTAGTCGACTACTACGACGTGGTGAATATTGAACGTTAGGATCCTCTCAACAGTCTGTTTGGAGGACATACCAACACAACACGCCTGTCGTACGATGCAGACGTGTCTAACGGAGAACAAATCAAGTATATTGACGTGTTTATCCGTTGCACAATTGGGTATGTAAATATTATTAATTCCCAGCAGGCACCCCAATGTGCGCACAAATTACATTGACGTTGAATACATTCATAAGTACGAAGGACTTATCAAATGCAAAGTTATTCCACCTGCGGACTTGTACGATCCCTTGATGCTTTGTCATTGTAAAGGAAGATTAATGCTTCCGCTGTGTCGCACTTATGCTGAATCTTTCAACTTGTGATCAACATGAACCCTGATATCATAAAGACACAGATCGGTCACTGTGAAAGGAACGTGAATTAGTGTGGAAGTTGTTCCACGCTTTCGATTGTTCATATCAGTTATTGCAAGTGTACTAAATCTCACACTTCCCAACCACACAATAGTGTCAACGTGACGGTTCGAAACCAGGCATTATTTTGTTCGGGATACAGCAGAGAGTTCCTAAAATTGAAACAAGAGACTGGTGGCTACTTCACGTGGTGTCACATGGAAGAAGAGAATGAAACATTCACACGATGGTACAGATCGGTGGAGGGAATCGAACTGGAATACGTTGAGCTCAAAGAGGGATGGCGGACTTTTGCCAAAACCATATTGAAGTCTTTGTGGGGAAAACTAGCTCATCACCTGATTAGACCCAAGACAAATTACGCAATGGATCCAAGCCAATGTTTTCAGTTGAGAGATCAAAAAGAAAGTTCATAATGCACAGCAATATTGTATGAGATCTGATCATGGTCAAATATGCTCGAAATTGTCGAACCCAGCGAGTTTGCCAACGTGATCTTCGCTGCGTGCGTGGTAACCAACGCCCGTTTGAAATTGTACTCTGTACTAGAAGACGTTGGTGATCGTGTGCGTTATTCTAACAGATATGTTCGTCTATCGGCCTGAATGCTATCACACACACATCGAAGACGAATGTTTGGGAGTGTTGACCGACAAACATCCCGAAGCCAAAATTCGTAGTTGTGCAAGTGGCGGACCCCATAATTGAGATTAACAGGATTAGGATAACAAAAGTCTAGTCCACACTAAATACAAACCGAAACGACTTACAACGAACTATTATTTCAGTCAAATAGTGAACTTCTACGTGCCGAAACAAGCATATAGCTCAGGAAAGGCCCATGACCTTCTCATCGCAATTATTGATCTACAAATGATTACATGTTTATCAGATAACCAAGTTGTCAATACATTGTTGGAGAAAGTGTAGCTAATTGCCTACGTGAAACAGGTGTAATGTTCATGTTACAACGCTGTACCTTATGGATATCGTTGAGAATAAAAAGATAGAGTCAGCAGGATGAGATCGTTTCCACGAGGCGTCGATAAAGAAGGAACAACATTTCTCTAAGATTCTTTCCACACAGAAGCAAGGACGAATGTGATTATTTGTTCTACAACAAGAACGATGCGGGGTTTTGTACCATAGGAAGTGATGCTGATACCAAGCCAAACTCTGGATGTCATAATCATTGGAATATCAAGCCTGTCTAACTCGTCTGCAACCCATACTCCACAGGCTAAAATAAAACAGGTCAACTACCTTTGCATTACGAAGTATCATACACGAGATCAGAACGCACGATTCAGGTGACCTTATATGGTATTGTGATTTTACCAGTAGATTTAACAATGTTTAGAAGAGCGCATATAGTGTTTACATTAGGAACTGAGAGAACCTATTTACAAATATGTTGCAGGGGTTCAAGTGAAACGCAAACGACAATTACATTTAAAATGGAAATCAATTTTGAAAATTGTTTTCTGAATCCTATATGAACGATTGTTGTCGCAAAAATGGTAAAATGGCCAGACACTTAAAAACTGCAACCACGATATAAGAATTTCAGTGCAACTACTCATGCACCTAGAGTTGAATCACATTCCGTGGGAGAATGTAAATCAAAAGATTAAAGACTTGGAGGATTAGAAGATTTTCCTAAAAGAAATATTTGCACATGCCGATATCCCTTGGAACTTGGGACATTGCTTTCCTGGATTTCATTTACCTGCCGGCCAACTTTGGAACATTCTATCGACATTAAATGCCGAAACACGATCACAGCGAAGACAACAATTTCTTCACGAGAAAGTCGTTTTGTTCAAAGTGTTGCAATGAGTTTTACAAACAACCCCACTGTGTTGTGAATACAAGATTCACAGCACCTTCTCGACACAACACATATACCAAGAATTGTGTGTAGCTAGTGATAGTTACCCCAGCATTAATCTACACTGGAATGATCTGTGAGATTGGAAACGTCTTGAATTTTGTGTTTGAAAAAGAGGCATATTCAACAATTCAAATGTCTTTCCTTTTTTTTCTTTTTTTTTAAAGTGCATGTTAGTGTGTACGACACAAACATCAACAATAAGAACGACCCATACAGATCGTGCTGTGAGGAAAGAATGAGAGAAGAGAAGAACCTATTTTCCGTTGTTGAAACGGTGACATTGGGTCAGTTTGTTGTATATCCTTAAAAATCCATGTTCATATCATACATACATTGTTTTGTTTTGTATGCTTCCTCTCAGTAAAAATGTCTGCAGTCATGGCTGCATTATCCATTCCCAGAAAGATGGGAAAATGATCGTCCTCCACAACTTATCGTGTAGTGTTACAAAAAGTGTACATTTGTTTACTCGTTACTTAGAGAAAACAAAGAAGAACAAATTTCGTTTTGGGAGGGTATTCTTCGCAAACAGGACTGCACCGTGCCTGACTCTAGAAAACATTATATCTTCAACATCCATGACATGTTAATGGTAAATGAGGAAGAAATCAAACTTTTGTTTACACGAAAAGGACATCATCGCAACGCCAGTATCCGTTACATCACACAGAATATATTCCAACAAACCAAAGACCATCGCACCATCGGTATTAATGAACATTATTTTTGTTTCAAATATTCCAGAGACAATGGTCAATTTACAAGCGTTGTCTACACAATTGGGATCACCTTGGCTAAATTATGCATACGACAAGGCATTGCGTGTGCCACAAATGTATTTACTAATTAAGTTTAAACCTAATTCCCCTTAATATCTGAGATTTCATATTAACTTGTTTCACAATTGTAGTCAGGATTGAGGTCAAGTTATGTATGCGCTGTCATCATAGTTTTCATCCGTCTAAATGGATAAACATCTCATTTATTCACTCACTCACACAGTTATTGCTATCATTGTCTTTCATCATGATATCACTCAAATCTCATCCAGCCTCATTGATTGTCGCACTGTCTGATATCAATCGAGAAAAAGATGCACCAGAGTGTTTGCGCTTAGTACAAACTTATTAGAAGCTAGTCTCAAAGAAGTGTTGCATTGATTCATTTTGACTGTACGTCAGTTATTTCAAGTAGTGGTTTACATTTCTACACAAACGAAAAGTTTTTTATTTTTTATTTTGTACAAAAGAATATGGCGGTACCAACACAAATAGCAGTTCCAAGAATCGATATCTGAGCCAAAATAACGGATTATCGAAGGTCAGAGGTCATCCGACCTGGCGATCAGGTGAACAGATTGTGGTACAAAATATCTAAAGTTATATGGCAAACAGGGCATAATATCTCAAAAAGAAACGCGAGACAGGTAGTTGAAGTGAGCATTTCTTTTTGTAGTAGTTTGTTAGGGCTTCATATTAGAACCATGGGAGTTCTAGAGGAAAGTTTGCTGGCAATGCCCAAATACGATTCACGCTTGTAAGATGGCGGTGCACGGTCATGCAATACACGTTGCGACCAATGCTGGGAAATAAACAGTGTTTGGATAAATACAGTTTCACTTTATGACTACACATATTGGACATGTTGGCCCTTAAGCGATACACAGTTTAGACAATGTAGTGTATTAGCGTGAATGGCATTTAATATACTTGTCGTATGGTCTCACCTCAATAGTAATCTATAGTGACTAGGATATTTATCTTTCACGGGGTTTATAATTTAAAAGTACACTGAAGTTTTGGTTCAAATTTAGACCATTAGATCACCATGAAGACTCGATCGACAAAACGTCCACCAAGTCACAGAGGGATCGAGAGAAAGCTAAGAGTAAGAAGGAGTCAGTGAGTATAATCCCTCATAGGCTGAAGATGTCTTTCTGTCTAATTTACAGACAACTATAAGGCAGTTTGTGAAACGACAGCTTGAAAATACAGAGAATTCACAGCAAAGTCAGATGGATAAAAGAGAAGTCATGCTGGACTCTCACTCAAAAAATTGACACCATGGCTTATAGGGAGTACATCGATTCAATACTGAACTAGTTGGTTGCCAAAAGTATATTTAATACAGAAGCTGAAGAAAGAAATGGATGACGATTTAAAGGCGGAATAGTGAAATATTCAGAGGAAACGACAAAAGTAACAGAGGAGGTAGTAGCCATTCAGATTTAAAATGAACAGCTAAAAAAAATGATTTAGATATTTGAAAAGAGAAAATGAAAGGGTGATCTCATCAGAGAGCTGCAGTTGGTGACAAGTAAAATAAAAGAAAGAATGATTGAACTGAAACAGTATACCCGGAAATAAGAAGGAAACCGAGAAAGAAACTGATGATAAAGGCGTTGATCTTTTGCAGAGAATGATGGGGACAAATATCGTGAAGCGGTTTCAGTATTGCACATATAATTCGATAAGGACTCAAATAGGATAACTATCTGCAAGTTTGTATCCTGGAGGAAGATATTGGATGAATAGTTACTGAATTTACATATTGTTCCTGTGAATACCTAAGTAATATTTTATTTTGTATCTTGGTAGGTTACATTACATACAGTTACCTTTTAGATCTGTATTTGGAAACTGCTGAAATTAGTACACACTTGTATATATTGTTGGCATATATTCATCCTTCGATATATTTGTTATATGCTGCTTTGCCCATTTTAGCAGGGTACCATATGTACAGTTGGAAGGACGGGTGGATGATAATAAAGCCACCTTTTTCCCCTGTACTATTCTTCTTCTTCTCTCCAATAAGTGGTTTAGTAATGTAGCGAAGACAAACGTATTATTCTCTCCTTCTCTTAAACATCTTTTCGTTTTGATTTTACCTCTTCTTCTTCGTCCTCCTGCTCATTTGTTTCTTTTTCCATTTTTTCTTCTTCATTGCTCTTTTACTATAGTATTATTTTATTTGGCAAATATTGTAAGATATATGAAATTTACCACAGAGGAGGGGCGTCAGGTCGAGCTAATAAGAAAGCATCGCTCTGTACATCTGACTTTGATATACACTGTATATAATTTTGCATTTGGTCAACAGCACTTAAAGGAAGTTTACTGTGAGTAGTGTATTAATGCAGACTCATATGTGTAAATATTATCATATATATGCTTGTGCATGCCATTTACATTTGATGTTGTTTGACATTCAGTTCTCCCCTGATTATAATTAGCGTTTTGCTTTGTTTGGTTTTCTTTTTCTTTCTTTTTTCATTCTTTTGTGATTTCTCTATTGTACCTTTTGATTTCAATGAACAGCAATATGTTAGAGGAGTAAACGGGGCTATCTTTAAAGTTAAACATGAGTATTTATTCGCTGAACAATTAGATTCTTTTGAGAATATAGCTTTATCTGATCTTAACTTTTTAATAAATGGTCAAACCTTTCGTTGAAATCCTTCTATTAGAAATTGGAGGAACAGCAATTTCATATGCATCTTTAAAAACAACAAATCGGAAGGTCGGCAGGAAAATCAATTAGAAGCAGATATATATATAATTTACAAGAGAGGAATACTAATGCAAACGAAAGACTGGAGAAGACAAAAAAAGAAAAGAGTTAGAAGATATTAGGAAGAAAAAGATGGATGGAGTTAGGATAAGAGCTATAGCTATATGAATTGAAGAAGAAGAGAAAGTGACCAAATATTTCTGTAATTTAGAAAATAGAAATTACATAGGTAACATGATGCCACCTCTTGTTAAAAGCAATGGTCTTTTAATAGACAGCCAGAAGAAGAGAAAATTGGATAACGCAAAACTATTCTATATGAATTTATATAAAAAGGGTGAAGTTTATTCTGTCAGTATTGAAATGATACTTAATTATCCAGACATTCCCACGCTGAATGTATTACAGAAACATTCCTTACATGGTCCTAGATAACATATAGAAGCTGGAAATGCTCTATAAAATGTCTAATGAAAACAAGCCCAGGATCTGACCAATTCACGGCAGAATTGTATACATTGTTTTGGAATAACATTGGACTGTTTCAAATGAGGACTATATTCCTGAACTGCTTCTTTTGATTGATTCTGAAAAGCATTTGACTCGGTTGCATGGTCATTTATTAATAAAGGTATGAGTTTTTTCTCGTAATTGTGAAGAACCCATGATAAATTGGATAATCTTGGCTTTTCATTCTTTCTTTCTTTCGTTCGTTTTTTTTTTTTATAATTATTATTGGTCAGTACATGATAGAGGAAGAACTCTGGAAGAACTATCTAACCACTAGAAGGTACTGACAAGCGTTCTCAGATACCCATGTTGGCTGAGTCGAGACTCGAACCCTCGCGGACAGAGGTGAGATGTGAGTGATCCGAAAGAGCGAGTGCCTTTGACCACTCGGCCACCTGGGGCCCCATTGCCAGTCTTGAAACTTTTTTCTTCAAGGACTGATTACTTTGAACCATCACGCCCTGTCTATTGAAAACAAATCATCCAAAATATGATAGTCGATCGACACAATCCCTTCAAGGGTTACTGAGTGGGGGGAAAATTGCACTGATCCAGACAGGAAAAGAGTCCACCAATGCAGATGATATAACAAACAACAAACACGTAGTAGCAGCAAAGATGAGGCAAAAAAAACAAACAAAAACACGGATATTGCAAGAAGAGATGCGTAACAGTAACAGAGTCTGACAAAATTCAGCAAATAAATTACAAATCAAAGATGGTTTACTCAGATTCTTGATAATGTTCAAAGAAAGAATTCTATCTCTTTGTCATGCCTCCAAAGTTGATTACGATTAAAACTCCAAGTGGGTAGAATGCAATCCAGTGTCGTTCATTACCACTCACTTAGTAGTAGAAAAACAAAGCCGAGATCACACACTAGCATCACATGTGGTGTGGAAAATCGCATACGCTCAGTAAGTTTAACAACACGGCCTTGATTGCTGCTGATGAAATGAACTGCAATCATGGATTTTATCAAACGACATAAGAAAATCAGATAGGGTTGCAGCTCGGAAATGATGAATTATTTGCACTCGGTCATGTGGGTGCAAGAAAACGATTTGCTGAAAGGAGTCTAAGACAGAATCGGAGTAGTATTGCCCTCCAGCTGATGGAAAACGCTAAAGATTTCAAAATTATCACGGAAGAACGAGACTCTAAATACGACATGTACAAGGCTTACTTAGAAAAGGAAAGTAAGTCGTTCAGACCGAAAAATGAACAAGTATCCCAAACGTCGAGTGGAAGAAAAGCACTTCACCGTTGCAGCTGGACTCCAATCCAAGATCAAAGATCATGTGTAATAGGGTCAGCCATCCAAACAAATATTCAGTATCATTGTCAGCAGTACAGCCTTCAACCGTTATTTTTATCAAAATACTTTCCAGTTTCATCTCTACAAAGTGTCCAAAATAGAAGTCACGCGGTACGGACAGACATTTTGAACCTAACTTCACCCACAAGAATTACTACAGTATTTCCTATGACAACTGAGCAGGAGGTTAATGTATGTGGGGATTCAATTCCGTACCAGACCAAGTCGAAAACATTTTCAAAATTTAATTCGGAACAACTGCATGTAGAAGTTCACTTTGCTCAGGCAAACGACAACGAATTGAATGTAATATCGTCTGCAGAATACCGACTATGCCATCAAAATCAACAGCTTGAGAGAAGTTATTCTGGACTACTAAAAAGTCACTCAGGGAAAACGTGAACACGAAAAAAAGATGACAAATAACAGCAGCAGCAGCAACAACGTCAAAATGTTAAATACTACATGGCACAATAGTCGAAACAAGCGAAACAAAACAAAACAAAACAACAAAAAATCTTACAGAAAGGTTTAACTGAACATCTTGCAGAGATAATCATACTACTAACCATAAAACAATATTACGAATCTCAGATAAATCATTCCAGTTAAGAACAACACGACATTTGTTCGATGATTCGATGAGGAGTCCATTTTTTTTTTTTTTTTTGAATAGAAATTTGAAACTTTCATCCCAGGAAAAACTAATGTAGAACTATTGGTATAAAGACATGCTAAATATCTTAAACCACTACTGACTAGCACCGAGACAAAACTAATTGAAAACCTTTTGCATCATAGAACGTATCCCTCCTCCTCTACTTAACTCACTTCCAATTTAAAGGGCACGTCACGTTCTAACTCTTAGTCTATTCTCAACTGTGAACCCTGCTGTATAGAAAAGGAAAACCTGAAAACTTGTTACTCCTCTCACACGGTCCGTACACTGCATTATGAGAATACAGTGGTCTGCGCTAAAGTCTCACTTCTTTATCGAAACCCTAAACACGTTCTATTGTAGAAGACCATTGGATAGGTGTCTACTTTCTGAACGATGACAAGAAACTTGTTGAGGAATATTTTGATTCGTATGGATGACCACCGATGGAAGAGAAGATAAGCGATTTCGCCCCATTTTAATAACGTGAGATTACAAGGATATTGTGTGTATTTTCTTCACAAATTAAGCCTCGGATTCACACTTATATATATACATACATACATACATATATATATATATATATATATATATATATATATATATATATATATATATATATATATATAAACATTGTTTTATTGCTTTAATTCTCTTTCTCTTTCTATCTCGCTCTCACTCGATCTATTTATATTTGTATTTTTGGATGTTTTCAATTACATCCATGTGTTTAGTCATTTATGTTTTCTATCACGTCCGCTCGCTTATCCCAGGGATGTTATATCAGATTCGCGCATTAAGCATATCAAACAGCGATTTCGCCCGTCTGGACATTCATCGTTCACCAGTGAACATGACAGACTGTACACAATCATGATTTAATTGAAGAGGGTATAGAACATTGTGGACAGGATGGATGACTTCGACGTGTTTTTTGACAAAAGATAATGTCACAGAGAGAAGAAGGTCACTTCAGGATGGCAAATGGAATCTTTATTTACCTACTGGAGAGACAGACAGACAGACAGACAGAAAAGCGAGAAGAAAAGATAACAGAAAAGAAATAGAGCAGGCTTGCGGACTTATTATCAAAGACACCGCCAACAACAGGTGTTGGTGTTTGTCTTGAAGGACGTGTGTTGCTCAGCAAGAATAGGTGTTGGTTATTATTAAAATTCAAAGAAGGTCACATAACCTCTCCGGTTAAATTCCCGAAGAGGGCCATAGTGCTTCATCCATGTTCAGTTCTCATAGATGGCCATAGAGGCCCGAACAGAGCTATACCAGCCAAGGTCAGTAACCCATACTGTTGATGCCATAGTGGCCCAATCCGGCTATAGTGACCATTATAACTATTTCCATTTGTCATACAATTTCAGAAGAGGTGTATAAATTATAGCTCATAGTGTTGGCCAGTTTCAAAAAATTTTTGTATTCTATGTAGTTGATATTATTTACCGTACTACTGCTGCTGCTACTAATGTGACTGCTGTTGATACTACTATTACTGTTACTGTTGCAATTATTATCATTATTATTATTATTATTATTATTATTATTATTATTATTATTATTATTATTTAATGACACTTCGATCACGGACATGTAATTACCACTACATGACCCTCCTTGCGGTAATGTCAAAATATTGTAGTGACATTGTTATAAATTTCACATTATTTATGACACTTATATGTTAATCAGATACAAAGGGGTAATAAATACAAAAGTATATACGTGATATAATGGTCCTTTCCAAATGTAAATAGATTTCCATAATCATCTGCATCACTTTGCATCATAGGCTTATATGATATATCGAAAGTATTCACACACGTAAAATACGATAACCCACCTTCCTCTATTTTTTTATTTTTTGTTTTTTTGTTGTTTTTCTTTGGCTTCATGGTCCACGGTGACGCAGTAGGTAGAATGCTCGACTTGTGACCAAAAGGGTAGGGTTTCGAATCCTACCATGGGATCATGAGTATCATAGAGGAGTCAAAAAAGTATGTAAATGTACACCAGTACACTGTTTTTTCCCAACAGATCGCTTTCTAAGCCAATCGAATACACAACGAATAAGAGTGGCAAAAAAAGTTCACCTTACCTCAATCCCTTACTACATTGGAAAAAAATGGATTGCTCCCCCGTAAAACTGACTCAAGATTTGATTTTATGATACATACTTTATATTATTCAAAAGACGTTCCCATTTACATTGTTATCTAATAGTTTCATCCACAGCCGTGTGCTCCAAACATTGTCAAACTCAGTACTAGAATCAATAAAGGCACAAACAAATTTTATCCTGTACGTTTTTAATATTTCTGCAAGAGCGTGATGACAAAATATATGGTCTGTGGTTGAACAGCCTGGCCTGAATTTGGTTTTTCTTTACGAACGTCGTGAAAATCTAAAATCGTGTGAATCGTTTTAAGTACAGATGTCAAACGTTTACTAAATGAGCTCAAAATCGTGATAGATCTATAATTACCAGGTAATCTATCAATCCCTTTTCCCTTATATATTAGTCTAATTATTCCCTGAAGCTATACGTCTGGAATGAGACCAGTGTCATATATTATGCTGACATAATATACATACACAGGCATCAGCATGTCAGAAGTACATTTATTATCTTCATTTAATATATTATCGTAAGATGGAGTTTTGTTATTCTTAAGACTGTTAATACAGTTATTAATTTCGGACATTGTCATCTATTGTAATATTTACATCCTCTCTTTCATTTACGTTGTCAATATTCCTATTAAAAATAAAAGGAATTAAAATTATAGAGTTCTTCAAGTTTTTCATTTTTATGCTCTGCTCCCTTTTCTAGATTATTTAGTATTTTCCAGTAATCCCTTGGTTTTTTACTTTTTATATTTCGAAATTTTTTGCATTAAATATTTGTTCATGTTAATATAAAATGCATTGTTCTTTTGTATATTTTACTTGCATTTACAACATTTGTCCTATTTGTTTGTGTTTGATTAGTGTTATGTATATTTCTCGCTAGCAGACATTTTCTACGGGACTTTTGGCATTTAGTTTCAAGCCATCATTTGTTACTTTTATTGCAAGTTGGATTGCTATTATCTGTTATAAAACGTTTTAAAGCAGAATCATTATATAATGATGAGATAAATCATATAATCAGCCTTTCTATTTTCTTGCAATCTCAGTTTGTGTGATGCTTTATTATCAACAAGTCTAATTCACTTGGTTTAATACAGAAAGACCAGGAATTAACAAAGGTGTGGTCATATGTAAAAAATGGGTCAAGTTCATGTATAAAGAAATTATTAACATATTTCACAGACTAGAAACATTATAAAAGTCAATAATAGAAGTGTTTCTTACCGTTGCAGAATCAGATATATCAAATTTAATTTCCATTTGTTTAATGTCCTTAATTTTACCGGACATATTTTAAACCAATGACTGAGTCTGTATGTCTGTATAACCTGAATTGTACTTCGATGTCATATATTTATGATCACTTGGTGTATTTAATACAGATTCAAAGGAATGAATGAAACATTAATTACCCACATTTGTTATACAAACACAAGCCTTTCTGTCCATAATCCGTCCAGGCAAATCTATGTATAAGCTTCCACAGAGCAGCTGACATCTACCAATATAGCTACAATATTAAATAAGCAATCCTGTCAAACATCCATCTTGTATTTTCATTTATTTCTCTCCAAGTTTATTTTATTTTGAGAATTTGTCTTTTCCTCTAGTAAAAATGTCTGTACTCAACTTGCTCAACCTCCTGACCTCCTATATGTCTCTGTTCACAAGGCTGATCGTCAAGTCTAATGATACTTTACTTTCAATGAACCAAATTGCTGAACTTTTCTTCTGATGAGCATCCTAAAATATGGTTCAATATCATAGACAAATTCATACACTGCTTGGTTGTTACCACTGTAAAATCCATCTCATGGACATTTTTGTAAATGAATTTCTTAACATTTTCATCATGATTATTTTTAAATTTTGTCTATTCACAAGTTTAAATTTTTTTCTAGTTTAAAATGTATTAAAACGGTTGTAATTTCTTTTTATGAATTCAAGTATCGAATTGTTCCAGTAGAGATGTGTCAATATATACCTAACTATTTTGCATGTGTATTTAATATATTTAAACTTCGAGATTTATCTTAAAGTTTAGCAACAGATCATTTAGTCTCCCTGAACTGTCAATCCCTGGGAGCAGCTATCTCTGTATTTATGGGTGCATCTCACAGCCCGCAAGGACGGGGTTAGTTCTTTTGCATAATGAATTGGGAGGGTTGTCTGTGTAGGTTTCTTATATCAAATCAGCTGGGATGCTGCTGAATCATTTGAAATACTCTACACTGCATGTGAAATTGTTCTTTTGAGATTTGTGATAGTCGGCAGTTTCAGATGCCATGTAATCTGAAGCAATGTCAACTTTGTCATAATTTGATGTCATATTTCACTTGACTTAACCCACTGAGTCCAATTTCTGAATGAGAACTCTGTGCTCCATGGTAAACACATTAAATGTGTGTCTGATTACAGAGAGTTTGGTATTCGCTTCAATTCATCTTGATGTTTTCGTCTGAATAGTCAATTCTCGACAACAAAGCTTCAAAAACGTATTATTAATTACACAGGGATATTTTTCAATGCTCAATCACAGTTTAAAGTCCGCATGAATGTCTTTCTTTTAATCATAAAATGAATACTGTACAGATTATTACTGTACAATATTTTTGTAGGTTAAGCATATGCTCACATTCGATAAGTTCATGTTTGGAGTTGCACCTATTAAGATTGAGACCGGCAAGTATTGTAATTGACACAAGAAGCAAGAGTTTCCGTCTCTATTCAGGATAATGAACATGTTATTATTAAATGTCCAAAGAATGGCTGTGTCATGTGGGTTTTATTTGATATACCTCTTATTTCTGAAATGCCTTTATTACTTTTACAGATACAGAGATATTTTTATTTATTTCCAACCAAAAATATTGTGACGATTGTTTTTTTTTTTTCAAGTTCACCAGACTTTATAGCGTTTTCTTTCTGTATTATTCTTAGATCCTCTTTTAATTGTTAATATCTGCATGATGTTGAATGTTATCATTTGTTCAAGTTTTTAACATATTTATATAGTTTCTATTTGGATAATTTTAACCAGCATGCACATTTGTTTAATTTGTCTACACTTTTTAACATGCAATATCTTATATGAAAAGAATGGCACTATAGATTTTATTGTCTTATAATTGAATGCTATGTGATGTACAATGATGAGACCTTAATACATATATGTATATATATATATATATATATATATATATATATATATATATATATATATATAAATATATGTATTTATAGAAATATAGATATATATAGATATATATATATATATATATATATATATAGATATATAGATATATATAGATATATATATATATATATATATATATATATATATATATTAACATATATGTATTTTGTTATTTGCAAAATACTTTAATTGGATTTGTACACATTTTCAACCATAGAGAGTGAAATTTAAACTGACCACCCAACCTATCCAAACCCAACTATTTGCACAAGTTTAATTTGCACTTTTTCATCAATGATTATACTTAATATAGTAAAACACGTCTTGAGTGTCCTCTGCTGTGATCGACCCACCGATCATTTACGACCTCAGTCATAATACACGGATCAATTTGATCATATAAACGCGCCGTCGTGAGCAACCACCTGCAGAACGTGACCAGCAACAATGATTTTTGGCAAAACATGCATTTTGACACTGCTATAAACTACCACATCCCAAAAATAGATATAAACACTACTTATCTTGATTTAGCTCTTTGTAAATATGACCAAAAGCAAAGTGCAGATTATTCTGAACAACACTGATATGAATGACTGTATTACAAAAACAGAGACAAACACCAGTGACCTATATTCAATCTTTTGTAACCACGAACACTTGAAAAATAAAGACTGTTCTAAACAAAACAAAAATGAGTCTGGCTACAAGTTTTCTAAATTTTACAAGTCATGCAAGTAGTGTCATTCGTTATAGACTGCAAACCAGACTAAAGTACACGTCACTAACTGCCATTGTAGTACCTAAGTGATGTGAATACCCATCGTGATTAACCATTCTTTCTTCAAAGGGAATAGTCATTGGACGTACATAGTTGGTTCAATGGTCTGTATTGTTTCTTTATCATTTATCAAAACCCGCAAAATGCTGATAATGTCATAATGAGAAATCTTTTAAAAGGACTTCAATGTAGCGGTCGAGTACAATGTTTGACTCTGGAGTTAATCTGTAATCCTCCCCTCCTTCTTGTATGGTTCATGTACCGTCCACTGAAATAGATTACAGCAATATGTACTATGTAACATAGACACAAACTTGACTATTAACCGGTTTGGCAAGACAATGTATGCATTTAATTTAGTTCGACATTCCAAAATCACTTCAAAAATCTTAGAAACCTATCTATGTGATTTTCATGATCATCGTAAAGTTTAGTTTCACCATCCATTTTGGAAGGGCTGCGACATCACATCTGTGAAATGTTCAGTACTTTACATATTTAAAAAACAAACAATGAAATTACTCACTTGATTTCTTAAGACCTTTGAAATAGAATTTGAAAAATGAAAACACAAATATAAAAATTAGAAGATTACCTATATATACACGACCTCTTAACTTACCTCAGTTAAAGTTCACTGCATGAGGCCAATTGTAGAATCTGAAATGTGAGAAGAAAAAAGTCCCAAGAAAAACGGGAATGCAATTGACAGGAATGCGTGTAATTTGCTAATCTCATCATCCTGTTGTCGATAACTGAAAACACTGCATCAAGAACTGCATTTTGGCAGGCACATCAGTATATAATCTTTGATCTGCAAAATGATCATCTCAATGAATACCCCTAGTATGTGGAGCAAGATTAAAAGGTCATCTCATTTGTTGTATTAGATCGTGGGGGGTTGGGGGGGGGGGACATGACAACTCCATGATTTGCGTTCACAACAGTTATCTCCAGAGTTGTATGATCAGTTGCTGCACATGTATTGGTATTACTTGCAATGAAATTTCCCAAATTAACAAGCAAAATTCTCACCATTCAGACTAAAAAATCGAGCCTGTTTTAAAACGAGGCTGCTGCGGTAGTTCTGTATCTGTATTACATCAAATGAGTAATGTACATATTTCGTTGTCAGTAAACCAGTCTCCAGGCTGAAAACAAGGGAAATAACCGCCATTACTATCTCGATACTGAATTAGGTCTCTATTTGCAGAAAACCACATTTCCCCTTATTTTATTTTTTTCATTAGATTTGTTTTAAAAAGCAAAAATTTTTATAGCATATTTCTGTATAGAATGCTGGCAGAATGTGATGGGTCTCTCTCTCTCTCTCTCAAAGTAAACAATAATTAATTCATGATATATACATGAGAAAAACTTTTTTTCCTTCTGTCAGCAGATAATAATAATAATAATGATCCTATGTCACGCTGTTTACAACAACATGTACAACAACAACACTTACAACATCAACTACAGGGACAGGTATAACGTGTGATGGTGGGAAGCAAAACAAAAGATTCAGAAAAATGGAATTTTACATTTAAAGAAATGATTTATTTTGTATTCCCTTTTTTGGTAAAAAATACTCATTGTTTAGACATTGATTGTATATGAAAATTTATAATAAAAGAAATAAAATCACATGCATTTACTTTTCTGTAATATATGGATAATGGAGTTTATTATTTCAAATATACTGCCAATTACAGGAATTCATACACCATCCTGTACTTTTCTCAAAATGCTATCTGTTGTGGGCAAATTCTTTCTTTTTCTAAAATGTTATCCTTTCTGTTCATGCAGAATTGATCAGTGTCACTGCTCTGCTACTCATATGGCCATCATTGTAAAAAGACTTCGACCCAGCAGGGTAATTCCAGTGTTGTGTTGTAGCCCAAGGCAAAATGTATTGCATGCAGCAAATAGCTGGTGTTGATAACATTTGCGCTGACAAACAAACTCTTGCACAATCACGGGCATGTGTTTTAATAGCTGACTGACCATTAACCCTTTCCCAAGCCAGTTATTACTGCCCAATTTCCGCATATTATTATCTAATGATCAAAATATACTTGTGTTTTGAAACTTAAACACCAGTATGTAAATAGCAGTTTGTGTTTTAAGATGAGAATCTGTGAAAAGCACTTTCTAAATATTTTTGGGAAGATTTTAACTGCCGTGTTTGCATTATTTTCTTCATAAATCTGTTTCAAACCTAAGTGAACCTGTCAAGGGGTAATAATGGCGGACATCGCTGTGTCCAGGAGGTACCTCTTCATTAGATGTCTTGTTTCCATAAATCAATTGGCAAATAAATTAAGCAAAATATACAATTCGTAGAAAGCAAAGTCTAAATAGTATGTGATAGAAGATAACAATAAAAATATGTAGGTCTGAAACTTATGGGATCAGGGGTCAAGCTAGACTTGAATTTTAGGGAGAAGTGACTTCTCCTTCTTGACAGAATAGGTAGAAGTGAGACCAGAACAGGGAGAAGTGGCAGCAAAACAAGAAATGTAATATATATATATATATATATATATATATATATATATATATATATATATATATATATATATATATATATATATATATATAAAAGGATTAAGCTCCACGCCCACGACGTGTTTTTTCATAAAAACACGATGCGTGTACTGTATGTGCGAGATATGGCTCTCTTGATTGGACAGCGTCCTCTATTTCTCATTATGCATATTTGCATTAACAGTGGTTTTAAGCATTAATTTTTTTGCAAGTATAAATTTCTAAATTCTGAGTGTTGTATGTATATTATAAACACATTTTATAAGTGTATGAATGTATCATACTCCTATGTGGTGTATTCATACTCGAAAGTGTGTATGTTGAGCTGGAGAGAAATATATGCAACGTATTTTGGCCATACGACTTATACATTGTATATAATTTTAACTGACAGGAGTACCAAGATTACAGTATTGGAATTACAAATAGGTAAAGATACTTATCCAACTGCCACTTAAACAACAAAATGAATTTTTGTTAATTTCTAATACTTCACTTGAAAATGGCAGTCCAAAACATTTCTAAATTACTTTCAAACAATCCCTATAACATGTACAAGAGAGCACATGTACAGATGTCTTCACACCAAAGTGTTCATCCATTCAAACCACAGTGGCCGTGGCTACTGATGAGTAACCTCAGCTTTACAACAGCATGTTGAGGTAGTTGATTCTAAATTAAATATGAATCTTTTGGACTGACATTTTTTTTTTTTAAGTTTTGAAAAGTTTTACAATGAAATTGCTTGTTCTAGTGGCAGTTGATTAACTATTTCTACATATTTGTAATTACAATGATGTAATCTAGGTACTGCACAGCTTAGCTATTCATCGTCGATGAAATGAACATTAAAGTAACTAAATCGACACGCAGTCAAGTACAAGTATGGAAATATGGTGCCAAGCATGCCATGTAGGTGCATCTATTTTTAGAAACAGGGATTTTCTTAATATGACCAACCACTTTCTAGCTTCTTTACAACAATCCCTAAATAGGATTGCAAATTTATGGTTTTAATATTTGTCTTAATACTCATAATAATTTCGTGTGTTGGCTGGATATTATTTGCTTTGCTGCTTTTTTTTGTATTTTCACAAAATGAGTGATGTTAGAAAACCTTGACCTTACAGCGGTTCTTGAATTCCACAACATAGCGTTTGTCCCATATATTTCTTACCACATTTTAAAATATTTTTAGCCTAAATCTTTTATCACATAATAGTTTGACTTTGCTTTCTATGAATTGTATATTTTCCTTAACTTACATGCCCAATGAGTTACGAAAACAGACAGTCCATTGAAGGTGTTTTTCCAAGACACAGCGATGTCAGCCAATATTCCAACTTGGCAGGTTCACTTACGGTTTGAAACTGATTTTATGAAGAAAATAATGCAAACACAGCAGTTAAATTCTTCAAAATATATATCTTTAAAGCGCTTTCAGTGATTCTATTCTTAAAACAAATTGTTATTTACAGATAGATACCGCAGATGTTTTAATTTCGAAACACAAGTTAGTCAGTTTTCATCATCAATTGATAACTTGCGAAAATCGGGCAGCAATATCTTGATGGAGAAAGAGTTAATGGTCAATCAGCTATTAAAACACATGCCTGTGAATGTGCAAGAGTTTGTTTGTCGGCACAATTGATATGAACGCCTACTAATGCAACATGCAATACAATTCGCCTGGGGTTATAGCACTACTTGGCTGGGTTGAGGGAGTATCTGAAAAGCCATACGCTACTGTCAATCGACGTAGATCTAACAAAAATGACAGGGTGAAGTCGTTTTTGCTTTCCTAATAAGAGACGAAGTTTACATTTTTTCAGCGAATTATTCTTCCACTTTGCCTGGTAACGTGAAACCCGTGGGACATGGTTATGTTGTGGAATTTGAGAAGCACTGTAAGGTCAAGGTTGTTTTCAAACATCACTCATTTTTGTGAAAATATGAAAAAACCAGTGAAGCAAATATTTAACCAATACATGACTTTATTACGAGTACATAGACAAATATTAAAACCATAAATTTGCACACCTATCTATGGATTGCTGTAAGGAAGCTAGAAAGCGAGTGGTCATATTAAGAAAATCCCTCTTTCTAAAAACAGATGCACCCACATGGCATGCCTGGCACCATATTCTTGGCTGTGTGCTGATTCAGTTGGAAAGAAGGGTCTAGTTCATTCATATATCGACTTTAATGCTTCAATTTGCCATCAATGAATAGTTACGGTAATGTTTTATTGGCAACAATTAAATTAAATGTTAAACTTTTGATGTTATGTGCACTTCTTGATCTCTGCACCATGTCTTTTGGCCATATAACTTCACATGAGCACATCATTAGAAATAATATATTGTAATTAATTCTAACTCGTATGAGTACCTAGATTATAACATTGTAATTACAAATAGGTATAAATAGTTAAACAACTGCCACAAGAACAAGCAATTTAATTTTCTACTTTTTAAAACTTCACCAAAAACTGAGTCAAAAAGATTACCATTTAATTTTGAATTAATACCCTAAATATGTTGTAAAGTTCAGGTTACTCTTCCATAACATCAGTTACCACTCTTGCTTGAAAGTGTTTTAAGGTCCCAAGGGGGGTCACTGCGTGTGACCCGCAAAAGCGACGTCATCCAAATGAGAAGAAGCTATATTTTCAAATCAGCCTATAGCAAATAACTGGAAATTCAAATGTGAATAAAAAAAATACCATCTGTTTTCTCTGAGGCATTGAATATACTTATAACAACAAAAAATGGTAGACTTAGCATTGTCAAATAACATCACCCCACACATATGTAGTTTTAATTATATGCAGTTTTTGCTGCTTTCAATAGTTCAATAGTTGGTTTGAAGGTAATGCAAGTGTCATTTGTGTTTATCTTTGCACTCATTAGAGATTGAATGGTGCTGTTGTTCAACCTTCCCTGCAGATCTTGTTGAATTTTTCTAAGCATAGAAAATGATTTTTCTGCATCTGCATTGCTGTGAGGGAGTGTCAAACATGCAATGGCCACTGTAGTCAGATTATCAAATCTTGGTTCTCCTGAATGAAGATGACAATTTCCCATTTCTCCCCAGAACTAAGGTATGCTGTTTCATTGCCAAATTGTGGTAGCTCCTGAAGTGGGGTAAGTATGTAGTCTTCAGTCTGATCCAACAGAGAAACTTGTTTGTCTCTTGAAGTACTCCAAATATAACAGCCAGATCTACAACTGAAAGATGTCAATGAAAAAGCTAAAGTGAACTTTCTTCTCAAAGAAAAGCAGCTTATTTGATTTGGTAAAAATGGAATTATACACACAAAGTATTAAATTTATATTATCTAATTCTACTGCATTTTAAAATGTATTTAAAGACGTATAATTTGTTTATATGCTTTGCTAAAAAAGGTGGGGGTTTTAAGTGAATATATCCAACATATTTAAATTGTAATTTTTTTTATTTGTACATTATTGTTGACAAATTGTAAAGTAATCTTTTAAAGTGCTGTCAGTATTAGAAATATATTACTAACCTGCATCTGTGTGGATATCTGTCTTTGTTAGAGGATTCAGCAACAAAATTGCAGAAAAGTACTTCAGCTCTAGTGACATTGTCTGTCGACGACTGTTTAAACAAGCTAGTTACTTTGGGGATTGAACTCTGCATTCTTGCCGCGTCACAATGCTGTGTGGTGTTGCTGTGTCGACGGATGGTATACACTCCCGAATGGCTACTGTCAATATGGTGATTGCAATATGTACACAGAATAAAATGTTTCCCCTTGCTACTGCGCTTCACAAAGTCAAACTCCGTCAACCAGGAGTTCTAAAAATTTTGCTTTGCTGGGCTTTGCTTGCTTTGAAGATGGCTCCAAATTTCCTGAATCGCAACTATGTTTGAACATTTTGCCTTCGAAAATGAATCACACTTGTACACGTTTCCAACACAGGCACCTGATTTAATCAGTGAACTACTCTCAGTTAACAGAAGGTAGCAAATGACCAATCACTGAAGCAATCACGATCTGTTTGCATTCACTCCGAACTAGACCGGAAGTGAACTGTTCAAAACCGTGACATTGCGGGCAAGACACGAAGCATCGGATAAACTTCGCATAAAAGTGGCTATTGAAAATCAGTAAGGTACTTAAATGGTACATGGGGGAAGGTTTGAAATGTCTTCTTTATGGTGGTACAAGTTATGAGTGACAAATTGGGTTGTTCCATTTAGTGTACTTTACCTATGCAAATTAGTCTAATGGACTCTCCCTCAGCAGTGCTCAGTGGATTTGATACGACACATCACCCTAGCTATTGTGAGCTGATTGAGTATATCTCTGGAAGGTGGCTGTTTATCTCTGACCACCTTACCTTTTAACTGCCTCTAAAACAGCTGTTGCCCAGATAGTTTCACATGAGCTCTGAGCAGGACTGTTTACTGTTTATACATACCACAGATTATGGGCATATATCATGGTCATCAAGAAATATAGGGGGTTTTTTCCCTTTTTTTTTTTTGTGTGAAAAATTTTGTTTGGCTTGACTGCTGAAAATCGTGTTTTTCCCCATGTCAGGGGGTTTGGGAGTCCAAAATTGTGTTTTTCTCGTGACACCTCGTGTTGTGGCATGTATGGCTATGGTGTGAAGACACTTGTGAATGTGCTCGCATGTACATGTTATAGGAGTGATTTCAAACAAGTTAAGAAATGTTTTCAACTGTCATTTTCTAGTGAAGTATTAGAAACTAACAAATAAATGAAAATTCTTCTTTTATTTTTAGTTGATTACGCATTTTTATAAACTTGCAATTACAATACTGTAATCAAGGTACTCCTATCAGTTAAAATTAATAAGAATGTATAGTATCTGCTGTTCTCTTTTAAAGTACATTGCATATATCTCTCCACTCAAACATACACTTTCAAGTATGAATACACTGCATTTGAATATGATACATTCATACACTTACAAAATGTATTTATAATTATACATGCGACACGGATAATTTTCTACTTGAAAATAAATTATTGGTTAAAACCAATGTTAAATGCAAATATGCATACTGAGAAATAGAGGACATAGTTCAAATAAGAGAACCAAAGCACATACATATACATCAATTATATATATATTGCGTTTCTTGCTTTGCTCATACTACTCCCTGTTTAACTCTCACTTCTCCCTATCTCCCTATTCTGCTCAAAAGGAGAAGTCACTTCACCCTAAAATTCAAGCCCAGCTTGACCCCTGCTTAGAGAAATAAAGAATACTATGTACGTATACAGTGTATATACTTCTTTTATATTTCATTGATGTTGATTTTTTTCACTTTAATGATGATAATGCACGTTTTTGAAAACATTTTATGATGCTACCATGTGCGTACCCAATGCTACAAAACATTTCAGGGGAGATCACTGTTTCCCTGAGTGGCTGGTAGTATGGACGGTGATTACTTAATCGGATAATGAGTAGCAGACACATGTACATTCAGTGTTCAAAAAATCCCATAGCCAGACGCCCGGGGCTCCTCTAATTTCAGATCGGGCCTCTCCTATATTTTAAGTGAAAAGCCCGTCGGGCTTGTCGAACAAAAAAATCTAAATTTGTCTGAGAAAACTTCAATCTCGCTAACTAAATGCCGACTTTTATTGTAATGTTATTGAAAAACCAGTACATTATAAATATTTATCCCCATGTGGGCCCCTTAGTCATTTGAAGTTCGTCTACTGATCGTAATTCAACTATAGAAAGCTGTAAACTTTGTGTTCAACACGAGGCATGTGACCTATGAATCGAGAACAGATTACCCGGGGTTACATGTACCAATAATTAGTGCTCAGTTGGCTTCAAGGAATAAATTGAGCTGCCCCTTGCTCACGCGTCTCGTTCCATTCTGAATCGTACACAACATTCGGTCTTCGAAAGTATTTACCTGGGCCTGTTACTATCTAGCTGAGGATTATTTAATCCCTTTATACCTTACAAAATTTCAATCAAGCCTTGTTCCGTCTGTGGAAACTTTTTTAATTTGGAAAAGTAAAGTTGTTAACGGCGAGAGCAATGTTAAAGAAATGTTATTTATAGTACAAGCACAGCCAAATACACGTCGTAAGGTGCATGTTTGCGACGCGGATCTTCTCGCAGGTAAAACTAAACGTCGGTACATTTATACTGTATAAAACGTTCACAATACCACCCGCTAGTAACATTAAAATAGAGGCTATAAAACGACAGTGAAAAAAAATTCTGAATCATAAAAATGTAATGTAAGTAGAATATAGACTTTATAATTTATTTCTTTGTTAATTATATGCCACACATTTCCAAAATAATGCAGTCTGAATAAAAATGGCATTATATTTTTGTAAAAATCATAATAAAGTACATTTAAAATAGTAAATAATTTAGACATTATTATTATTATAGAAGACAAAAAAAACAACATATACACATGCATGCAGAATAAGTAATAATTAAAATAATAATTAATTGTAATGAATACAATACATGCTCTTTTTAAATGTTACTCAAATCGCTGGCATGCGAAATGCCATGTAAATATGAATTAAATATGCCGGTACAGTGAAGACCGATTTGGTCGATATAGTTGATTTAAAGGCTGCATATGCCAGAGGTATTTAAAGAACAGCAATTGCAACGTGCAACGTCGTGTGAAAAATAATAGTAAAAAAATAGGGCCCTTTTGGGCACATGGTTTTGGAGTCAGGGCTTGTGGATTTTGAGACAGGGCTTGTTAATTTTTTCGAGGCACCACCCCCGGGCCTGTGTCTGAAAAAAACTTTTCTTTGAACACTGTACTTGTAGATTAGTTTGGTCTCTTACCAACAGTAATCACCCAACACTCAGCTATGGAATTATATCTACAGAACTATATGGAGATAATTCAGCCACCCTGCTGTAGGTACTCAGAGAGATAAATTCAATGATCAAACATCATTTTTGTAATACTTTCCAGTTGCAAAAATGAGCTTTCACATTGTGAACAATAGTTGCCTGGCATCAAATTTTAGCTGTCCCAGCCTACCAGAAAATAGAATTTGCGACCCCTGTACAGTATAACATTGAAGAAGTACTCTTATCAATGGATTCTGTTGACGAATAATATGTTGAATGGCAAATTAGCTGTACTACCTTTGCATGTATTTGCTTAAAAAATTATGTACAGGTAACCTGGTAACATCACAACCAGATGAAATTTATATCTATAATTCACTTTTTCATTTAAATGAATTGCATTTGAGACATATGATCACCATTGGCAATTCTGGCAGTCACTAATGCAAACCTAGGTAAAGATGAACAATTTATCACAAACAAGACACTTTAATGCTTCTATCTAGCATGCACCCTCATCTGTACCTTCAGACCTAAAATCGTAGCTTTTCATAACAAACTGCAATTTTGTACTATTTTTCTCCAGTATAAATCCTGGTATGGATCTTCAAACTTTCACTGTGTCAGCATTTTATCACATGCTTCACACTTGAATTGTTTCTCCAGTATGTATCCTCATGCTTAACTTTAGCTGTGTAAACATTTTAGCGCACACTTCACACTTGAATTGTTTCTCCATGTATCCTCATGCTCAACATTTACTGTGTAACCATTTTAGCACACACTTCATCCTTGAATTGTTTCTCCAGTATGTATCTTCATGTTCAACTTTCACTGTGTAAACATTTTAGCACAGACTTCACACTTGAATTGTTTCTCCAGTATGTATCCTCATGCTCAACTTTCACTGTGTAAACATTTTATCACACTTTACACTTTAATTGTTTCTCAGTGTATCATCATGTTCAACTTCACGTTACCAATCATAGCAAACATTTGGGTTACTGGAAACACCGAAATACACTGAAAAACCGAAATACACATGTATTTATATGTTCTCTCTGTATATGTCGGTGTACACACAAATTATTATTTGTATTTGTTTGAATAGTAATATAAAGCAAAATAAAATATGATTGGAGCGATTTTGATACGACTTGATTGATTGATTATTGAATTTAAGTCGTTTTCGCCCTTCGGGCATGTACGACTATGTACCCCCACAGCGTGCGAAGCACGCATAGGGGGGTTAAATGTGTGATTTAACACACTATAATTATGGTCAGGTGTGTTGACAGTTCGCAACACACCTGACTCTTTACTGAATGAATACACCCCTCCAGCGCAGCATGGTTCCCCACAATTAAGGGGGTTAAATTGACTGCGCGCTATTGGAAGGTGTGTATATTTTAGAATTTTGAATTATACCTGTACATAGGACTATGAACCACAATGTTTACAAGTATACAGGTGTGCGCTAGCGCACTTTTGAAATTGCTTCAAAGGCTCAGTCTGGAGTGGCAGGCGACACGGACTAGGCAAGCGAAGCCGCAAAGCGTGACGGAAAGCCGAAACGCCAGGAACGTACATGATCAAATTCTGCCCAGTTAGATAAATCGGGCTTTCCCTATTACCAATTGTGTGTTAGCCACATATTGTAATTGCGGTCACATTTAGTCAGTTGTATAAATTTTCCTAATTTCCTATCAATTTTGAAATTTCGTGTACATATCATACATATACTTTCCGAAAAAAAGCTAATAAATAAATTTGGGTTTGAGTAACCCTCTCAATTTTGTGGTCTTAATCAGATATGTTTAAGTTATCATTTGATTCGGCGGATAATAAATCATATTTGTGTTGAAATTAGTTACACTTCGAAAAGGTTTTCAAGCCAAAGTGAAAACCATCAGGCAGTTAGCAAACTCTTTAGCCCTTAAAAGGACTGAGGGGCTACGGTAGGAGCCGCTCCAGAAGAAACGACTTCAGGTGGTCGGGCAAATATTCTATGACCGTTCGTCTAGCACGCTCTTTCGGGGCGCTCAGGCTTAAGAAATCTGCCATGTCGAGTTCTCTCCAGGATGAATCGTAAGAAATACTCTCGGTCTTGATTTCGTGGTAAGTCATCAGGTGGTTACCAATCAGTGCAGCTAATGGTAGTGGGCAGTCGCCGAAACCTTCCTTCCATTGTTGTAGGGCTCCGCCTGCTTTTTTGGCCCGTACTCTGCTGGCTTTGGTTTGTCTCCCACCAGACTCTGTTTGTTTCCTCGCTTGAAGGACAACCTTAAAATCATCTATGAACTTTATGGCTTCTTTCTTCTCAAGCCATAAATCATTCATTTCCCATTTGTACGATAGGTCGTACACAAATTGCGCAGCCTGCTTATATACCCTGCGTTGTTCAGTCAAATCCGGTTGTGGGGTCGGTTTTGGGGTGGGTGGGGGTGACTTGTACGCTTCCGCCGCGTCCTGTATTTCCGTCTGTTTTACCGGTGTGTTTGTCATTAACCTTGGTGGTGAGGGGGTTGGTGGTAATACGGGGATAGGTGGCGTTTCTGTCGTTTCCTGTAGTTTTTGTTCCTCTTGAGTTTCTTTCATATCATCAGCAATTATAGTTGGACTTTTTGTTGTTGTTGGTTTGGTGGTAGAGACCGGTGTTGAAGTGGTTAGATTCCTCGGTTCCTTCTAAGGGGCAGTTAGTCTAAACTGGCTTTACTGTGAGGTAGGCGTCTGCCTATAACGCCTCCACTGTGTTGGTGGTCTTCCTCCCTGTCCCGGTTTTCTATAGGGCCCTCTTCTTTCCCATGGGCTTTTCTCTGTTTGGCTTCTTCTATCTTCCTCCCAAATCAGAAGTAGAGTAGTTCTCTTTTCTTGAGCCCGAAGGCTCCATCTAGTTGCCACTGAAAGGCTCAAGCCCTTCAGGGCATTCAGTGCATATTCGGGAATTATTAGTTTCATCGCTAACGATTTTGTATGCTTGTTGTTCCTACTGTGTTCGCTGCAGACTCTGTTGATACGACTTGATTGATTGATTTTTGAATTTAAGTCGTTTTCGACCTTCGGGCATGTACGACTACTGATACGATTTATTTACTTTTTCCTATTTATTGCACTCGTCAATCGGTCGTACTTGATTGGACAGGTTGATCGTTCCGGATCGGAGGTGGTATGATAAACGACTGATCGTTCCGGAACGGAGATAATCTCCGATACGGACGGTGTAAGTCGGCTTAATTCATATTGTTTCAAGTCGCTTAATTAATGTTCTAATTGACTGCACACACATTTATTGTTCTCCCTTTGATCTAATTTCTTATTGAAGTTAAGAAAACAATCTTTTTTTCTAAGTCGCTTAATTCGGAACGGACAGTGAAAGTCGGCTAAATTCATCTTTTAAGTCGCTTAATTCATTTTCGAATTGACTGCACACACTTTATTGTCATCCCTATGAACCCATTTCTTACTCAAGTTAAAGCCAAATGTCGCGCACATTAAAGAAAAGGCACCCTTTAGCTCAACGTTGTTATTATTCGTTAATTGCCCACTTAAAGAAATCACGCCCGACTTTGATTATGCACACATTTCATAACTGAGAAGTAAATGTTTTGATATAAAAGCTTTAGACAATACTGATATTATCACATACACAAACATACGCAACAAGGATGGATCAATATCCATGTGTTATTTGTTCCAGTGAATGTAAAACTGACGCTTTGCAATGCACAAATTGCCGACAATGGGTCCCATGAGTGCAAAAGACTTGAGATCATGGTCTCGCGATTACTTGGAGTTTCTTTGCACGACGTGTTCTTTCAATGGAGATGTATATGATGCTGGACAAGCCTTACAAAGGTAATACAAATCTATGTTCTCTCGATAGATAGATAGATAAATAGATACCTTGACGAATAACATATTGTTTGTCGTTATTATTCTTCAAGTAAATATTTTGATCTTGATATTCAAAGAATTTAATAAGATTCTATTCGTGCCGCTTTTCTCGTTGAAATGAATGTACACGTTTGCGACAATTACATAATATTCCTGTATCTCTCTATGTATCCATCTATATATTCTGTCCAATCAATAAATTATTAATGTTATATTCTTTTTAATTGATTGACTTACTTAATTTAAAGGCTACTTCAGTCGAGAAAAAGAAATCACTACATGTTATTATTGTCTACGCAAAACTTCATGAGGATGACTAAAATATTGAACTCATTGATTTAAGTCACATATTTATGTAGTTCTTATTCTTTTTTATATTTGCTCTTACTATTTGGGGAGAGAGAATCTTTGTGGCTCCGGGCATACTGCCCTTTCCATTGACAAAACTTGTATGCTGTGTAAAATGCATGTGACGGGAACATGTTATAAGCAACTTACGGTAAAACGAGTCAGAACAGGCAAAGTCAATAATCCATTAAGAATCTATCAAGTAGACCGCATGTGGAAAAATAATAATTGTGAGTCCATTGTTACTTGCTTCACATCACCAATCATAGCAAACATTTTGTTACTTACTTCACGTGCTAAAGTTATTTTTCTCCAGTATGTATGATCATATGTACCTTCAGACTTCCACTCTGACTGAACCTTTTATCACAAACTTCACACATGAATGGTTTTTCAACAGTATGTATCCTTATGTGCACCTTCAGATTTCCACTCTGTGCGAACGTTTTATCACAGAATTCACATTTGTATGGCTTTTCCCCAGTATGTATCCTCATGTGCTTCTTCAAGCTTTCACTCTGTGTCAACATTTTACCACATACTTCACACCTGAATGGTGTTTCTCCAGTATGTACCCCCAGGTGTCTCTTTAAACTTGTCTTTTCACTAAACATTTTATAACAAACTTCACATCTGAATGGTTTTTCTCCAGTATGTATCATCATATGCACATTCAGACTTCCACGTTGAGTAAACAGTTTATCACAAACTTCACACTTGTATGGCTTTTCGCCTGTGTGTATCCTCATGTGCTTCTTTACGTTATCATTTGTTTTAAACATTTTATCACATACCTCACACGTGAATGATGATTCCCCAGTATGTACCCGCATGTGCCTCTTTATACTTGTATTCTCCCTAAACATTTTATGACACACTTCACATTTGTATGGCTTTTCCCCAGTATGTATCCTCCTGTGTTTCTTCAGGTTATCGTTTTTCCCGAACATTTTATTACATACTTCACACTTAAATGGTCTTTCTCCAATATGCACCCCCATGTGTTTTTTTAAAATTCTATTTTCACTAAACTTTTTATGACACACTCCACATTTGAATGCTTTATCTCCGGTATGTATCATCGTATGAACATTCATATTTCCACGGAGTAAACCTTTAGCACAAATTTAACACATGAATGGTTTTTCTATAGTATATATTCAATGGGCACCTTCAGATCTCCATTGGTATATTCTTTTTCTGCAGTGTGTATACCCACGGGCTTAGGGTTATTTTAGGCCAAAACCAGTTCGGTCCGGAAGGTTTCGGTCCTAACGCTACTTTCGGTCAAGACGATTCGGATTATCGAGGCAACACTTTTTCTATAACAGATAACCAATCTTGCTTGTGTTGACCCAAGAGGACGGTTTTAATATAATTCCTATTACCTACCTTCATCATAAAAATAGGAGAAAACCTTTTACAAATGTTTTACACTTACACTATAACAAATAGACACTTTCTCAACAGAAATAGACACTTTCTCAACAGAATGAAAAGAACTGCAACAAATTTATTATATAAAAGAATTATTTATTTCTAAAATATGAACAGCAAAAAACATGGACAATTGCCATAAATATACCCATGGTAATTATAAGACATTCACATATATATGCATTAGGCAACTAATATGGTCTAACCTCCTAACTTCGAAATCATCCTTGAATCGTGCGCCATGTTTCTCGGGACCTAACGTGCTTGTTTCGAGATAATGACGTCACCAACTGTGTCACCAGCGTTCTTCAAGAGCGACAGCAAGTATTTAACAAGTAAAATCATACAAAATGAAATCATAACATGTAATTTCATGTAATTTTTAAAAAATCGGAATAAAAATCTATATTTTGACTAATGCCTTATTTGTGTCAGACATTTTGGCTTTTAATTTTTTGGAGGCCCCGGGTGGCCTAATGCGCTCGCCTTTACAGATCACTCACACATCTCACCTCTGTCCGCGTGGGTTTGAGTCTCGGTTCGGAAAACGTGGATATGTGAGAAAACTTGCCAGTAGCTTCCCGTCGGTCGGTGGTTCTTCTCGGGGTTTTCCCGGGTTCTTCCTCCATCAGATATAATGCCGCCATGTATAGCCAATCAGGTGTTGAAAAATGGCATTAAACCCACAAAAACAAACAAACAAACATTGGCTTTGAATTGTGTATTATATGCTAAAGACAGGTCCGCTGATCACATGTTGGCTTTGTTTGCATTTCTTGAATAGGAAAACCCATTTTAGGAACTTATACAACGGCAAAGCCAATGTAAATATTTGGTTTTAATCATGTGTGTTTTTTATACAACGTAAGAAAAATGTACACTGTACATGTATATTCACTGTGTACTTTTTCGTTTTTAAATAAATTGTATGTTTTTTATATTTCAAAAACAGAACCAGACCTCTATACAAGTGTAGTTCACATAACATCTCTCTTAAACAAGTCAATGTCCCTGGTGCGACAGTTGTATACACACCAATCAAAAACTAAGCGCATAATTGTTGTGACTGGTGGGTTTAAATTGTTATAAAAACATTAAAAGGCCAGAAAGCTTATATTAAAAAATGATATACACTAAAAAAAGAATAGTATTTAAGAAATCTTGACCACAACCCCTAAAGCCCGCCTCAATTGTGGAGGCAAATTAAAGAAAGTAATTTTTAAGGCCAATAAAATGCTCTGAAAGTAAAGATTTGATGATGAAACAGTCTACTTACACATTATACATAAAGCCCCCCCCCCCCCCCCGCAGCCCCAAACCCCAGAAAATAATTCTTCATAGAAGGATTTATGTTAGTCACACAGCTGATCAGTTTCAGGCATAGATGCTTGAGGTACATGCATATCAAACATGTGATAATGGTTATAGATACATTTTGGCAGTGATAGATGTCTTTTCAAAATATGCCTGGGGTATGAAAGTAAAAACAAAAAAGGGAGATGACATAAATTATGTCTTTATTGAAATATTTGAGTAGAGAAAACCAGAAAAATACAGTTCGATAAAGGAAGGGAATTTTACAGCATAAAAGTAAAGGAATTAATGGAGAAAGAAAATATAGAATACTTTTGCACTCACTCCGACAAGAACCATCTGTTGTGGAAAGATTCAATTAAATCATTAAGACTAGAATGTGTTAGTATTTTACTGAAAATGAAACCAGGCAATAAGTAGATAATTGCATAACGTTATTGATGAATATAATAAATCATGCCATAGATCTATAGTCATGTCTTCAATTAAAGCAAGCAAGGAAGAAAATAGGCCTAAAGTATGGATTACCTTATTTGGATATCTTACAAAAGATGCCCATAGAACGCCTAAATATGAAATAGGCATATTTTGCCTAAAAGCTATCTTCCTAATGTCACCAAAGAGATTTCTATTATCAGAGAAACAATTTCAGGAGACCCTATGGTATATAAATTTGAACACTTAAAGGGAGAGAAATTCAGGGAATATTTTACGAGGATGAGTTATCTCTATATGACAAGCAAGATGATGTATTCAAAACTGAGAACATTTTTAAAGCTAAAAACAAAAGCAAGAAAAAATTTAAGGGTAAAAGACATGTTTTGGTAAAATGAAATGATATGGCGAATTTTTTTAATAGCTGGAAGCCAGAAGAAAATTTTGCCTCACTATCGAATTAGTCCTGGTGTCCAGTAGGCCCTCAATAATAGTCCTATAAATCATCGCAATAGAGATTTGAAAAAATACGCTATATACATGGAACCAAATACAATTTATGCGGGTTATCAAAATAATTCTATTGAGGAAATGGAGCGTCGAAATACTAAGTACACCCGATGTAAAGATTGTAAAAATACAAAATTTATATTGCAGAAAATAGTACTATAATATATGGTACAACATTTATTTCGTTCTTTAGCCAGCGGATGTAGTAGGGGCAGCACAGATTCGTTATTTGGTAAAGAAAGGTATTAAAACTATCTGAAGTCATTTTTTTTAAATTTAACAAAATACAAAAAGAAAAAACAAAAGGTAGAAATTCCTTGTATCACTACTACTGTAATAACTGGAAGGAGATAATACGTTACTGTTCCTAGAAGAAAGAGATTACAATTCTAACAATGAGAGAATTAAAACGAATCGTGAATGAAACAAACTTTAAGAAATAAACAAAATTAGCATATGAAAGCTATACCAAATGTGCATATATATATATATATATATATATATATATATATATATATATATATATATATATATATATATATATAGATTTATACCGAAAAAGTAGAAAGTGATCAGCATCATTTGATAGATTTTATTGATTTTTATAAAAGGAAAGTTTTAACTATACTTACTGAAAATAATAGATAGAAAAATTGGAGATTTTAAAACAGTAAAAGTCCAGCTTGATCTATCTATTAATCTCTGAATATGACACCAGCAGATTAGTTTGTTTATGTTTTGTAGATATGTGTGGCAGAACAAAACCTAAAAATATACTGAACAGAAACGAAATTGAAATGAAGCTCAAAAATAGTTTGATGAACTATATACAAAGTTCAACCCCTCCCCCCCAAAAAAAAAAAAAATAAAATGTAGGTCCAAAATGGTTTTATGAAATATTAATTTGTTTAATTCTGCATATTGATAAATTTAAGCCATAAGGAAGAAATTGGTACATATATTTACCACACTGGATACAAAGTAAAAAACCTGCATTATTGTAGACAATACTGCCAAAAGATTTTTTCCTTTCATGCAATTGTAGAATAAATTCTAAACCTACCTAGAGATAATCAGTGTAGACCACAAGAAATATAATCTTTATGTATTTAAACATTGGTTTAATGAACAAAATTACCAATAAATATACAAGATATAACAAAATTTGAAATTGAATTAAAAATAGCAGTCAAATATTTATGAACCAGTAGAAAAACTTATATGACCAGTAAGAATAACAGAAATAGAAACAGACAAACATGAAGATCTTTAAATAATGTTTGATAAAAAAAACATGTACAATTAACATTATCGTGGAATAAAGGATTTATCAAAATTTCTATCATCCCAAACTAACAAAAACAAGAACAAAAAAAGAACTTTTGTAACAAGTGCCTGCCTGACTTTGTTTCTGAATTAAAATTACAAGAACACAAAAAACTATGCAACCAAACTTCAAACAAAATAGATATAATGCCCGAAAAGAGCACTCTGTCCTCAAATATAGAAACTTCCAAAATTAATATAGGGTTCCTTTTGTTCTCTCTCTCTCTCTCTCTCTCTCTCTCTCTCTCTCTCTCTCTCTCTCTCTCTCTCTCTCTCTCTCTCTCTCTCTCTCTCTCTCTCTCTTTCCATACTGACTTTAAAAGTATTATTGAACCAATAACAACAATGAATCAAAACAGCGAAGCAGTTCTAGTGTCCACTACATAAAAACAGCAAAACACATACCAGCAGGATTTTACTGTTATCTAAAATCAACACGCATGAGCATGCGAACAAGTTCTGTGAACCAATAGTTTACATAGGAGAAGACTACATAATTAAATATTGCGAATATTTGAAATTAATTTCAGCAACTGTTTGTCATTAACTAAAACCTAGTGATGCTGCAAAATGATATTGAGTTGTAAAGAATAAAAACTATTATAATGCCACCAATACATGCCATATATGTATGTGAAAAAGGGTTTAATGAAGTCAACTACAAATTAAGAGACACTGATTGCTTAACTGTAAAATACAGATGCCCCTGCACATCTGCAATGTAATTTAAATTATAAATACCCAGAGTATATTCCCCTATTCATTAATAAATTTTTCTCAGTACGATTCTCATGTGATTATCAAAGCCTTAGTAAAAGAACATGATCGTGATAAAAAAGTATAAATAATACAAAATAATGATAAAAAAATATACTTCGTTTAGCGAAGATTTTAAAGTCGATAGATTTAAAAAAAAAAACAATTATTTTTTTTTTTTGTAATGTGAACAGTTATTGTTTTCAAATAGTTATAGGTTTATGGGTCAATCACTAGGTCAAGTTGCTAAAAATCTAAACGATGATAAATTCACAGAAACAATAAAACAACTGAGCTTATGTGAAGGCATATTAATGAAAACAATATTTTTGAGAAAATATATTTATTCATGTCATATTGAGTTGTACTTGAACAAGACCATGACTGCATTGAATTTAATACATCTTTAAGACAGAAAACAACTACTTTCTTTAACCTTTTTTTTCAATTTGATGAATAACTATGTTATCAGAAAGAAAACAGATGTAAAATTTAACAAACAGAACTAATGTAAAAACATATGTATGGGTGAAATACGTATTGTCATCTTCTCAATGATATTTCATTTGCTTGAAGAACAATAACAGACGATGATACAATACTAGTTAGCTTTAAAAAAAAACAGAAAATATAACTAGCCACTCAATTTAAGGCTGCTTTACAGTGCTTGAAGTAAGTGGAACATGTAGGACTTTTACTACAACAAGCTAAATAATATATATGGTGACAAAATGAAACTTGTAATGACCAATACAGATTCAGTGTGCATTAGTGTTGAAACAGACAATTTGTATATGATATGGAACAAAATATACAGTTTAACAACACAAGAGATTAAAAAACAATAACATATATGGAATACCACTAGCTAACAGGAAAGTTGTTTGGATTGTCTAAAGATGAGATGGTGTGCCTATACAATAAATTTGTGCCCTTAGAAATAAGTTATATGCTTTTAGAACTGACAGACGTGAAGAAATAAATGTATGCAAGGGTATTAAGACATCTTTTGTTAAAAATAATCTCAAATTAGATATGTATAACGATTATTTTAACCAAGCTATAAATAATTTTTTTAAAAATAGTTTAATTAGATCGTACTATCACGAGATATACAATGGCACGATAAATAAATTAGTTCTTTCACTATATGATGATAAACGGTATTTGGTTAATTACATGGATACTTCATCTTATGGTCACTATTATCTTGGGAGTCTAACTAGTTAATAATTATTAACTATTTAGTTAATCTTCTATCTTGTAATCAAATGGATATTCCAGTCTATTTATCATTATTTTTGTTCGGGGGGGGGGGGGCTTTCAACTTTATAACTATTTCATGTATAATAACTGTTGGTACTGCATAATTTTCATTTTAAAAAAATCTCTACATACATGTACCTTTTATCATTGGAGTAAAAGACAACTAAAAATCTAATATTTTTGCGAAGATCTTTTAGGACCGAGTTATATTTTTGTACTATTAGCCATAAATATATTCCGTAATACCTACCACTGAATACTAGCTTTGTTAAGTTGGTTGATTTCATTTTATGCCTTTTAATTTCGCACAATTGCCTATAAGAAACAAAGTATTAGTTTCCTAGAATACATTAATAAGTAATTCCAGCCATGTATCTAATTAATCACCAGGATGCATTAACATTACATTGCTGTTCCCAAAGCCACTTTCTGTTGCAAGTCTTGATGTACATAAGGGTTGGACAGCTAACTACAATAAAACGAAAATGTGTTATATCCTCTTGCAATGAAATCTGGTGCAAACTTTGTCTTTCCACAATTCATAACGCCATATAATCAGATTATGATGATCTTTTAGGTGCATTTAGTAGCTAGTAATCAGACTGGACTCTAGACGCATAAGATTTTAAATTGTTGTTCTGAATATTTGCATGTGCATCGAAAACAGTATAAATATACATTTTGTGTGAATTTATGTTTCCTTTTCTGTTTAACTGTAGTGGATTTCTAAATTTCTTGCAATATACAATAAACACAAAAGCTTCTGTACATGTGTTTTGTGCAATACTAGAAACTGCTTCTGATCTTAATTTTCTCAGTTTTCATTTACTATACCTTGCTCTATTTTATTTGTTTGCATAGACATTGGTAATCATAAGTCATAAAAATGTTGTTATCATTCATCTTGAAAATATCATCACAGCAATAAGGAAAGGCCATGTCCTAAATCAGCATTCTTCAAAGACTGTTTACAGCTGAATTAATTGCATCTCCTTAAAGCTTTACGTCGAAAGATAAGAAAAAATAATACCTGGTACAATTAAAACATTGTATCATAGCCTAGGTATTACAACTTGCAAGTATTTGTTCAGGTTTTATACTACATGGAGTGTGTGCATTACAATGAGGTTTCCAGTTAAGATGCTTAACACTCTGTAGTGTTTATTCCTGTTTGAGAGGATGTACATGTATATATGTCCTATATCTTTGCATTCTATTGATTTAGCTAAATTTTTCTAACTTATTATAAAACTTCTTCGCTCAAATCTCAGAAAAGTTATATGCAACGTGAACATTTTTTGCCCATTACAGGGGCAATAGAAACATACTCATAATTTATGTTCAAGAGAAGGTTTGTAACCATCACTAAGTTCAGATTGCCTAAGTTTTGCTAAAGTTACACTGTCACCTGGATTAGCAGAAGAATATAATTCAAATATAATTCAAAATCGCTATCCAAATTATTTAAATACTGAGTAACCAAACCATGCTTTTTTCAAATTTCATTTTCTTTAATTAAGTGTCAATGCTCTTTTTCCATTGCACTTATCATTTTCTAACTGAATATTCTCAGGTGCTTTATTGGGTCTTTCGTTTTCATTATCAGCTTTACTACAATAAAAAAACTAAACAGAAAAACTACCTCCTGTGAATGCTAAAGCATTAAAAATTGCATCACCATCATTTCTACTACTTCTGCCATTTAATGATAGTAAAATTTGACCAACACTTTTGACTGTACAGTCTGCAATTGTTATGCTTCCAACTTTATGGTTTACTCCAAACAATAAAATGTTCTATTCCTCAAGACAAGATTTACCTACCTCTCTCTCTCTCTCTCTCTCTCTCTCTCTCTCTCTCTCTCTCTCTCTCTATATATATATATATATATATATATATATATATATATATATATATATATATATATATATATATATATATATATATTATATATATATATATACATATATATATAAATATAAACACTCACAAATACTGATATAAAATCAGGACATTTTAAAAGGAAAACATTGTTGTCATGCTTTACAGATTTGGGAGTTTCTACCCATCAGGTCAGCTGGATCAAATGACTTAATATTATAGAAAATAAACAATCACAATAGGTCAGGGAATCTGCTTTCTGCAATGCATATGTCTGATATCACTCACATAACGTCAAGATGGAACAGTAACAATGCTGGTATTTTGACAATCCAGTTGCAGTCATCTGCAGCCGATCTCCATAATCCTCTGTGTCTTGGTTTGCTGTAAGAATAACTCCACATCATAGGGCACAAGGTTATGTTTTGTGGGGAAAATCATCTCTTGGTTGCTCTACAGTAGTCAAAGCATTTCATTAATTTGGTTGGTCTTGGTTTGATTGTTAATAATATTGGATCATATTAATTAAAATTATTTACAGAAAAATTGGAATAAAAACTGATGTAATAATAAAAATTACCTTTTTATGTTACTTTTTTAATTTTATTTTTTAAAAAATTTTTAGTGATTGCATTCCTAGACATTAGTTGAAGAGAGGATGTGTATTTGTACATTGTCTGCTAATATTACACTCGCCAATTTCTGTTATTATGCCATTCTCAAAAGGGAATTACAGATCAAATAGTGAAAGCAGCATACTAAATATGATAAAGGGGACATAACACTTAATAAGAAGGGGGAGATAGCTATACAGTTATACCATTCTCAAAAGGTAATTACAGATCAAATAGTGAAAGCAGCATAATAAATATGATAAAGGGGACATAACACTTAATAAGAAGGGGGAGATAGCTCTACAGTTATACCACTCTTAAAAGGGAATTACGGATCAAATAGTGAAAGCAGCATACTAAATATGATAAAGGGGACATAACACTTAATAAGAAGAGGGAGATAACACTACAGTTATACCATTCTCAAAAGGGAATTGCAGGTCACACAGTGAAAGCAGCATACTAAATATGATAAAGGGAACATAACACTTAAAAAGAAGAGGGAGATAACTCTACAGTTATACCATTCTCAAAAGGGAATAGAAGGTCACATAGTGAAAGCAGCATAATAAAAGCAACTGAACTAGTCAGAGGTGTTAATTCCATCCATGGTGCTGCAAAAAGATATAATCTACAAGAAGCCACTATTAGATTCCGAAATTTGTCACAAACAACTCCAACAAATGCTCTTTCAATAATTCACTATCCCAATTTTTCAACCTGTAGATAAGCAGAACTTGCAAATCACTGTATTCTGATGACATATTTTGCTTTTGGATATACAAGATGGCAAGTATTAGAGCTTGCTTCAAATATGGTAAAGCTTACAGGAAATAAATTTCAATCGACAAAACAAAACTGGTTTTATTGGTTTTTAAATAGATTCCGAGAGTTGAAGGCAATGACACCTAAATAAGCATGACAAATCTAATGCACATGGAACTTTCTGTTTTGTTTCTAGTTTAATAAAGTAATAATAAATTTAATAAATGTTTGTATTCTTTTCTCTCTTTTCTTAAATATAAAATATTTTCAAGTTCATTTCAAGTTTGAGCTTTAACACCCATAACTGTCGTATTTTGGCTTCCATACAATAGCTACTGGTGCACGATATTGTTATATTTAACATTAGTATTTCCTTAGTGTTTCGTGATCCTACTCTCTTCAAACTTCCCATAATTCATTGGCCTGTAGGCAATTATGGCACACATACTGTATGACTGCATAATGTTACGAGACAATTTGGGGGGGGGGGGCATGAGGGGTAAGTTCATTCCATTATTTCAATATATTTCAGTTTTAACTAATGCCTTCTTTTATATTTAGTGTATGTACATTTAGGAATGTTTGCTCAAGTTTAAGCAATGGTTCTTAGCTTTCTAAATTTATGCTCTATCTAAATAGAACTGCAAATGTCTCTTATGTGCACAATGTTACAAGATGGCATCATATCTATCCTCATGTACACTGTCAACATACCACACTCACTAAACCATTTATCCAATAATATACACGTAAATGGTTTTATCTACGATGTATCCTTTGGGTAAATAGGTAATTTTGGTCACCTACATGTATGATCCTCTGACTTACCTGGGAGGCCATTTTATTCCGTATCTAGAAATATTCGATAGGAACGAAAATAGGCAACACTCTTTACTTTTCTCATTATTATTTTTCAATGTCCTAAGGAACACTGGATATGTACCAAAGTCTAAAAGTACCCAGCATGAGGTACAATCAGTCGCACATATATGGAGGGGGGTGGGGGGTAAATTGATCAGTTTCAAGCTTTAAAAAAGAAAAGAAATACTAGCAATAATCGTTGCTTGCACAAAAGTCTAAACCTACCCAGTATCAGGTACAATTGGTCAAACATTTATGGTGAAGGTGAGGAAGTAAAATTGATCAGTTGCCAGCTTTGCAGCAAAAAACAATACTCACAATAATTACTGCTTGTATTTAATGAAATTAAATTCATAAGGCAAATGGTCAGTGAATTATAAGTATAAACGTCTATTAACTGATGACCAAAAAAGAATGTCATACTCTAACACGTCAGCCTCTTACATTTGCAAAGATTCATATCAATTATGCAGCTGTAATCTATTTTGAACATTATGAATTATCAAGATATATTCATTTTTCATTTGTACACTCCCCTGCATTGAATAATCAATAGTAAATTACATTTTCTAAGTACAATTCAGTAGGCATAGGTCGTGAAACATGTGTACACATCTCTTACGTGCTATGCTCCCTCCACCGAAGAAGTGACAGATTTTACCAGAGTTGTCATTTCTCATGTCTGGTGCAATAATTTTTTCTAGCTGTATTTTGTGAATAAAAATAAGAAAAAATTTTCAAAACATTATCTTCAATTATAAATGAATACAACCATAACACAAGGGAGCTGAAAATATGTAAACTAACCTGATTTAACATTAATGGCGACCTATACACAAATCTACCATTTTGGATTTGGTGCTCAAATTGGCAAGATCATGATGGTCTTCACAGCCAACCAATCAAATGCATTAAAATTGCACTTTGACATGAAAGCTTCATCAATGAATAGAATTAATATTAAAAGATAGTTGTGTCACAGCTGGACACATCATAACAAGAAGAAAGGGGATTTAACTAGGGTGACCAATTTTACACCCTGATGGATAATAATCATATTTACTCTCTATTTAACTTGTGTAGATTCAAGCTAGATATGTGGCTCAACATCTTAGAAACTATTTCAGTTTCATGGTAGATGCCGAGGGGGGTGGGATGTGGGCTGAGATTTTTTTTCCAGCTCTTAAATAGCTTGAAAAAAGTATTTTTGCTCTGATTAAAAAAAGACAAAAACAAATTATCAATTCACAAAACTACATACGTGTTTTGTTCAAAGTGGAAAGAACATGTTTCATGTGGCGGAAGGATACATGTATGTCGAGGCATTAGGCCAAGACGTATTCATTAGCCATATCAAACGTGTTATTTTCTTTCACGCTTTTTTAAAATATGTTTAGCTTTACAGTATGAATGAAATTCAAACCAAATTGTAATTTATGCAAGCTAAATTCATTGCATCTAAAAATTTCAATGGACATATGTGATAGAAGACACAAAAATAGTTCCAGTCTGGATGAATGATATAGAAATACGTACTGAACATCTGTATCCAATGCCACATCAACCTTACAAGATTAAATGGGTATGCACTAATTTCCGTTTTATTATTTGACAAAAAAAAAAATTACCTTTAGCTAAAAGAAAATAAATGTCCTGTCTCAAAATACAATCCCAGATGCTCCACCCCACCCCACCCCGCCCCCGAAACTTGGTCTGACCATTTCATTTACAGTTGGGGGCATGGGCAGTGGTTATTTTTGTATAAATTTCTGACCTTCAAATAGCTTGAAAAAATATTCTAGCCTCGATTGATAGCTTTTAAAAACCTATTATGTCCATTAGTTTAAAACAAAAGCTATCTTCGAATTAAAGAAAAGAAACTATCATGGCTGGAAAGAAAATCCCAAGCCCCCGACCAGAAAGTTGAATAAATGAATAGTCGGCCCCTTATCACAAAGGTTGCATTTAAATGTATTTTTCTCCAGTATGTATTGTCATATGTATAGTCAAATTTAAATGTATATTGAACATTTTATAACTAATTTCATGTTTGCATAGTTTTTCGCAAATATGTATCCGTATATGCTTCTTCCAATCACCTCTGTAAGTGAAGAGTTTATAACAAATTCACATTTGAATGTTTTTTCTTAAGTGTGTATCCTCGCGTGACTCTTCAAAAATGTAACTCCATTTTCCCTAAACATTTTACCCTAAGCTTCATATTTGTATGATTTTTATCCAGTATGTATCCATGTGTGCTTCTTTAAAACACTTCTGTCGCTAAACATGTTATGGCAAATTTCACACTTAAATCGTTTTTCTCTAGTATGAATCCTCATGTGATTCGTCAAAACGCAATTGAGTCTAAACATTTTATCACAAGTTTCACATTTATATGATTTTTCTTCTGTATGTATTCGTATGTGCTTCTTCAAAACACCTCTGTCACTAAATATTTTATGGCAAACTTCACATGGCAATGGTTTTTCTCCAGCATGTATCCTCATGTGATTCTTCAAAACATAATGCGACCTGAACGTTTTACCACACACATCACATTTGTATGATTTTTCTCCACTATGCACCTGTATGTGCTTCATCAAAGTACGTCTGTCACTGAAAATGTTATAGCAAATTTCACATTTGAATGGCTTTTCTCCGGTATGTATCCTAATATGGGTCTTCAAACTACCACAGTGTCCGAACATTTTATCACAAACTTCACATTTGAATGGCTTTTCTCCAGTATGTGTCCTCATGTGTCTCCTCAAATTACCCCCCTCACTAAAGATTTTATGACAAATTTCACATCTGATTGGATTATCTTCTGAATGTATCCTCGTGTGCTTCTTCAAACCTTCCCTATCCCTAAACATGTTATTGCAAACTTCACATTTGAATGCTTTTCCTCCAGTATGTATCCTCATGTGCCTCGTCAAATTAGAACAATCGCTAAACGTTGTATTACACTCTTCACATTTGAATGGTTTTTCTCCAGTATGTTTCCTCGTGTGCTTTTTCAAATTATCACTCGTCCTACACATGCAATAGCAAACATCGCATTTGAATGGTTTCTCGCCAGTATGTATCTTCATGTGCCTTTTCAAGTTACTACCACTACTCAATATTTTATAGCAATCTTCACATTTGAACTTTTTATTTTTCTCGCCAGTATGTATCTTTGTGTGCCTTTTCAAACTACCACCAGTAGTCAATATTTTATGGCAATCTTCATATTTGACTTTTTTATTTCTAGAATGTATCTTTATATGCCTCTTCAAATTATCACTCTTACTAAGTACTGTATGGCAAACTTCATATCTGAATGTTTTTTCTTCAGCGTGTTTCATCATGTACATCTTTAGCTATTATTGTTTCCCGACTGACTGACTGAAGTTGGATTATAGACGTGTGCGACGATTCCGTCATGTACGTCTCTTGTTTCCCGAATTCTCGTTTCCGCTTATATATTGAGGTTTTATGTGCCCACCGAAAGTGACAATATAGCACCGAAACGGAATGTTAGAATCACAAAAAAAAAACGTAGTCTGAAGAGCACAGGTAAGCACAACAGACAGTTATATATATATATATATATAAGGAAGAGACCATTTATTGTTCTGGGCATTGGGGTGGGGAAAATGGAGGATGAAGGGGGCTGGTAATTTTTTAACAAACAAAACAAAAATAAATCCGCAATATTATTCCTCTGATTTTTTTTTTTTTTTTGGGGGGGGGCGGGGGGAATAACTGATTATGTCCATTATATTACTTGAGAAAAAAATTATTATCTTGACGTAAAAGAAAAAAAGAAAAAAAAAAATATCCTGCTTCGACAACAAATCCTAGCTCCCCACCTGAAAAAAATGACATGGTCGGTCCCAAAGAAATAAACCAATATAACACGAAAACTAAAAAATAATATATTAAAAATGGTCAGTCCTATAGTAGATATTTCCTAATGCAAACTCTGATCTCAAAGGCACATTTTAGATGGCCGATGTCAGACTTTGAAGTTGTGTGGGTATAGTACTTCTGAGATTCAGTCTGAATCAACAGAAACTTGAAACAACTCTGTGCATAGATACTTTTCAATTGAAACTGAATAGGTGTCATTCATCTCGAGTTTGACACTGCAAAACTACCAATTTAAAACTACACACTGCAAAACTACTAATTTAGCCTCAATCTGCCGCTGACAGCTGGCAGCAGAAAGTGTTTGTGACGTTTGACCAGAGCTGCAATTTGTATTATAATACAAATGCACAGCACGAATTATTGTGCTAACTCTGACAAATTTGTCTATGGGTTAATTCCTGCTGCTTCAAGCTGACAATTTAGTCAGAATAAATTAAAAAGGGGAAGGAAAAAAGAAAAAGAATTTTGTGAAATATAATGGAGTTTATTTTTACATTTAGTAGTAATAGTCTGTTAAGGCATACAATTATTCAGCAGGAAGGTTTAATAAGGGTTTTAAAAAAAAAATTCCATGTAGGTATGACAGGTTATTATTTAAGCAATTGTGTACTTGTTTATATGTTATTTCTTGCCGTTTTTGTCTCATGTAATGTGCTGTCTTATGCTTTTATCTTCTCTTTCTTTCCTGTATGAATTCCCGGGGGAGGCCCTTTTTGTGCACGAGAGATACTGTAAGCATAGATCCATGATACTAAACATTTCAAAATATCTGCCCAAAAGAAGATATTTCCAATTAAATCAACAGGTAAATTGTATTTACATGTTAAAACTTTCTGATCTCAGCAATTTTAGTATCAGAAAAATAGTTTTTGTTTCTTTGTTTGTTTGTTTGTTCTTTAAAGACATTTTCCTTGTAACATGACTTTAGATAATGGTATCTCAATTATATCGGTAAATTGTCACCTAGAAAGGCGTGAGGTGCTGCATTTTCCTAATGCAAAAAAACACTATTTATATATTTTTATTTTACAAAATACACATTTCCAAACAAAAGAGGATAAAATTTGCTCGTGCCATATGGTGATACAAATATTTCGTTAACTCTTTTACTGGCTAGTATAGGTGTGTTGTAATCTTATTTAACAATAATTGTGAATATAAAATAAGCAATTTGATAATATATAGAAACGGATATAAGTTATGTTTAGATGTAATAATACGAGGAACACAGATTTTACTGGTTAATATATATGGTCTTAACTGTGATTCACCGGAATTTTATTACAGAGATATTAAAGGAAATAAATATATTTCAAAACGTA